>OX638251.1:4062200-4537200 GCA_951806755.1 Brenthis hecate
CTAACAATATACAGTAATAATTAGTTATAATATAAGCTAAAAACTAAATAATACCATAGTGTAAATCTTACTTTTCGTATGTCTAAAAGCAAAGATTGCTACTTGTTAATTAATTCCTTTTTCATGTATTTAAAATTTTAAATAAAAAAACGTGTATGTAGGTAGGTACTACATACCTCGTATTTAAAATTAAAAATTAAAAAATGCATGCTACACGTTATCTTCATATATATTTTTTAATAAAATAAGTTTTCCTCAAGAGTGGTCCCACGCTTTACAAAAAAACTTATGATTGCTTGTCTGTGTACAGGTTAAATGATACAAGTAGTATTATGTAAAAAGTAATAATAGACATATTTATATTTTTAAATTGAAGAAATTGCTCGTTTATTTTGTTTGTTTGATCGGTTATAATCTCTTAACTAATACTTAGGTTTAGATTAATGTCTTTTTTTTCACTTCTTCTTATAAAGAAGAATTACTTGCAGTCAAAGCAGAACCAGATGTCAAACGCTATCTGTACTGATATCTAAAGCTAAAAAGTTTGTTTGTTTGAACGCCCTATACAACCTCTGAATCTACTTGGAAAAATTCGTCTTCTTTAAAAACTCTTTTTGTGGTTTATAGTCTACTAGCAGAACCACGGCTGCGATCGCACTAAAAGCACACAAAAAACTCCAAAAAGGTAGGTTTCATACAAACTTTCATCCCCAGTGTTACTCCCTTATGGGATGAATTTCGAAAAATAAGGTAAAACAGGTATTTATTTAATAGTATTGAAGAGCATTAATACCAAGTTTCAAGTAATTCTGATCGTAGATAATTTTTGGGTTTGTAATATATCGTGTTTTCTCGTGAGAATGAAATGATCTCCCGCAGTAAAAATTAGCCTATGTCACTCTCAAGCCCTACAACTATCTCCACACAAAAAATCAAGCCACGTCACTTCGTTTCGACGTGAAAGAAGTACAATTAAACAAACAAACGAACTTTCGCATATATAATATTAGTATGGATTTATTGAAGGAAGTTATTATATATATTGGAAAAGGCTTACTTAAAGGTAGATGTAATTAAAAGAAAGAAAAAGAAAGTAAGAAAAAGAAAACGCTTATGGAATATAAATGAAGTCGAAGCTAATTTTGTTCTAAGAAAACAAAACCTATGGAGCAACAAGTACGTAACTTAAGCGGCTTAACTTTTTAAAACAAATAATTTCAGACCCTACGATCGTTAAAGTATTTCAACAATTGGTTCCCAACTCTGTTCAATTACAGTTAATTGTTTAAATTGAAAACAATTTTCCAATTTACTTTTGTTTTTCATCCAAATGGGTCATAGTATGTAATTAATAATAGGTTTAAATACTTTACTTGGAATGATGTATGCTTCAACTAGAAACTTCATGGCTAAATACAATAGAAATAAGTTAGAATTACATTCAAGAAAGATAAAAAAAATATTATTATATTTTTAACAAAATGGGTAGATGAATAGCGGCTCATCCTCGCTTCGCTCGGTTTCATCCCTCGTGCAAAAGAAAACCCTATATATTCCACGGGAACCATGCATTTTTGGGATGAGAAGCCTATGTGCTATTCCAGTCTAATCTACCAATGCGCCAAATTTCATCCAGATCCGTTCAGCCGTTCTGGCGTGATTGAGTAACAAACATCCATACATCCAAACGTTCGCATTTACATTGTAGTAAGATTTTCTACCATATTTACCTACCTTTTTTTGCGCTAGAGACGTTAAGATACATAAGCTATTTTTTTTATATACCTCGGCACATCATTTATTATGATAATCAAAAAGTTACCATATAAGGAAATGGACTAAGCGCGTTCATACGTATTTAGACTAAACGAGGATAATGAAAGTCGCTTAAAACAAATAATTATTTAAAAAAAATATAACATTTTTTTTCACAAGGTAAATGATAAAGAAACAAAAGCACCGCACACTATTCATTTAAAAATAATTCAGCCTTTGAAAGGTTCATAAAAAGCCACTTTAACAGAAGCTGATATTTTTTATCTATTGTACAATTGTCAAGTCACTGTATTTGAGGAGCTGTGATTGGTTGACAGCTGATCTTTGACGACCAATCAGAGTGACTTCGAAATTTGAAAGTCATCTTTTCTAACATTTTAAATGATGACTAGCGACTAAGATTATAAGAAGTAGCCGGTGTATTGTCTCGGAGGTTGTATAGAAAATGTCTATACTTATACATTATATGCCTATGTATATACACATATGTATATCTTAATGTTCGTGCAAAATTAATAATTCCAAAATTTGTATACCTTCTGAATTTTTTGCTCTCAAATTTTTACCCATATCTTTTACCTATAGGTACAATCGTTCAAGCGAATTGCTTGAAAAATTAAACATAGGAGTTACAGAATATTCGCCTTTTTTCAATTACACAGGCAAAACTTTAGTTAACTTTAATCAAATAAATAAGTTTATTTTAAATTTCACGTTGCTTTTTCATTAGAAAAAATATAATTTTATATCGTCGCATTCGACTTAAGTTAAAATCTAAGAAATTCTCTCAAAAATTTATATGCTATAAGACATTCTTATTATTTTAAGTAAAATAAAACAGAAAAAAGAATAAAAAAATAATAATTTTTAATTATTCAAATACATATTAACAGAATAAAACTGCAGTTCGTTATGTATTTATATATTAATGTTATAGCATAGGTATATACCTACCTATGTATTATTGTATTAAATATTCGTATTTCATTATTTGTTTTATACTAACGGCTAACCCTGATTTCGCTCTACATATACCTATTCGTTTTAACGGTTAGTATGGAATAGATATGATGAGTTTTATATCCCTTCCTCGAAAAATGATTGACTCTCCATACAAACTCACCTTTACTCACCTTTTCACCTTCTTAGGATATGATTCTCAGGATAAAAACTATACTACACTCCAGGTTCTTAAACTATCTTTATAACAAATTACATCTCAATCGGTTCAGCGGATTTTTAATTTACCCATTACAAACAAACATACAAAAATACTATACCTATAGATGAACACCACCATAATAAAAAATATATAATACAGTTTTAACAATACGTTTTATCAACATAGAAAGCACATTAGATTTTCCCGCAGCGATTTTTAATCTAGTAACAATTTGTATGACATGGGAAACTAGAAACCAGTAAATAACATTACTAGAAATACACAGAGTCCGCTCATTTCGTCACACAATATATTACGAATTAAAGTCATCCATCATCATTTTATTCTGACATGACGCCTTCCGATCCACAAATGAGTTTTTTTAACTCGAGTGTGCGGTAGCCTTTATGTTTTTTCTACTTTTTTTATATTTTTAGGCTATTGTTTACAATGACACCTTTGTTATCTGTACTTTATTAACATATTTTTTGTCTGAGCTACAAAATAGATGGTGTTAGCTTCTAATGTTGACGAATTATAACGATATATTATACATATTTGTTTGTAATGTAAGCAAAATCATCTATCCGATTGCGATGAAACTTTGACAAATTGATGTACAGGTTTCTGATATCAATGTTAAATAGTTGAAGACTGTGGTAACATATATACACACAATCACATGCGTGATGTATGAACATATGTATGTAAGTACGTATTATATATTTCATAAAAGCAAATCTGGCTAAATTCCTAGTTAAAAAGAAAAAATATATATGATTTTGTTCTTCTTATGTAAAGACGATGTCAGAAAAAAACTCGTATAATTCTCGAAAAATATGTTTTTTTACAATATAAAGAGTACAATAAATAATTTTTTTTTGCTCTACAATACTAGAGACTAATAAATTTGTACGTACTAATACTCTACACTACACACGATATGAACTTAATAGCCAAAGTATCATTTGAACATTTAAACTAACATAAAAATGTCTGGACAAAAAAATATTATTGCTGTAAAATTTCATTAAAACCTTTTCAGCAAATTTCATTATACAGCTCGACCTAACCTTAATTTCCTATATCATAATTATTGCAGATTAAAAACACAGGAAAAGTCATAACTGAAGCCTAGTTCAGTAAATATATTACAAATCCATTGTTTCTATTTAGTTCTCGTTGACTCGCAAGGCTTGGAATAAGGTCAAATGTAATTTATTACTTGTTAAAACAAAAAAATGATTGATTGATATCGCCTTTCACTACACTTTTGGGATACCTACTTACCCACTTAAAATCATTATGAAATTGCGTTACAATATGTACAATTCGTAGAATTTTTGTATGTTTACCTCAATTTTATAAAAAAAATTATCAAAACATTACAACAGCATATTTTTCATTTTTATAATTCATAAAACAATATTAATTAACTGAATAACTAACTAAAAATACTAATATGTCGTCGTATTTTCAAGTCAATTTGACCCGGATATTGATGGATTCTTTATGAGTTTAGGGGTAAGAGGTTGTTAATTCAACCCCTATTATGTATATAATATTATTTGCCGCCTCGTATTATTGTGCTATAAAGAGTACTACATATAATAAGCAAATCCATTGGCCAAAAGCTGTATAAAGCTTTAAAAATAAAACACATTGGTTCAAAGACGCGGTAGCAAAACCGAAATTGATAAAAAACGCACCGACGACTCATCAATGTGCGTCGAGCAGTAAATGGGAAAAATTAAATTATAATAAAATTAACTTGAGATTACTTTATACCGTTACATAGTACTAGGAAACGTTAGAGGGAACACAATTATATGCTTCAATTGAGTATTGATAATTAATGTTTTTACTATCGGCTTCGATCTTTGATTTTTTTCTTTAAACGTCTCACTTGATTAGGTTTTGCCAGTGTTAACAAAGATACCGGAAGATTATCTACATGTATAGAAAAAATAGTTGGGATATAATATAGTTACATAATATATATTACTAACGACTTATTATTAATTTTACTTCCAATCCAAATAGGACCAAATAAGCCCAGCCATTTTAGTGTTAAGGAGTAATGAACACACACACACTCACAAACACACAATGTGGGTCTGTGTGTGTGTGTGTGTGTATTTTCGTCGGTGTGCTAACACACAATGTTATATGTTATAAGCTTTGACATAAATAATACTTATTGTCTATCTGTTGAAAGCTACAGTGACTTCTGAAGCAATGTTTAAATGGATACATAGTACTTCATTTAAAAAAATGGCAAATTTTATTTACACCCATTAGTAAATAGATCGAACAAAAGAGATTTTATTTTCCTAAGGTCTGATAATTATAATTCACAAGAGTAGTTTTCAAACTAAGACATTTTTATTTACTTCTCATGAAAGTGCAAAAAAATATTCATAAACAAAATTCTAACTAGTCATTAAAACAAACAAACAGTCAAGTAATTATAAGGAAATATAAGCAATTATCTATAGTTGTTGAAGTAATTAGATGTTCCGACTTCAAGATTATAATCATTTTTTTTTATTCAGTATTTTTTTAAATGAACTAGACGAAGATTGAAAGGTTAGCGTAATTTCTATTATTTGTATAACAGTGGCGCCGCTCTAATTAATAATTTACATACGTTAAGGGAAAAAAAGTTTTCTAGCTTCTGAGCGTTGGCACTTGCTTCTATACATTCATTGGACTATTATTACTTTAGTTTTAAATGTATAACATGAGGTAACTATATCTTATTTGAATACAATAAATCTAACTTCAACGATCTATCAGCAATTATTAACTTTATTAACTTATACCTTTTAAGTGTAAAAATGTAGTAAAAGGTACAACATATAATATATATATATATATATATATATATATATATATATATATATATATATATATATATATATATATATATATATATATATATATATATATATATATATATATATATATATATATATATATATATATAATATATATATATATATATATATATATATATATATATATATATATATATAAGTTACCTCATGTCTATGAAAAAAAATTAATATGGCCGTTTTTTTATTTCAAATTATTTATTTAATTTTATATCGAATTCGTAAAATCATTTGTTACTAACAATATATAATTTGTTCTAAGAAACTCGTACTAAGTGAATAAAAAAAATTTATTAATTTTTCATAAATTTAATAATATTAGATATCAAACATAATTTTTTCATTTGATTTTAAATTTTCATATATTTTATTATTTTATCTGTCACTTCTAACCATTTTAAGGCCTTAGTGCCAGCGCAGCGATTATTCATTCTACACGGTGACACATGACGAATCAATTCTTTATGAACCAATCGAATGGTTACGTATGGCGCGAAACATTTTTATTTTCCATATATTTTTATTTATCAAAACGTTTTTAAGTCTAATAAAGTTGTGAAATAACTAACGAAGGTTTTAACAACATTGTATCTTTAATTTCATTGGCTTTTAAATTAGAATTAGTTATGAAATAAAATCTGTATGTTGCGGCTTACGTTCGAGCTTAATGTTTTTTCTCTTTCTTATACTTTAAGAGTGAGAGAGGAAGATGTGTTAGAAAATTTAGCATTGAAACAGATATTGTATAAACTAGTAAAGTGTCAGAGGAAAGACGTTTGATTAAAAATTACTACTGATTCATATATCAATTGCTCTTTTTAAACTTAAATTGTACATATTCAAAATGTTTATGCCCTTTTTAGTATAAGCATCGTATGGGAATCGAACACATAACCCTTAAAGATACTATCAGTTAAAAATACATAGGTACTTAACCATACCATAGCCTATTCCCGTAGCCATAGTCTAGAATTTGAAAGTGGATTTCACATCATGAAAATAAAAGAAAAAAAGCAAACATTTGTCTGTACACTTAAATATTAAAAATAAAAATCCATACAGCAAATTGCTATTTCTAAACGTCGCTATCCGTCACAGATTAGATATGAAAAAAAATGTTGTCTTTTAATTACACCTTATATCTTTAATGTACTACCGACTTTTGATTTGTGTAGTGCTATTTTTATATCTATGAGAGTAATTTTAGAGTCGAGTTTGATTTGCTGTGATTTAAATAGAAGAAAAAAAACTAAGAACATACACACTTGCTTAATTATTGCCTTCGCGACATAATTACAATGTTCGTGTAAGTCTACGTTTTTATTTTTTATTTTTTAAAACTAGATTGATAAGATTTTTTTATTCATCCACGGAATACAGATAATAAATGTTTTGATTATTTAATGTTTTTAGACCGGAGTTTTGAAATTCGAAGAAGTGATGGAAATGTAATTATTAAGTTTATTGACTCTAACTACGAAATAAAATATTCAATTTGAAATTTTATTTCATACCTGAATCCATACTTCCATACTAATATATAAATACGAAAGTAATTCTGTCTGTCTGTCGTCTGTCTGTCTGTCTGTTACCTTAAATTTGGTATGGAGATAGTTTGAGACCCTGGAAAGGACATACGATAGTTTCTATCCCGGAAATCATCCCTTAAAGGGATGAAAAGGGTGGAACTTTGTATGGGGAATCAATCATTTCTCAAGTAAGGGATATAAAACTCATCATATAAGTACATATACATGGATATACTGTACAGTTTATGTATTCCATACTAACCGTCTTAAGGTATCTATGGATTAACCCGAGCGGAGCGAGGATGAGTCGCTAGAAGCATATAAAGAAACCTATAATCTACAACTTACAAATAGTAAGAGTAGCAAAGCCATGTCAGAAAATTCTTAAGGGCCTGACAAAATCTGACACCAACTACAAACCACAACAACGACACCAAATAAAAAAATTAAATATATAGGAGATACACCACTTACCTGAGTTTGGGTTAGTCCGAGGCTTGCCGCTAATTCGGCCCTCTCGGGGAGGGCTAGATACTGAGTCCTTTGAAATCTTCTGTTCAACTGCTGTAGTTGAAGACTGGAGTAAATTGTACGAGGCTTCCTCATTTTCTTGCCTTTTCCATTCACTCGTAGACCTGGGTCATCTGACAGACCACATTTTTCTGAAATTAATAAAGTTTATTTAGTACATTGCGGACTACTACATGTATCGAAAAAATCACAACTTCTGTACATCATATCAAGGTCGTGAGCAAAATTGATAGTATTGTATAGAATTTCCTATCCCAAGGTAGGGTTTTTTTCAGAATAAAGTATCACGATGTTTTTGACCAACGTTCTTTCTGTTAGTAAAAGTTTCCTAAGAATCGACATAGACAGAAAGGTGTATAAGAATGCTTAGTGATTGTGTACGTATTTCCAGTGATCGTTGTGCTGTTTATAATCATTAGGAACTATTTTAAAGCCACAGTTCTACCCTTGTTCATTATCATACTACTTGATAGTGATCTGCTCTCACTTCCTTCGAGTAGGTACATCCCTAGATACAATTTCGCTTATAAATTCAAAAAAATGTCTGTATGTATATAACACTACCAAAAGCCTCAGAAAAGAGGTTTTTTCAACTTAATTCATTAAATTACATTATATCCATAACTTATTTTTGTAATATATCTATAAATTATAGTCTACTACCGCTCTAGGCATTCTCTCTTTCAATTGTTAAAAATCCTATGAAAATTAGTACAGCAGTGAGGTTATTCCGAAAAACACAACCTCAGTCGCTAGTTTTATTATAAAGTCTTTAGCAGAATCGAACACCCGACATTCGGTAAGCTATACAGATATTCTATAGATATTCTTATAAAATACCGTATAAAGAGGTACTAAAAACAAAAAGACATCCCTACATCGAGATCGCACCATATCAATAATTACAAGTTGCTCGATCAAGTAGCTGGCGAGTGTACTGTGAGATTTATTTATTATTTTTATATGAAATATTGGTACTTCCCTTTTATCAATCAAAACATTTCTTAATAAACTATACGTATTTTGTCTGCATGTTCATAAAAAAGTTTTATCTAGGCTTAGGATACGACCATTACTATCTAAGTATGAAGATTCATTGACTTCAAAAATGTTTTAAGGACGGGAAGGAGGACAAAAACCAAGCTATCCCACGGCAAAAATACATTTTCCGGGATAAAATGTAGCTATATGTTATTCCAGACTATAATCTATCTCTGTGCTAAATTTCATCAAAATCCATTCAGCCGTTCTGGCGTGAAAGACTAACAAACATACTCACAAACTTTTACATTTATAATATTTATTATACAGTTGAAATTACTCCACCTTCACGAGTGTTTTTTTTTTAAATTTATGTTTATATAGATAGGTTTTACTATCCTACCACTTGAAGTTCACATTCATAAAATGCTCATAAATAGATAAAAAATATATTAATTGACTTATTCTGTTCCTGTAAGTCGTAAAATATTATTTCTATTGTCACAAAAAGAGGTAATCGTTAAAAAAATATGTTTAGTAGAACTAGATATGAAACTACACAATAACGTGTATACAGTATACAAATGAAAATTTGTATACTAAATGATAAGTAAATAAATATTATTAAGTAAAAATAGCTAACAGATTTTATTATAATAAAGAAAAAAAAGCTATAATGTTAACTCCCTTTCAATAGGAAAAGAATTAATGCTTAAAAATACAAAAGAATATACTATTACTTTATAATTCATATATCTTTAAAGAAAGTAAACGATCCGTATGGGATAATAGATTAGTAGCATAAACAGCAAATTACGCTACCATTTTTTAAATTTTATTATTTACACCATAAGAATGAGACAGTAAATTAATATTCAGTCTTAGACGAAGAAATTTCAACAATAACAATTTAGATAGGCTATTTTAATGAAAAAAAAAAACATTTATTTCTGCACGTAATCCCCATACGAAACTAACGATGGATGAAGTCGAGTTTAACAACTAGTATCGAAGAGATTGTCATCAAAATATCTTCATAGTAACAAATTATGCACCAAAAGTATATCACTTTAGATCACGATACGTAATTACACGTTAACCGACTATTATAAAGTAGCTTTTGAATTCTTACGATTTATTACTAGCCGTGTGAATAGCAAGCTTTATATTCATACTAGCGGCTCGCCCTCACTTCGCTCGGGTTCGCCTCTGGAAAATTCATACAAAATTCCATTGAAATCGGTTTAACAGTTTCGAATATTAACCCGTATAAAATTATAACAGACAAACAGACAGAAAAACAAAAAAATTGAAAAAAGAACTGGATTTGCTTTATGTCTCTTCTTACATCCCCCTGACTCGGTTTTTAGCATTTTTTTACAGACAGACATTCGACCTCTACAGTTTTATTTTATATACCTATAGATATCTATAAAGTGTATCCGTACGTGTTGGGTTGCAAAAGAATAGACTTATCTATACTAGAAATAAATATTACGATTTTTAAATCTAAGAATTTTTTGGATGATAAAATAATATTTAGAGTGCGTATAAAAATTTCAAAGTGAAGTTATTAAGAAATGCTTACAGCAGAACATATACTGACACTAGTGACTTACCCATGCTTTGTTTAGGTACATCCCTAGCAGCTCCTAGTCTATTTGAGTAAAATTTTATCCAAATCGGTTCAGCAGTTTCAGCGTAAAGGAATAACAAACATATTTACATTCAAATTTTTGGAATATAAGTCCGATTAAACAAGCAGATAAGATTGTTTTTAACCTTTTTGTTTGCTTTACCGCGCTAGCCTCTTTAACTAGTTTTATTATAACTAACTATATAGTATCAACAGTAATCCCACTTTACTTACACAACGAAAATTGTATTTTTTTACTTATGGCGCGAATAAATGTCAAGTTCGTGTCATAGATTATAAAACACGATAGCTGTAGATTAAAATTTAGTGTTGCCGTCCGATAAAAACTACAGCTGCTTTTCGTTTTAATTTAAAAATGAAATATTGGTATTGTTTTTTAATACCTTCACACCAGTAAAGGGGAAAAATTCTAAATATTATGACACGCATATTTTTATCAATTTTGTTTAAATATTTATATTTTGTATATATATATTTGTTATCGTTACTAAGGGTACCGACGGTAAGTAATTTTTCGCATCAGGCTAAGGTATACAATGGGAAATGTTTGACGTATCGCGGTAATAAGTAGTTCAAAGTGGTACTTTTCCGTCACCTCAATGCTTATTTGTTCAAACGACCGACTTGGAGTACTTTACAGTAAAGAGTTTTTTTTTCTTATTTTAAAAAACAAAGCTTTATTTAGCTTTATTTAAAAGACATAAACACATCTACGTAATGGTTTGATTTAATTTATAGTTTATTTTTTATATTTTTTGTTATTTATTCGTATTCTTCTGAGATTTTTCCATGGACGTTTAAAAAAACTAATGTCACTTTGAAACCTATGACTAACTTACATGAAAATATCAGTTAAATGCTTTTGCAGTATAATACTCTTCTATTCACTTGAAATACGTAAAACAGTTACACATATTGCATTACACGTACTATCTCCCGGCATATTTATTACCATAATAAGGCTGTTACGCTCTTGATGTATGGTGGAAGAGAATAAACATTTACATTTTGATACGCAAAGTGGAAACAATTTTAGTTTAAGAAATTTGAATTTTGCACTGGCAATACCAATTTTTGACCGTATTCAAAAAGGAGGTTCACATTAATTTTGTGGTTATGTTAGTATAGGTACTACATATAATATATAAAGCTGAAGAGTTTGGTCGTTCGTTTGTTTACACGCGTTAATCTCTAGATTTTTGCGCCTTATAGCCTATTTATTAGTCGACGTATGAGAGCGGACTCATTCTACAAAACAAAACAACACGGGCAGAGCCGAGAGATAACGCTAGTTCGATATATTTGACAACTGATTTGTATTTCATGGTGGTTATGCAAATATAAATTTTAAAGTGATTTTGTAGGTAGCGTACTAATAATAGTAAATAATTTGACACAATAAAAGAGATATCACTATATTCTATCTCTTTCTCTCGCAAGTGAAAGTCTAACCTTATATTATAGCTATACGTCAGTATGAGAATTCATAATACATTACTGCTATTGAATAATTTAGTCCAATTGATATTACTGGTAGTGCATGTCCATTCAGGACGATTCCCATGGCTTTTATATATACATATATTTACATTTAAGTCGGCTCGACAGACAGACGGACAAAACAATGCCTGCCCGAGGTCCGGACACACCCAGCTAGTGATGCGTACTTGTCGATGTTATAGTGATGTACCTACTTAAAATTTTATATTTTTGCTTTTATGTGACTCGTAATTTATGACAATAGTGTAAGTTATATATTGCGAAGTAATTTATGGCGGAAAACATTGCAAAAATATCTTTTAATATAATAAATATGGATACTATACATATTTTTTAATTTATCTATTTAGTATAAAAATTTCGTCTCTGAACCAAACTAATATAACTGTAAAACTTTTTAAGAGAGCATGTGTGTTTAATACTTCATCACGCAGTAAGAAACGGTTATGAAAGAAAATTGAATTCTCATGGAAATACCACGCGAGTGAAACCGGGAGCGAAAGCTATCTAATTATATGTATACAACATGTATGTATACGTGTATTATTCATACATTTAATTCGTTAAATTATATGAAACAAGTAATTATGTCAAGTAGAATAATTTATTGCTACGGTTAATCAATAACATTCATCAATCTATTGACTTAAGAATTCAAAAGCTAGCATTATAGTATTTAAAATACGCTTTTATTAGCTTCACTGACAACTAATTATGTAATCAAATCTTGAAATTCGATTTTAATTTACTTCAAACTGTCGATTTGAAATTTTCTATGTGATATCTGTATGACAATATCCATATTTAATATTATATAAATGTAAAAGTGTGTTTGTTTGTTTGTTTGTTTGTTTCTTTGTTTTTCTTTCACGTCGAAACGGAGTGACGCATTGACGAGATTTTTCGTGTGGAGATAGTTGGAGGGCTGAAGAGTGACATAGGCTACTTTTACCGCGGGAGATTATCTCTTTCCCCCGGGAAAGCAAGTTATAATACAATCAAAAAAAAAACGTTATGATCAGAATTACTTTAAACTTGGTATTAATACTCTTCAATACAAATAATTAAATACGTGTTTTAGGATTTTTCGAAATTCATCCCAGAAGGAGGTAAAATAGCGGATGAAAGTTTGTATGAAACCTACTTTTTAAGAGTTTTTCTGTAGTTTTAGCGCGAGCGAAGCCGCGGATCCTGCTAGAACATAATTTCTTACTAAAGAACTAATTTGATGATGGAGAAGATTAGTGAGAGTTTTCAATCGCTATTCATCAAGCTTTTGGTTCATTTTAACGAGTATATATTATGATAAAGTGAGTCAAAATCATGCTTTATCGTTATTTGCAATACTAATAATTTTAGGTTTTTTTTGTTCTACAGTACAATTTAGGCTTACGAGAAAAGATATGTACATGCTCTTACTCATTTTGTTTGAAAAAAATAGCCTATATTACGAGTATATTATTTATATCTATACATATAATAAAATTATAATTAAATCGAATCTGTACATTAAATATTTTTTGGATAATCTTATTGAAATAAACATTATTATCGATACAGAAAGTATAGTTTTTAGAATTTTTGTGTCTTTCTGTCTGTCTGTGACCGCATTACAGAAAAACTACTGGAGGGATTTTGATGAAATTTGGTGTGATGACAGCTGGTTATCCGGGTATTGCTTGTTTAGACGTTACATTGTAAAGAAATAAGCATTCATAATATTTTTGCTAGGTGATGTGTATGTAATTAAAATATATTTTGTAAATTGACAACTTACTATCGTGAGCTTAAGACAATTTTATATGCCTTTTGTTTCCAAACTTTACTATTCGATAGAGCTTCGATATTTATATATATTATTTAATTTTACCCAACACTACTTTTTACTTTAAAAAATACGTCCTAAAACCGTTGAGATATATCAAAAGCTTGGTAACCCCATCGCGTCGAAACTGCCCCGCCCATAGAGCCGCCTACCGAAAAGCCGAGATAAAATGAACTAAAACAATAAAACCCTTTAAACATTTAGGCATCCACAAAAATACTTTAGAACTGTATTTATGGCACAGACTTGCGACTTTATTGTCGCATATTTCTTTTAATATGTTCTATAATTATCCTAGTACTCAGGCATTTTATTGATACAGACCTTGTTTTGTGTAAAATTAAAAAAAACGGTATCTTAACATTAGCGCCATCTACCGAGCTCAACTATAGCTAAAAATATACAAGTGATCTCATAAGTTTAAAAGAATCCCCATATTGTAATTTTATTTGATAGAGCATATGTAAACTTGGTCAATGGTATAAATGCTCGACATGTGTTACTCCAGAACTTAATCTATCTGATTACTAAATTGCATCCCAATCCGTTCAGCCATTTTAATGTGAAGGAGCAACAAACAAACACACAAACAAGCTTCCGCATATATAACGAGTCTATAATAATAATATTACATAAAGTCTCGTCTACTCCACTGTAAAACGCCGTAACTGACGCGCCGCTTTTCAAAAAAGACCACTAACAGAAAATGTTATGGGAATCGAATTATAATTTTTAATTACTTTCACTTCATATTAACTTGTTAATAAAATTTAAAAGCGTGTTCGTTTACAACGTTATTTTTCATCTATAAAATTTACGCCCATTGCCAAAATAGTTGTTCAGGATTTCTTAAGATACAGCTATAAATTATCCACGTTCTAAGGTTAATTGATAATAATGACTGGCACTAGAAATTATTATCTATATATAAATAGGCAGAGCCTAAACAATTCAGTACCTTTTTTGGTTGTCTGTTAACCGATTTTCTTTGGTTTTTGTTTAGAAGCTATTGACGAGGTATTATCCATAGACAATTTTAAAAAATGTTTTATTTTAAACATTTAGTAAAACTGAACAATGATTATGATCGAATTTCGACAACTGAACGAACTCTAGTTATTATATGTAATTGTTAAAGTTTGTATGTGTATGTCTGTTTGTTACTCCTTCGCGTTGAAATGACTGGATCGAATTCGATGAAATTTTGTATACAGATATACTATGAGCTGGAAGAATACATAGACTAATGTTAGGCCTAGAGAGACCTAGTGACCCAAGCAAAGCAAGGGTAAGTGGCTAGTTATCTACAACGCTGATTGCCAAAATGGTTGTTAACCGTTTCTTTAAAATAGCCATAAATTATCCTCTACTATATAACATTAATTAATAATGCGTGTTAACATAAATATTAATTTATCAAATAAATAGCCAAAGGTATTTGGTATTTTGGCGATGATTGGTCGTGAGTTAGATTCTCGTATGAGGCAAAACTTATTTTGTTTGTATATTTTAAGTAAAACACCGCTTTTGTCATTACCTATATGAATGTTAGATTTGAAATTAAGCTAAATATGTACATATATAAATAGGCAATGACAAAACAGTTAAGTATCTTTTCTCCTTTGCTTGTCAATTGATTTTCTTTTTTTTTTGTTTAGTGGGTAGCTATTGACGAGCCTTAGTGTTATCAATAAAAAAAAAAAAGTTTTTTTACGCATTTAGTAAAATTCAATAATGATTACGGTTGAATATTGACCACTGGGCGAAAACTACTCTTTATAAATCCACTTAATCATAAACGAAACAAATAAACAGATGCGGACAAAAAGAAAAACGATGTTTTACATCAATTTTTTTGTAAGATAGTGGTCGGTGAGATGAAATAAAGATTCGTAGTAAATGGGTGTGTCCTGCCTTAGGAGTATACCGATTTAGGTTAGCTTGTGCTTAAAAGTTATTTAAGTTTTCTAATATTAAGATTTTTTGCTTAAATATTATATGTATATGGATACCCTTACGAAAACAGTAAAAATAAAGATATCAGCCTCATTTAGTAAGTGCGTGAAATAAAACTTCACTCGGGTTCATTAATAGGTGCCTAAAGTAGTCTATGTGTTATTTCAGATTATAGACTATCTGTGTATTATATTTTATACAAATCCGTTTAGCCGTTAGAGCAAGAAGAACTCTCGACCAACAACCAAACATACGTACATACATACAAAGTCTTACACTTATAATAGTAATTCAATCATAAGCCTCTATATGACTTAACGGAAGATACGCGTTTAATATTAATTCAACTTAGCAGTTAATTTAACTTAACCACGTAAAAACTGACATCTACATATAAAATAACAAGCTCTAGTGCATTGGACTGTACAATGTACGCACGTGTGTCGCTTGTGGGGATTTTTTCCTTGAAATGGTAAAATTTTACTGTAGTTAATAATTAAAATATGACCATATTGTAGGGTGTTATTATGTAATGTTGCTTCGGGCAGTGACGAGTATCCGGGTTCGAATACGTTATTTTTTTCCCATTTTTTTCCATAGAGTGGAGTAGAGTGTAGAATCTTTTACTCGTACTTGATCGATGATCGAAGTTTTACAGTTTGGTTAGGTAGCATGGTTAGTTTTTGAGTAAAAAGAAAACAGTTTCTTTCATGTACGACACTTATTTGCAAACTTATCTTTTATACAAAAATCTTAGCATGAATATATAATAAAATGATTATTTCTTTATTGTAAATATATATTTTAGAAACCTTTACGTGCTTTCATCAAGTTTCACCTTTGAAAGAATTCTAACGCTTCTGAAAATACCTAATTAATCTAGCCAAACATTCGTAAATAATGTATTTATCAATTAAAACTTACATGTACATAGTAGGTACATACTGAAAAATAAAACTATCACCAAATCATAAGAAATATCTTAGTCTTACAAAGAAGTATCGAAAAAACTATTATAATTAATGCTTTTAAATAAGGCTTGTTTTATTATGTCAAACTGTTGACGGCTACTTCAAACAAAATCTACATAACCACTTATACTTTGTAGTAAAATTAGGTACAATAGTTATTAACTAATTGACAGACACACAGTTTAACTAACAGCTATAAACAATCATATAATTAACTTAATTGCTTAACTTAGATTTATGAGTGTCAAAATTGTCAGAGTAAAATACAGTACGGTAACTAAAATATGTCGATTATAGTTGTGCGTGAAGGAAAATCTAAAATAGTATGTGACTGCTGGCAAAGTTTATTCTTTTAGGGCATAGCAAGCCCCTTTCTTTTTTAAAGTGAATATGCTATTGATATTTAAATATTACCACGTGAGTTAATTTTAATTTTAAAAACTTAGAGTTACTTTAGTTTTTTTTTCCATTTAAAAGGTGACTTGATCGAGTGTTCTTAGCTATCTATATACATATATAAAAATCAACTGCTGTTCGTTAGTCTCGCTAAAACTCAAAAACGGCTGAACCGATTTGAATAATTCATTTTTTGTTTTGTTGGAGGAATATCAGGGATGGTTTAAATATAAAAAAAATATGAAAAACCAAAAAGAATAGCTAGAAAATTGAAAAGTTCAGAACTGATCATTTTGTATGGGAATCACTACTTCGGATTACTTTTATTATTAAATTAGAAAAAAAAAATATATATACAACAGTATATGGTGTATCAATTCTATACTAATCGTCAAAACGTACCTAGGAACGAGCCCGAGCGAAGCGAGGGTGAGTCGCTAGTAAACCAATAAAATCCTTTCAGCCGTTTGCAGGCTATCTCTTTTGAAGACAGTAAAAGGATATAAGCAACTTTCACCAAGATCTTTCACTAAGATCTAATCGATTCGAAACTTGGTATCCCGTTAATTTAATGACATTGCAATGATATGGTAACCTTGGTCTGATGCTGCAGCATCACCTGGAATCTTCAAGATACTCAACCCTTTACTAAAATACTGCAGATATACCGTGTTGAGACTCATTGAAATGACCTCAATGAATTGGTTATTGTGTTGGGGGTTTTTGATTTTTTGTTGATCGAAGTCAATTAGTATTCCATTTTAATTTTGAAGTAATCAAATCATTGTATTAATTTATTATTAAAGACTTTAATTAAATTATTATTGATGATTGTTAATTATATAAATTATTTTCTTATGTATAATTTAAATACTCCTCGTAAGCCAGCTTAACATTTTTAATTTTTGAGTTTTTAAGTTTGAAGAGTTTGGTTTATGCATTATGAGTAAGTTAGTCAGTCAGTGCAATTGTTAATTACAAGTAAATAAATAATAAATATACGAAGAGTAGCTATGCATAGAGGTTAAATTCAATTGGTATATAATTTACTACTTCGGATATGAATTTCCACTCAACCGTCGATTGATTTTCCTTGACTGCATCCGTTTTTCTGAATTTTTAGATTTCTACTTTCTATAACGAAGGTCTTATATAGGTTTCTTTTTTATATACGTATGTACTAGTGAGAACTCGCAGTTTTGTCTGAGCAGATATGCGATAAAATAATAATGTGAACCGTAAAATATTTAACATAAGTGTATGTTTCATACATACATACATATGATTAAAATATATGTCTATCTTATAAACTTTTACTGTTCATACTGTAGCTCGTGTCTCTCTTAGGAATGCAACTTCGAATAGATACTATGTACGAGTACATTCTAACTGTACATTCATGTTTCTTTATGCTTTAAAATTAATTATTAATATCAGACTATATGGAGAATGAACGTGGAAAAGTAATTTTATAAACAAACAAATGGACAAAACAACAATATTATTTCATAACTAGCACTGCCCGTGGCTCAGCCCGCGTTCTGATGACCAAAAACCAAATTCTTGGGTTTTACATATTAATATTCTCTTACAATACAGTTTTTGTATTTTTTCTCAGAAATGAGCTATTTTCCCGCGGTAAAAAGTATTCTATAATATGTTGACCCGGATAACCAGCTATCACCATACCAAATTTCATCAAAATCCCTCCAGTAGTTTTTCTGAGATGCGGTAACAGACAGACAGGCAAACAGACAGACCGACAGACAAAAATTCTAAAAATATAGATTCATCATCTGTATCGATAATAATGACTATTTCAATAAGATTTTCCAAAAAAATATTTAATGTACAGATTCGGCTTAGTTACAATTTTATTATAAGTATGTATAGATAATAGTATGATCTATATATATAAATAGGCAAAGACAAAACAGTTCAGTACCTTTTACTTGTCTGTTTGTCAATCGATTTTCTTTTTTTTTTTGAAACAGTCATTCTTTTTGTATAGATAAGTTAATAATGATTATGGTGAATTTTTCTTAACTTTCAAAATAAATATTATTTACTGCTAAACAACGAAAACACATATTTAAAAAAAAATACGTTCATTGCAGCGAATATTCACAGAAACATCTAGTTAACAATATACGAGCGAAAAACACATTTGAAAAATTCACCATGGCTAAATTATACACCTTCACGTCCAATAGAATATTTAATAGCAGAGACACTGCGTTACTACCAATGGCTTATGACAGGTGATTTACATGATACAAGTATATTATTTTCCTTCAAACGTCAGTATCGAACTAAAATTATAACTGCGAAAGTTAGTTGGTGTTTTTACCTGACTGTGGCGAATCCCAAAAGAGGTTTGTGTTTCACATGTATATACATTCATATATGTATATCGATCATCTTATATATGTTCTCTCGTAATTACTACATGGCTTAGCCGATTTTGATAATTCATACGTTGTTAGATTCATCTAACATGAGTGTCATAAGTTATGTGGGTATAATTAAAAATCAAAATGGCCGACTTCAGGATTCAAATTATATCTTGAACATTTTTTTTTCTTAATTCATAAATAAAATTATGAATGTCAGAATATTTTTGTTTTGCACATTACCAACATAAAAAAAACTAATAACAATGCAATATTAAAGAAAACAGAAATAGGATAGTTTGCGATAAAAAAATATTAAAAAAATAACATGACATATTATTGTCTATAGTCTCTACAGTACATTATACTTGCCTGTTCTAATTAAATATTGAACAACGTGACGTGTATCATTGGCAGACATGTTTTGACGTCCGATGACATGGGCGTTTTATAAGACACGACTACTATACGATTAGCTAATTAGCTTATTTTTTCGTATTTTTTTTCCAGAAATTAGTCAATTATCTAGCTCATTATCGCAATGGAATCATTAATAAATAATAGTAAAATTTATATCAATTTCAGTGATAGTGGTATCCCAGTGGTAACGCGCTCGTTTAGCAAGCCGAGTAAAGCGGGTGAGTAAAGTGGGTTCAAATCCCGGGTCTCATATTTCTGATATTTGAGAATGTGCGTTATTATTTCCAACATGATTACCACTATCTTACGGCGAAGAAAAACGTCGTGATCAAATCTGCGTGTCTGAGAGAACCTAGTTACTTTTCGAAAGATATGTGAAGTCCGACAACCCGCACTTGGCCAGCGTGGTGGACTATGGCCTGATCCCCCTCGTATTGAAGTGAAACCCATGCCAACTAGTGGAACGTTAAAAAGGGTTAAATTTATTTCAGTTTAATTAAAGTTTTATGAAAAACTTAAACTTATCCTGGCTTAACTCGGGCTCCTAGATGACTAACAGTATCCTACATGTTACTCCAGGTCTTAAATGCTCTAAATAACATCTACATAAAAACTTTCGCATACATATTAGTAGCATGCTTTAACGTAAGTCTAGTTTTTTTAATTGATATTTGCAAGTAACTTTCTTCAGATAGATTCTTAGATACAAGCAATATTTGTTGGATATACATATTTGTGCGCGAGTGTATGCGCAACCACTGACACAATAACCCCTCATGCTCATAATTTAATGAGATGACAATCTCGCATCACCAGCTGTAAAGCTATTTTGAAAGAACTTTTAGCAGAATCCTGTTAGGATACTTGACGTATAGACAGGCGATTTTACTTCCTCTACGAAGCACAAGTGAATAACAACATTAGTACAAATATTTTGACAAATTTCTGTTAAACCAATTATTTTTTATAAAACACCAAATAAAAATATCGTACCTACGGCAAATCGTAAAGTTACTAAAAGTGATAATAGTTTATTATAAAAAAAATTCTTTCACTTTGACTTTCTTCACGCCTCAAAAATGAATACTTATTACAGCGATTATAACATTTTGTTAGGAAAAAATGGTGGAATATTCGAAATTATGGGTCGCAAGTGACATAATTTGTGAGGAAATTGAAGCAATAGACAATGATATGCTATTATCTTTATGGCTCTAAATGTTTTTTTTTTTTTATTAAAAAGTAAATAATAGAGTCAAGGCAGTAAATGTGTAACACTGAATACTTTGTTTGGATAAAAAAATACTTATCTGTACTTACCATCTTTTGGCGGACTCGCACATTGTGGGGCATAGGAACCTAAGTGATAGCCATACGTATTTTGGTGCATGGGTGGAAATGGATACCCTAAGGACCTAGGACTTGGAAACCCTGACGCTTCATGAGGATTCTGCTGACCACCTGGACTTCCAAAGTGATGGGGATGCTGGTATCCACCTTTGAAAGGACCATAGCCATGTTGCTGAAGCTCTATGAAGGCCGATTTTGATGATACATTAGTCGGAGTAGAGTTTGTCGAGTTAGATATATCGTGAGGGGTTTGAGAACCCCCTAAATGATGGTGGTGATCTAACTCTTGGGTGGTCATGGCGGGTTGGGGGGTGGATGGGCCCCCTCCGTCCGAAGACTGAGGAGGCCCGAAAGGATCTGAGAAACTCAGGGTGCCGGGTTTGGTGTTTGGGGATTGAATTCGTGTAATTTTGAGAGATTTCTGCTGCTCGTCTGATATTTTGCCGCCTGTTGAGCCTGTAAAAAAAAACAATGAATAAATTATTTATTCATCATAAATGACTTTTAAAAGATGCTGTGATAAATATTTTAAAACAATTATTTAGACATTCTAAAAAACATATTTAAATCCTTTTCAAATCTTCTAAGTGTAGTAAATATCTTCTAAAAATGACAATCATCAATCAAGCAAAGCAATGCATAAGTTTGTATATGTATGTGGGTTTGTATGTTCATTGCTACTTCAAGCTTAAACGGCTGGACGAATTTGGATGAAATTTTAAAATAGAGACGCGAGGGTAAGTAGCTACTAGCTATCATTACAAATATAGCTATGATAGTAGGTCATGACCCTTAAGTATTTCTAAAAATGCCCAAATACCTGAGCAATCAAGGGTAACGGTAAGAATAAACACCCACATGAGGTCAAGCGAGTTCAGAGTTTTCTGGAAAACAATTTGTACGTCACGCTCAATTGAATCAACGGACTTGATATTGAAGTTAAATATTTTAGAATGTGCCTTTGATAATGCCGAGGCGATTAAATTTTGTTTTTAAATTCTTATATTTTGATGGGTATAGGTCGCGGATTCGATGCTCGTTTTAGAGACAAGTGCTGTATGGAAAAATGCCTAAAAATAGTAGATAGAAGGGAGTTATTCTTCTTTTAAAGATGACACGATTAGAACAGAAAATGTAAGTAATTTAGAAAGTCAACACGTATACGTTAATTAAAAACTTATATTGTACTGCCAGTCATACCGTTTACATATTTACAGATGGCAAAACCATACAAGGTACTAGAAATGTTAAAAAAATAAGATCCTTCGATATTTCTTACGTTTGACGCATCTTAGAGTCCAAGTGTATAACAAGGCGTCATTTGAATATGATCGAAGCTTTAAAGGGCTGGTACCTCCTATAAAAATCACATGAAGTCCTACATCTCCCATAAAAATCCCATCGTTCCTCATTAGCGCTATGCAAACTAAAACAGCTATCTAATTCGGTACTTAACAGCTTCCTTGAAAGTCCTTAGCCAAATGCAAATCAATACATAAGGCACACCGGCAAGTTACTCATTTATTTTTATTGCCTTTATTCCATTAAAAAAACCTAATTGGCTATCGCCTCAGAACCATTCAAAGAACAATTTCTCACTAAACTAACGCGAGAAAAGTTGATCTTATCACCGCATTCCACTGATAGCGTAGCTATAAATCTATTATAGTGCTAATGTACATTCTTAATTTTCTACCTTTAACTTTTTAATGTGTATTTGATATAGATTAAAGAAAATTGGGTGTTTTTGTAAAATAAATTCTATACTAGGTTTGACTTTCCGCTTCGCTTGCTAACGTTAGAAAATAGTCTTTATTGTTCTAACCAACATCTACCAACTAGCAAGAACTGTGATAAAATCAGTTTCTCTATAGCGTAGTCTAAACATTTTTAGATGAATCATCATAATGATCAGTATTTTATTATCTTTTACTACGTTTATTTCCACTAACGACATTAGTAAGTGATACTTTGAAAATTGTAAAGGTAAATAAAATTTAATGAACGCTGAAGTTAACTTTTTTAATGTTTGTGTAAATAATTACAAATCCTAAAAAGGGTAATATCGCATACGCACTTCTCCATGTCAGGAACGATGCGTGTGCCATCTAATTACATACTCATCGGTCGAAGCGTTGAGGTGTGAAATAAAATCGAGTTAATTGTAAGTAAAATTAAAGTGTCTGTTATGACGTAGAAATAGCTACCATATATTGAACTTATATATGTATAAAATTATGTATGTATATTTGTTCGTTCATATATGTATTCATTTGTAGATCTCTTTAAGATTGTTTGCACCTCTTCCTTCTCCCTTTCTTTCTCTCTACCCAAAGGTTGCTTAGAATAGATTGCTATCCAGCGATAAGGGCACATATTGTACTATTTTTCTTTAATCTGTGTCAACTGTGTAATGTAAAATAATAGTGCAATAGAAAATATTTGATTTGATTTTCTTTACACTAATGCTTGTCCAGTGATCAAAATTTCACCGTTATTGAAAATTTGAGGAAAATGTTTCATACACTATAGAATTTACCCATCTGTATAAGAAAATAACTGTTTGCAATTTTTTTATAGGTATGACTAGCTGCCCAATAGGTATTAAACACAAAAACAAGAAATTGGTGGACAAACAGAGGAAAAAAGGTACTGAATTGTTTTGTCTTTGCCTATTTGTATATAGATATTACTAAAACCACAAACAATTAGTATTTTTTTTATTTGGCTGTATGTTTTTTCATCTTCGGTTAAATAAAGTTTAATATAATATAAAAAATTAAGATTTTCTGTGTTAAATGACAGTTAGAATAATATAATCTTTAGTGAAACTCATACATTGAACATTTAACTAAAACTTTTCCCGTTATACTAAATTTTACTAATACTTAACTCGCCTTCTAAAGCTTTAAATTTAGTGGACAACCAGGTCGACCACAAATGACCCTAAGAATTAGTTTAAAAAACCCTTTTCGGCAAGTCCTTTGAGTTAATTACGACGTCTACCATTCTCTTCCATCTCACACAGCTGTATATATCTTTCTCAAGAGATCTTTTTCATCTCGGCGCTTGTAAAAGGTCGGGTCAAATCGTTTTGTTATTTTTTTATGTTTGTTTGTTTGTCTGATGATTGCTCATGCCAGTAATAATAATGTTTAGGGCCAGTTAATTGGTGTAAGGTTTTATTGAAAATTATTGCATGTCTTTGAATTAAATTAATTTATTTTAACGTTTATTGAAAGCACTCCAAGTTCCTTTTTCGTTGACATTTATATTAAAAACATACTAATAAAGTTTTTTAATGTGATTTTGTAATGTCATAAACTATGAATAAAGTAAATACTTTGTAAAAAAAAATTTACGTTACATGTCAAAAGAGTTGTAAGTTAGTAAAAAGGTCTTTAAACGTGCTTATTTTTATATTCGAAAAAAAAAAACAGTAATTTACAGTTACAACCTCTGTCTTGTCACATTAAAAAGCAAACTAAAATTTAATTACAAAAAAAACTTTTAAAAACCAAATGACAAATTGTATTTATCCATTACATAACGTTTAAGCCAGCTATAAACCGCTTCCTTAAGCCATAAAAAGACAGTAAACCCTAAGATTAGGGTAATTAGTACGTTCACTCAATGAATTTATAATTTTGCAAAAACCCATCCAGAAACCGGCTTCAGTCAACGTCGTTTAACCTGCATAATATAACCCCCATGACATTTGCAGCCCTCGTCGCAGGTTATAGGAAATAATATGAATATTAATATGTATGGTATAACAAATAGAACAATGAAAGCATCTGGGCATAATTAATGATTTTTAATGGGGTCCCATAAAAAATAGGTCATCGATAACTAGTGATTAGTACGAGCCTTTAACTGTGGACGTGAAATGTTAGATGAATGGTTCGTAACAATACTTTAAATAGTATTTTAAATAAAATTTCAAAACGTATTTGAACACAAATTAAAGTAGACCACGAGAAAGTTCGAACGAAAGCTTTTAAAAGACAATGAATTCAATTAATATTAAAAATGCGATTGTTGTATATTTGTCTGTTAATCAACCATCAACCCACTGCAAATATTTGATGACACATTGGCTCAGCTTGTAGTGCCAGCGGTCGCAGGTTCAAGTCCCACTGTGGGCATTCATTTATGTGATGAACACGAATGTTTGTACTATAAACATGGGTGTCTATATTTATAATTATAATATGTTTGTATTTTAAAATATTAGTATATAAAGTGAAATATGTGTAGTGTATTAACTATCTGGTATCCATAACACAGGCCTCTTAGTTTACCATGGAACTAGATGGGGCTATGATTTGAAAGTTTAATATAGAAGTAAACTAAATTAATGCGCTAATCTCTGGGACTGGATACTGGTCCGATTTAAAAAAAGTTTTAGAATTATAAAGCCTATTTTTTGAGGAAGCTTATACCTAACCTTATCTAGACTATGATACCTATGTAAAACAAAAAACTCAACATCGCTCAAAACTATTGAATTACGGTCGATTTTTGAGGCGATTAGATATCTAGTTTTACTAATCTTACTAATATTATAAACATTAAAGTTAGATGTTTGTATGTTTGTTACTTAGATGTTTGGATATTTGTTACGTAATCACGCCAGAACGGTAAAACGGATCTGGATGAAGTTTGGCACAGAGATAGATTATAGTCTGGAATAGTACATATACTTTATTCCGGAAAATTTACGGTTCCCGTGGGATAGATTTCTTTTTGTTTATGTAGAGGCGAACTCGAGCGAAGCGAGAGTCAGCTGCTAGTAGTTAGTAAATCTAGCATCTTAAATTAATTAAATAGAGTAGACTATACTAATGAAGATATTGTATATAAGTGCGTCTCATTATCCAACTTCAGTTTAAGTAAAAGAGATTAGATGCAAAATTATTAGCTTTAGAAGCTCTCTGTTACCCTCATGAATGGTTGGTGTAAAATATGTAAAAAAATTCTCAATCCTGATAAATCCTATCTGGACCCAGCATCCAAACACTCTTACACGAGCTTCTAATCGTTATTATTAAATTATTTAAATTTGCGACATTATAGTAAACACTATTATGCCTCACATAGAAAAGTTAAGTAAGAAAGAAGTATTTATACATTATGTAGTCAACCGTTACGAAAGGGTCATGGGAAAGGACTCCATAATAATTGGAACTCATAAAATTCTATCAAATATTCATTAAGTGATCGCATCGTTGATTAATATTTGAGGTATGTAGATAAATAAAATAATCCCGGGGGATCCTTTAATGTACTTATATTTTGTTGTTTTTCGCACTCCGCGGGATAAGAAAAACCGATTAAGTTTGACTTAGGAAACTATGAAACTTATATACTAAATATTTAGTTAAAATATACTATTTTTAGTACATTTCCATAATAAGGTCTTATATTATTCATAGTTATTATTTTACGATTTCTAAATCTTCATACTAATTTTTGCCAGCGGTTTAATTCGCGTTGTTTGTTTAGGTATATGTCCGATCTTAAAGGTCAATGAGCAGTGCTAGATATCATATAACTTTCCTCAATAAATAGACAAAATAATGCAAAAAATATTGTTCATATATGTCTCTACCAGTTAGTTATAGGAGCTTACGATACTTAGCTCTAAGAATTTATGAGGTTCGTGCATTCAGACAAACAATCTTTTTAGTGCAATTCGAGCAAGTGCAGATCTTTTACTATACTGTAATATGTATGCATTCCGTTCTTTTTAACGTCCCACTGCTGGATAAGGGCTTCCCAATAGGAGATGGATTAGGCTATAGTCCACTGGACTGGCCAAGTGTAAAAACAAGCAAGTTTCGAAAACTTGCTAGGTTCTTCGAGAGATGAAAGTTTCCTCGCTATGTTTTCGCTATAGGCAAATGGTTTTCATGTTGGAAATGATTCGCACATGAAAACATCAGAGATACAAGACCCGGGATTTGAACCCGCTTCACTCGGTTTCACAGGCGAAGGCGTTTCCACTGTGCTACCACTGCCTTATATACTATATTTAGTCAAATACCAGACACCAAAAAATATTCATCACTACTACAAATTAACATGACATTGAAAGAGTTAGTTTAATTAGAAGAAACTATAAACTTTTTTCGTATAATCAGTTCGCGTGCTGCTTTACGATCGAAAATCGTGGATTGGTCACGGTTTTCCATACATACACTAATGGTAGAGCGGTGTGTTTGATGAATCTCGATCCGATTTTATAATAGTTTATTAATATTTTAACGGCCTTTTTTGTTATTAAACATCACAATTTTAGTAAAATTCGTGTTTATAAATTTATTGACAACCAAATAATACAAGTACTTTCTTAGATTCACTAGAATATTTGGGTTTTAAATAAGACTAGCGGCTCACTCTCGCTTCGCTCAGGTTCGTCCCTAGTGAAAAACAATAACAAGTTTATCCCACGGGAGCCGTACATTTTTTTGGTATAAAAAGTAGCCTATGTGCTATTCCAGACTATCTATCACTGTGCTAAATTTCATCTAGATCCGTTCAGCCGTTCTAGCGTTTTTAGTAAGAAACATCCATCCATCCAAATTTTCGCATTCATATAGTAATCAAATTAGTTTACAGTCTCCCGTAATCTCTCCCATGACTATCTGGTATAAAGCATTTGGAACTTCGGGAACATAAAATCAAAATAAAGTCGCGAAAAATTTATTTTATTAAAATTAACGTTCCAAGTAACAGATTATATAATTATAAATTTGTGATTTTTGCTGAAATGCCGTATATTCTCTGGCATAATATAGAGCTTCTTATAATTGATAGAATTCATCATATCAGATCAATAACCTTTAACACTATTACATTGATGTAGATTAAAAAAATGTTTTGCAATTAAAGAGGTGGCGGACGAAAAAGGTAGTCTAAGTTAGGTAACTTAGAACTAAACAAAGATTTGTTTAGGTATTTCTAGTATAATACAGGTTAAAATTTAAAATGATTAAAGATAAACGTAGTGATTGGGTGAAAAGTTCAAAATTTAACAAGATTTTGAAATTAATTATTAATTTATAGTTAAGGAATAGGTTTTTGTACCTGATTCCGATTGCATAGTAAGCGGCATCGCAGTGGGAATTAAAGGTATTCTAAGTCTATCCCAATGGTGCATGTAAATTAGCCCAAAATATTAGAATTTTAATTTAAAAATTTTCAACTTTAACTTCTCAATAATACTGTAAAGACAATTTTATTATTATTTGTATGTATGTTTTCAGTTCGTTTTATACATTATTGAATATTTTATTTGTTTCCAGTTCTATTATTTCATATAAAACAAATGGTAAATTTAACTAGCCTTAACATTTGACCAAATTATAACCTATAATATTTTAACAATAATATAATAATATTATAAAGAGGCAGAGTTTGTTTATTCGTTTGTTCACAGGAACAACAGGACTCAGAACTCAGGAACTAATCCGACTTTAATTTTTTGTATTAGATAGCCCGTTTAGTTTAACCAATAAAATTTACCGAAGTACGAACCCGAATAAAGCGAGGGTGAATCGCTAGTAATATATGTAATATATGTATGTACACAAAATACATATTATATTATAACATATTGATCCTAACACTAGTTAAAGAAACAGTTAAATAAACAAAACTAGTTTCTAACTGTAATTTTATTATGCATATAAATCATTGTGTTGGATATTTATCACTTGTGAAATACTCTCAACTCGCCTTTCAAGTAGGTAATGTCAGTCATCCCAATAATAAATTACTTTAAACTAGTAACATTAAATATCTTAACTTTCGATTCGAGTTAAAGTTTTAAGGGGACATCACTAGAGAATCCTAGGGATGTACCTGAGATGTTTAATTTCTTTAATCACCTAATTAGTAAAAAAAATATAGAGCACGCATGTTGCTCTATTTCCGCTTAGCGGTTCTCCATACAGTAGTTGAATTACAAATCTCTTCAAGAAGCGATAATTTCGCATAATTAACATAAAATAGACTCAACCTATAATTTTACAATACTAAAGCTATAATTACAAATTGGCTCTACACACTCGCGTGTCAAGGCGGCCATTTTGTGTTAGCTGTCATTATTGACAGTGACAGTTATAACGTAATGGTCGCCACTTGTTGCGCGGGAAATGTCATAACAGACTCTTTATTTTAGATATGGGAATATAGCTTGTAATATTTTCAAATAAGTGGACAATTATGCCATTATATGTTTGCGACTTTATTTTAACATTATTTTTGTTTGAGTTTTATTTATGCAGACTGTTTTCTAGGTCATAATATAAATTTACTTTCCGAATAAGTCTTTGGTACGTATTAGTAAAAAGCATTTTTCATTCTTGAAAAAAACTCAGTAAATCAAGGCTTACTAAATATATGCGTAAGCACAAGTATAATATTCTCTCACTTCTACTCCAAAGAGGTGCACCGACAGCTTTGCATATATTCTGAGATACTACTGACTTCTCCAACATAAAACTGCTAATTCTAGAAATATCACTACTAATATTATAAATGTGAAAGTTTGTGAGGATGGATGGATGGATGTTTGTTACTTTTTCTCGCCAGAACGGCTAAACAGATCTACATGAAATTTGGCACAGAGATAGATTATAGTCTAGAATAGCAAATAGATTTATTTATCCCGAAAAAATTAGCGGCTCCCGTGGGATAAGTTTGATTTTATCTAGTGACGAACCCAAAACGAAGCGGTGAGTCGCTAGTAATAGAATATAGAAATCAGACTACTATTATGAACACAAAATCTTGTATTGTTGTATTTGTATGTGTGTTGTTACTGCTTATAGTTAAAATGCCCGAACGGATTTGAATGAAATTTAGTACACATATAGACCACGACCTGGAGTAATATATAAGATACTGTTTCTAATCTAAAGAAGCATTGAGAATAAATTACTACTACGAGTATCTAATAAATCTATTAGCATGGAATTCCTATGTACATATGTAGGACCTTATGATCCCAAAGGCCTGAGCAAACGAAAAAAACAGTAAAATTAAATATTCACAATATTAAACTTATCCAATATGCATTCATAAGAAACAAATATATACAGTGAATATGGCCACGGCATTTCATATGCGACTTGATTAATGTTCTATAATCTTACCATTGACTTATAAAGACGGATTTCTATTCATTTAACATTAACTACAGAATAAATATACTTCAAGATAATACTACGAATTATAATAGATAGTATCTTTAAGATTCACTAATTAAATTTAACCGACTACAAAAAGAAGATGGTACCTACTTAATTTGATTGCATGTTTTTTTTTGTGTTAAGAGATATCTTCCAATTGGGTGAACGAATTGAACCATTTTAAAGAAGTTTAACTTTTTTTGTAAAAAAAAAGTATTTTCTTAATTATTTTTTTATCAATATTGGAAACCTTTCACTTCATTCTTCTTCAAACTTCTTCCATTCTTTAATTTAGGATAATTTGTATTAAATAAAATGTTTACTAACGAGTGACTATTTTGGCCTACTTCAATAAATGAACCCAAGTTAGATGTCTGATTTTGCATATGTTGAGCGATACCTTTGTTATACTCGTATAAATCTTCCTTAGTAGGTAATGGAATTTTATACTGCTACCATAAAACAGGGTATCTTGGGATACAAGAGTGGATAGAAAATAAAATATTTTGTTACTACCAGCATTCTATTGGCATCTTGCAGAAGCAAGATTTAGAAGATTTTTCAAATAGCGAAAATTGGTTTTTTGCTTTAGCAATATTAGGGCTCTAAACTTTTAAATTGACACCCACTATCCACTTTTTGGCTCCATCACTAGATCAGTTTGAAGGTACCTATCAAATTATTGTATCATCAACTGTATTTCTCAAACATATGTATTTTCAAATAGAAGCGACGGCTAAAGTTAAAACTTTCAATATTTCATTACATTGTTATATTATTAGTCACAAGGGATGTAATAAAAGCGTGCTTAAAAAAAGTTTTTTTAAACCCTGTCTTAATGGAACATTGCAGGATCGCCCACGCATTCAACCACGACACCCTGACGGCAGGTCTGCCGAAGCAGACCACGTAACCAAGAGGTTGCTTCTATGGTCTAATCTGCCGTCGGAGAAGTACCAAGAGTACCAGACTCTTGGCTTTACTTCCAGCTTTGTTGCCGGACGCTAATAAACCAGCCCCCCCACACATCACAACAAAACGGTGTTTAAAAGAAGATATCTTAACCCAACAGAAACCAAAAATAAGGAAAAGTAAAGTTAGACATATACCGCCTACTTTTTAAAATGCCAAGATGAAGTATCTACACAAACGAGCGTCTACATAAAGTGGGTGTGACATTTATTAAAATTTCGACAATTATTACGATTGATGACACCCCACTCCATTAATCTTTGTTAGTATAATTTTTATCTTTCCACAATATCTGTTGAAAATAGTTGTTGGAAACTTAAAGTTATAATAAATGCTTCCTACATCGTGTGGCGCATTAAATTTTCTAAATCGAAACTATCATTTTTATTTGACGGTATTTATTTTTTACTTCGACTAGCGATATAAAAACATATCAATACTAGTTACTCATAGCATCGTAGCCAATCTCCATTCTCAGGATTCAATCTATGCCTTAGCCAATTGTCATCAAAATCTGTTCAGCAGTTTAAGCGTGAAAAAGAAACAAATAGTAGGACAGAATGATTTTCGCATCATGTAATAAAAGTAATAATATACACTGATCTACCACGAAATCCCAGAAAGTAGGAATAGGTGAATGCTAAAGATTTGAAAGTTGATAATTAGATTCCTCATAGGGAGTAGTTTTCGTTAGAAAAGAAATTTTGAAAATTTAACCCCTTACAGAGGCAGATGTGGGGCGGTGGAAGTTTAAGGCTTGAAGTTTGTATGAAAATCCGTTATTATTAAACTACATAGAGGACCACCACTAGGCCCAGCTCTGAAGCGTTTGCTTGGGAAACCAAGTAAAGCGGGTTCAAATCCCAGGTCTCGCACCTGTGATATTTTCATTTTGCGAATTCTACCAATTTGATTACCACTTGTCTTAAGGTTAAGGAAAACATCGTGAAGAATCTTACGTGTCAAGCAAAGCCATTTGAAGTTCGCCAACCTACATTGGCCAGCGTGGGGGTCTACGCTCTGGTCCCCCACGCATTGAAGGGAGGTCCGTGACCAGCAGTGGAAGGTTAAAAAGGCCTGAATACATTAAACTACATAGGAAAAGACGCAAGCAAATACTAGTTTATAATATAAGTACGAATTAGTTCTAAGAAAAGTAGCTTGAAAATTTTATATGTATTGGACATGTTAATAAACATAATGAAGATAAAATTTAAAGGCCGTTATCTCTACATCACATTTTATCGAATGCAGCTGCAAATAAATTATTCACTTGGATGAGTAAAAAATATAATTTTAGTCTATACGTTCAAAAACATTGTAGTGGAATCAAAATGTGTTATATTCTTATTAGTTTTAAGAATTTTTGTCCGTTTGTTCGTTTGAAATGTCTCACTTGAGAACATTTTGTATATTTTTATATAATAAGTTTAAAAATATTAATTGTACATAAAATATACTTGAACAATTAATAATCTTTGAGAAATATCTGGTAGAAACGCTGTCAACTATTTTTTTTTTCTCTGTTGTTAGCATATATGAAAAAGAAACTTTTTAGCGTGTAAGTAATTTTAAAATATGTAATTTAATTCGAAAATTTGCGCATAAAATGTATAGGTCACTCAAAATAATAATTAGTTAGGTGCCTTAACATTCATATTATAAACTAGCATTGCCCGCGGCTCCGCCCGCATTCAGATGACCAAAAACCATATTCTTAGGTTTTACATATTAGTATACTTTTACAATGCATTTTTGTATTTTTTCTCAGAAAAAATATCTTTTCCCGCGCTAAAAAGTATCCTATATGTTGACCCGGATAACCAGCTCACCATACATCCATCCAGTGGTTTTTCCGTGATGCGGTTACAGACAGACAATAATTTTAAAAACTATAGATTCGGCCTCTATATCGATAATAATATCTATTTCAATAAGATTTCCCAAAAAATATTTAATGTACAGATACGGCTTAGCAACAATTTTATTATAAGCATATACTAGAAACTTATAACTTCCTAGATACCTAACTATACCCTATTTTACAAGCTTTTATTTAACTTGTAATGTTTGTATGTAAGTTTGTTCGGGTCAAATCTTGCAACTGAATTTTTAACCAGTTATCATCGATCGATCGAGCTGTAATTTTGCATACACGTTTAGTTTGTATGACAATGCGTGGTTAGATAAGTTACGTCATTCTGAATCCAACATGGCGGACTCCCGACGATGGCGGACTGTTTTTTTATGCACCCCCCTGATATGGATATCAAATAAAAGTTTTTGCTAAGTAAAAAAATTCTTTAAGTTAAATCAATCCCATTTATTACATTACACAATTTATATGATAAAAATTCTAGTTTTTTTAATAATAATTTATGTTACTCCATCCAAGTCGGAGACTATCTGTGTACTAAATTTCATCTAAATCCGTCCAGCCATACAAACTTTTGCAATAATAATTGTAATCCAATAAAAAAATTGTGTGTGTGTAGTTATATGTATATGTATGTGTGTGTGTCTATTACTACTTTACGCTATAACGGCAACAGTTTTAAGTAACATTCTTAATGAAAATAGCTTAAATCCTTTATTAATGCACACGAAACCAGAGTCGCCGGAAATAACAAGTTTGTAATATTGATACACATTTACTTTATTTTCACTTTCAAAGTAGGTACCGCTTGATAGCAACGATTTCCCCGACTCGATAGAATTTAGATAATCTACGACGTATCAGAGATAGGATTTCTCTTTAATAAGATATTAGCGGATGTCTTCATTATGAATAGGAAAATGTTATAACTGTATTTAACTAGATGCTTCCTGCGGCTTCTTCTGCATTTGACATCGCTTGAATGTGAAGATAGCTAGCTAGATATTTGACTCATTTTCTTTATATATATTTTTGGATCAAAAGTAATCCGGTGTAGCCCAAAAGATTCCAATAACCTATATCTTCTCTTTCAGAAGAAGAAGAACCTATCTATCTACGGTTTTCAGTAGTAGTGATAGAGATTAGATTTCCTTACCAGAGAATTGGTCATAATTTGTATGAACCTCATTCGTCAAATTGCTGTCTTGTGTATGGTTTTTTTTTTAATTTGGCGTCTAGTAACTCCAGTGTCTTCATTATCAAAACATGCTGCCTGATGGAGCCAGAAAGTAAGCTTAGGCATTAATCAATGACCAATTTTAATTAAAAATAGTCTGTTAAGACTTCATTTTTATAAAAAGTTTATATAATTGAAATACGCGTTAACGTACACATGTATATATAAATACTAGCAACTCACCCTCGCTTTGCTCAGGATCGTCCCTAACTTGCTTCCCAATATAAACTTTCATCCCCATTTTCACCCCTTAAGGGATGATTTCCGGGATAAAAGTAATCCTATGTCCTTACCAGGGTTTCAAACTATCTTCTTACAAAATTTCATATAAATCGATTCAGTAGATCCAGATATCACACCCTACAACGTCACAAACTCACAAACTTTACCTCTTTATAATATTAGTATAGATATAGATAAGTGCAGATATATTATTCAAACGTTAGCAGAAAAAGATGAATGGAGTGACAATTTATAAGTATTAAACTTGTTGCAGATTAAAATTTAAAATAATAGCCTAAATACTAATATAATAAATGCAAAATTTGTTAGTGTGTTTGTTACTGCTTCATATTGTAATAGATTAATGATTTTGAATTAAATTCGAAATGGACATATGTAGCTTATATTCTATGTTACGCACGCCTATCTTTAATCGATTAAAAGATCGATATATATCGATTAAAAGATCAATATAGGTGTATCGATTAGCATAAGCGAGCAGAACCGCGATCGCAAACTCGTATAATATATGTGTAGTAAGCTAGTTATATTGGATTTCATATCCCAGTCATTTTCCGCCAAATTTAGAACTAAGTGAGTTTTGTAAAAAATAAACTTCTTTGTACGAGAAATTCTTGAAATTAATGTTAATTAAATTTTAATTAAAGCTTTTTCTGTAGTTTTCTAGCAAATGTTTGTCTTTTTATGTAGATTTATCTGAAAAATTAGTCAATTCTACGTAAAAGTGAAATATAAATAGTTTAATTAACATCTTGTGCGTGCTAACCCACAAGCTTCATCACTATTGGTAACAGATTATCGCGTGAGATAGATATCACTCATCTACAAAAAAAACACATATTTCTTTACTCATTACGTTTTATGATTGCATATAAAAAGCTTATAGAGTCTTAATTTTAACTTAGTTTATAAAAGTTTAAAAATATTTGCTGAATTTTCTCATTTTCAATATTTTGGATAACAATTTATAACTTACCTGTAAAATGTTTTATGAAAATATATATTCCCGAATTGAAGAATCGGAAGAAAACGCTGATTTTTACTTCTAATTTGTTTAATCATTTCTAGTTGTCTACATATATTACTAGTTATTTCTTTTAAATGTCTTTCTATAAATTTTAAAGTTATCATAAAAACATGTTTTCATATTTCGTAAGGGTATCTACGCAAATTTGAATTATATATTAGTTTATCAGTAGTTTTGTTTACTAAATAATTGTTAAAGTACTTAAATCTAATATATATAAAAGATTAATTTGTGTTTATTCATCTAAAACAAATTATAAATACGCTGCATTATTAAAACTTCTTAATTTATTTGTAGGTCAAAAGAGAAAGCATAGAAAATAAACACTGTAATTCTTACATTTATAAATTTTACGGTACGAAAACCGATTTTTGACGTTAACGAGCAATTAATCGCATATCACAATTTTTGACATATCAACGTATGCCATAGCTAAATTCTTGTAATATTTTACTGGATATTAAAAGCAAGAAAGACAAAATAATGATCATTTTAAATATATGTGAATATTTGAAAAAAAAATGGATTTTTCTATCAAAATGTTGGAATTTCTTAAATTGCCTCTAAAATAAAGAAAAGATAAATTTACATAATTTTAAGAAAACGTAACTATTACATACTAACAAATTACAAATGGAACAATAAAATGAAATTTCCAATATTATACAAATAAGAAAAATTATTAGGCTTAATACTTCAAAACCTAAGTCAATAAAAAAATAAAAAATGGCTGCTGTTATGACAAGCGTCAATACGTCAACATGGCGTCTAATTATGATAGAATTAATTGCATCGCAGTGCATTGTATTACAATTGAGATATCTTAGTAATGAAATCGTAATGGCGTCGGCTTAATTATATGAATTATTTACGTGAAACAAATCATTTCTGTCGTTTGACATTTATGTATATTATAGTTGTAACACGGTCTAGTAATATAAGTTATTTTAGTTTGCGAGTTTTGTTCTATTATTGTGCTATGAAAAATACTTATTATAACGATTTGAACAACTGGACGAGAAGTGCAAGATAAATAATTATACACATTTTGCTACTAATTTAATTAAATACAGCGTACTTATTTTACATGTGCATTCTCAAAATTTTGTACAGAGGTTTATCGTGTTATAGAATTACAACTATATTTTTACGTTACCTAAAGATGTAGGTTACAGAATATTCTTCATGTTAAACTAAAGTTTTTTTTTAAATCCTAAAAGTGAAACTTAAGGCATATTTTATATGTTAATCATTAACAATTTGTCGAAAAGAGAATAAAAAGTAATTCTTTTTCAATTTGCACTGAAATATTTATAATACGTCTCTTTGCTTACTCATTTAAATCAACACAACAGTTCATGCCTTTTATGTATATTGTATAATTTATGAATATTTAAATCAACATGGTATATTTTTGGTAGGAGTGACATTTTTAAACATGATTAATAAGCGTAATCTTTTATTGATAGTTTTGTAAAAAAACAAAAGATAATTACGAAACGCTTTTTAAAATATAGTATGAAAAATTTCTCATTTTAAAAATAAACCCTTTAACAAAAAATATGTTTTCATAACCTTCTGAATTTTAAATCGGTTAGTATAGAAATTTAATTTTTACTTAATCTGCTTAGATTTGGTGTTTTTGATAAGTCATTTCTATAAAATATATCGATATTTATTAGTATAATTAATAATTTAAAATCTTCAGCATTGACAGCATTGACATTGTTAAAAGTTTCAATTACGTATTTCACCTATCAATCTTCTAGCTTCTTCTTTCTCCATTTCATTAGTGAAGTATGTCTAAAATTGAATTAAATTGAAGAAGAATTAAGCAGTACATCTTTATTTCTCCATCTCATCAATCTAAAAGCAAGAAAACCAAGTATTTCAAATTAACGCGTATTCATTCAGCCGTTACGAAGTGACTGAACAGTCATTCTATTGAAATTTGCCATTTTTGGCGTTAACTGCATTTGGTAAAGACGTCTTTTGTTTTAAAACATGATTCAACGAGCCCTTTGTTAGTAAAATGTATCATATAAAATACGTTTTGTACGAAGTAAATTGGTAGTCTATATTATTAGTATAAATTACTATCTGTAAGGCAACACTCTTGGTTTATGTCCCTTTAATGCACCAACAGAGCAACAGATTAAAGCAATTTCTTAAGTATTATGATATTCTATTAGCGCCATACGGATTTTTAATACAACTTTATAAGCTTCACTTACTTTACAAGTATATTGACATTTGAAAGGCTAATTTGACCTAATGTTTGTCGTATTGATTATAAATTTTTAGGGATGTGAAATTCTGGAAGCATTATAATAATTTGGTCATCGAGTTGATCTGATGATAGTCAGCATGTGTAGAATAGAACTCTTGTATAGCTAAAAAACTTCTAGTTCGGGTTTATTTGATTCATTTTGACGGATCCCATAAATAAGGGTGATCAAAAATGGCTTTTTCTATTTTTTTTTTATTATAAACATAATAAAAACCTGTAACTAAAATAAAAGAAAACCCTAAATATTTATTTTAATTAATCATGGCGTAAAATAACGGAAAGAGGTGTCGGTACTTCTAGTAAATACTAGAAGCATTTGTTCCAAAATTTGTGCTTGTATAGAAGAGGAGCCAAAATTAAAAAAAAAAAACCACTCATAGTTTCGTTCGTACAAACAGATTGAAATTAAAAATGAAGTGAATTTCATACATATTCAAATTGATATTATAGTGCTTATATTATAAGCAGGTACAGTTTATCTATACATATAATAAAACAGTAACTTATTCGAATCAATGTGCGCGTTTCACGCAAAAAGTACTGAACAGATTTTAACTAAATTTTGTATAGTGATAACTTAGTACTCGGGGCATCATTTAGGATACCTTTTACTGGAGAAAAGTCTTTCATTCCCACGGGAAAACACAATAACTGGTTCTATCGAGTCGTTCTTAGAAATTTACATGTCTAACGCTGGCTATACCTTAAGAGATACATCAAAACAATGTACTACAAAATTGAAGGTCTTAAAAAGGTCTACAGAAGAATCCACAATGCATAAACCTTACTCCTAAGGTACACTCGAGATAACTATTCATATCTATGTAAAACGCTCCTAGGGACGCACTCAAACGAAGCGAGGGCAAGTCACTAGTTCTTAATAAAATTCTCTTTTAAATGTCTCTATGTAGAGATGTTAAATAATTTTTGTAATTAATTATTTAGAGTCAACAGTAAATATCTCGAGTTTTCATTAATTAATCTATGAAAATATAGGTCATGGAATCTATTTTTACATAGTAATATTTATTTTACATTTAAATAAATATATAAATAAATAAATGTTTGAAGTGACTAAGTTTACCATTACCGGTGATATGAAATGCACTTGGCTCAGAAATGTGAACATGTACAGAGTAAAATGTTATTACAGTCTCTTCTAAAGTAGGTACCGAATTAGTAAAATCTAAGTATTATTTTTTTATAAAATTAGCTAGCCTAAAGATGCTGTTATGTCCAAATTTAAATAAAAATTGTGATATTTGACTTCATGCACAACATTTATAGAAGAAAACTCAAATGCCAAATGCCCAAATTTCCCAATTTATACAGGTAACTTATTCGGAATGTTACGAACATTTAAAAAAATATTACTCCAATCGGTTCAGCCGTTCTAGGGTGATACACTTACCACAGAGAACAGTATTTTATTTCTATTATATAATAATAAATTTACGAATAAAATTAATATTAAATCTGTGAATATTTGAATTCATTTAAAATATATAATTTACTTCTTAAACAGATATTTCTTACTTTTCTTATTCTTAAACATTTATATATTAATCAAATTCTTTACTTTAAGTGAGAGAGCTCGTATTCATTATGTACTTTCGCTTGTAGCAAAAAAAAATATATGTACCTACCTACTAAGAAATTGCGTGTTTAAATAAAACTAGCGGCTCACCCTCGCTCCGGTCGGGTTCGTCCCTAGGAACGTTGCATGCAACCGTTAATGTGGTATAGATAGAAATATATATATATATATATATATATATATATATATATATATATATATATATATATATATATATATATATATATATATATATATATATATATATATATGTAAAAGCAATTTTAGCTTTGCCTAAGTTTCCCAATATTTAATTTTTAAATGAATTTAATATAAAAGCTGTGCATATATGAAGCATTAAAAATATATATATTTTACTTTATATACAGATATTTCTTAGTTTTCTCATTATTATACATTTATATATAAATCAGATTCTTTACTTTAAGTTAGAGATCATAATAATTTATACTTTCGCTTGTGGCATAAAAAAATATACTATAAAATTGCGTGTTTATGTAAAATGTAGTTATCTTTATAATATTATTATTTTTGCTACGATAAAAGTATAAATAGCTATGTAAGTCTTTTTTATAAATGAAAATGTACAGAAAATATGTTCGAAGATATAAGTTAAAGAGAATTACTATTAAGTACTAGCACTAAGTTAAAACGTGAATTTTTGACACGTATCCATACTAATATTATAGATATGAAAGTTTGTGAGTATGGATGGATTGATGTTTGTTACTCTTTCACGCCAGAACGGCTTAACCGTCTGGATGAATTTTGGCACAGAGATAGATTGTAATCTGGAATAGCAATAGAATAGCATAAGCTACATTTTATCCCGGAAAAATGTACTGTTCCCGTGGGATAGATTTGTTTTTGTATATATTATATATGTATATAATAGAACTCGAAATTTAATGAAAAGTATAGAAATGATAAATGTAACTAACGTTTAAGAAATTATTATTTAATAATTTAGAGAAAGAAAAAATAATGGTTATTTATACACTCAGATATAAAATAAAGAATTTTTATATTGCCGTACGTATTTTAAATGAAAAGTATATCTCTGTTCATTTGAAATGAAAAACTCTTTTAATTTGTAATTTAATTTCTAATCTTTCGTTTCTTCACTTTAAATGGTATCTAAAATATTTGCTCTATCATTGCGTCGGTTAAATTTACTTCAAACTCTATATAAGGAGAAACAAACATAATTTTACCATATCGGCTCTTGAATGTTCACGAAAATATTAAAATAGTACAAAAGGACAATTCAATCGTAAAACGAAACGTTTTCAGACTATTTATGAGTGAGGGGACGAATGTTAATAAATAAATAATTTGTATTGATTTGTTGTAGCCTTTTAGTACAATACTGTATTTAGAACTAATTGCTATACTAAAGTTAGAAGGATTGGGTACGAGTTAATTTGAAATGGAAAATAATAATTTATTGAGAAATTCCTACCATACATAAGAAGGAGAAAAAATAATAATATAACTCTCCATTTTTTTTTCTCTATATTTCGTTCTCTTAATGATTATTGATTCAAAATACCAGTGCTTGTCATATTTTATAATAGAATTTTTGTCTATTTTAAAACTAAGGTTTATTTCTAAGATATACATACATATATACATAAAAAACAGTTTTTTTTATAGTAAAATGTGTATTTTATACCAATAAAATTGACATTTAAAAGTCCATAAGTTTGTGTTAAAAATTCTTTCGATAAATTGATCGTTTGGACAAAGAAGCACTGAGATTTAATGTCGCGTTATTTATAAGTCGGTATAGATGTGTACAGAAATGTATAATATTACTAGAAAAAAAAAATATTTTTAATATAGAACCCGTGACCAACAGTATAATGGATAGAGTCATTCAGACAAACAGATTTATTCTGCCTTTTTAGTATATATTCATAGTACGGTTAATCTGAAGTTCGCCTTGATGGTAGTTATGAAATAATGATTGCAGTTGATTTGAATAGTAGCTAGAATGTAATGTAATAATATGACATTCTTTTTTATTACAATTTTCTAATAATAATATTATAAAATATATCTTTAACATAATTCATAGCAGGATATTCTTTTATTAAATCTTAGATTAATTATTGTTGAAGCTTTTATTGAAATGAAAACACTAACATATTAGTTTTTAAAAAGTTATTGAATGTAGATAAAAAATTCGCTTTAAATGTAGATAATTGCATTAAATGTTTAACGGAATTTTGATAAAAAACATTGTTTTCCTCAATATTTTTTTTGCATCATTTAATTATAACTTTTTTATTGAACGGCCATTAAAATTACGCCGATAATATTTCACCATACAATTATCTACACAATAAAATTCATTAATATTGCTCAACAATATGCAACCTCTTTTTATAGTTTCTTATTAGAATCCGTCTAAACAAAAAATAAAATTTTCAATAATTATACTTTCATAATAATAACCCTAATGTTAAAATTAAACATATCCGAACATTTGTAATGGTAGAGAATAGAAATGTGCTTAAAAAATATTTATTTACCTATTATAGAAAATGTTAATTCGCTTTCATATTTCGCACTTAAAGTAAATAAATAATAATCAAAACTTACGGTAACTGGTAACGCTTCAAGCCAGCAAACACAGCATCACAGTCACTATGAACAATTCACACAAAGTTCAACACTCGCCTCTACGTAGTCGCAATGATTTTTGTGGGCAACTAGAAGATAAAAGGCAAGCGAAAATCAAAATTATAATTGGCTCAATCAATATGGTACGGTAATTACGGGTTAATTATGAAACAATTAAAAAGCACGTGGAGTCATTTTAATTTTTCACGTCACTGGTGTCATTTTTGATCACCTACGTCCTATATCGTTATTATTAATCGCACTAGTCTCACCGTCCACTATACACGAATAACAGTCATTTCGTAAAGAGTCAACAAAAAAATCTACGCACACCAGCACAAATTCTGTGCAATTAAAGATAATGTTTGAAGATTTTAATAGCGCACCCCTCCGAAGTAACCCGACACAACCAACTCCCGTTGAATTTAAACACTTAATGATCGGTTCGAAGGAAATTGTCCGCGAAACGAACAGCCCAGGACATACCCTTCTCTTTCTAATTAGTACTGATCTACGCCACTTGTATGAAGCGTGTGGCGCCAGTGTCGCTGAGTGGGTGGGGCGTGTTTGAAGGTGGAACGTTAATTGGGCGTGGCCTACCTATGATTGGTCGTTCAGAATGGCGCGATTTTTTCGACTCTACGTGCACAGTGTTTCGGTTGGTAAGGCGAGATCGATCGTAGAGCTTAGGTTGCCATTATATTTTTTATGGGTATTTTTTGACGGTGCTCAGTACTTAGTAACCTGTTATGTTGGCCACGCCCAAATGTATCGTAGAACGTGCAGAGACGGCTATCAATCTAGACTCCGGCCGTAGGCTTTCGTATTTTTTTTCGGAGTGCTTTTTTTTAGTGACGGTGTCTTTGATTGTGTTGTGTCAGTTTTTTAGATCTTTTAGTTTGTAAGTATTGATAAATAAGAAATGTATGTAATTTTCGTTGTATTTTTCCGTTAGATGTTATGCGGTAATTAGAATTTTTATTGTTGCATTCTTGGGAAATATTTTTCCATTATTATGTAATTCCTTTATAATTTTCTTATTCGCGTATAAGTTTCTTCTATGTCAAGGGCTAAGGTCAAATCATATTATGATATCTGTACACGTTCTTGATTCTTAAATAAAATATCAAATAGACTCTACTTTATTTCGAATTTAAAATTAATTATTTAGTACTATTCTAACATGTTTGAAAAATAAATAAAATAATGTTATTGAACTAAATTGAATCTTTTATTATTATAATATGATACTATTATTATTAAAATATCTTATTAGAAGTAGGAGAGAGAGAGTGTATGTCTATCTATTTATGAGAGTTTGTCAGCATACATATAATGAAAATTAAAAATCAAAAAACTGTTATCTCAAATTAATTTCTAAAAATAACTCTTAGTTCAGGAAATGGATGGTAAATTGGATTTTTTTCTTAAATTTAAATAATATCAATGTTATATATATATATATATATATATATATATAAGTGGTAATGAAGAAAAAAACAGTATGTAGTATAACATATTGTATACGATTTAATTGTAAGTGAAAATTTTAAAGGTATTATTATTTTACTTTACAAGACAGATCTACAAAGAAATGAACTAACTAACTAAAAGCCTTAATTAATTCAATTTTATTAAAGGCTTCAGAACATGCCAGTTGAGAATATTACCTCGCCATTGTCACGTAGAATGGAGAAGACCTATTTTCCAAGTGAAAGTGACACAGTAGCATTGTCATATATCCTTATACAAGTTTGATGTGGTTTTGATGAGGTTTCAAGTTTGATTTCCATACAGGGTACTAATTGGTTTTACTTATACTTTAGGCATATGTTTATTAAGATGATTTAAAAATTTGGCCAAGAATTTCTAAGATATTCATTCATCTTGCAAACTGCATTTGCAAACTGGTAGTAGATTCAATAGAGTTTAGCAAATTTTATTATGAAATAATATATTTTGTCAAACAAAAAGAAAAGAATTCTCTTTGTCTTTATCTAACCTACATAAGTGAGAAGAGGTAGCAAGATACTACTTGCACAAAATAATAACTCTTAAATTATGAACTTATTATACAATATAATGGCTCGCAGATTTTAGTCTAGAAAAATATATTTTTCAATGTATTCGTACTGCGCCTTACTAAGCTCTACCAAAAAATACAATTAATTTTCATAAGTAGGAATCAATATAAATTGTCAATTATTCATCTATACAGATAAATAAAATTGTACAGTCTGTTTGTGACGTCAAAATTTCACTAAACGAATTGTCAACAAAAAAAAATGAAAAATGTCAACTTTTTACTAAACGAATATGCGGTACCTACTTATAAGAAAAACACAATTTTTAATAAAAATGTCTGTCTGTTTGTTCCGGCTAATAACCGAAACGACTAGACCAATTTTAACGGGGCTTTCACTGGCAGATAGCTGATGTTACAGGGAGAAACTTAGGCTGCTATTATTTTGGAAAAAGAACTAGTGTTCGACTCAAAAATATTAAAACGTACCTAGGGATGCCCGACGCGAGCATAGCGAGGGTACGTCACTCGTTATAGTTATAATAATATAATAAATATTTTATAGCTTATCCTTCACAGAAATACATCCACAATTATTTACGTACCAAGTTTCTATATTAAATTAATTCGAATAGATTGACAGACTGAACAGATTCTGAAGAAATCTTAATATTGCACATGCCACGTATCGCATTGATAGCCTTTATTGAAGTCGGTTAAAATATTAAAATTAAAATTCACCAAAATCTTCTCTGCCACAGACGAAGTATATCATAGATAAGAGGATAGAAAAACTTTTCATCCTCATATAGGAAATTGTTACCTACCTTAAAACCCAGCGTTGGATTTACACTAGGGGCACTCAGGGCTAGTGCCTAGGGCGGAATATTTTCAAGGGCGGCAAAATTCGAAGGATAAATAAAAAAATTCTTCGCGTTATCAAAAATGTCTTTTTATTTTCCGAAAAATGAATTATTTAAAAAAATTTTTTGCTTTGAAATTGAAAAAATTGAACTTTATCGAAACTTTACCCATTTAATGCAAAAATTCGATGACGGGGCAGCATTTTGTACATTTTCCAGGGGCGGCGCTAAGGTTGAATCTTTCACTGATAAAACCTTTGCATTACAAAAGCTATTGTTGGATATCAACTACATTGGCTTGAAGGGTCATCCACGTCCACTTAATGCGTGCTATTTTCGAAAACTACTAAACGAATTTGGTTGCTCGATTTGTTGTTAGGAACTAAATATTTCCAGAAATATTTTTGTTTTATTCAAAATTCCTATACGATTTAAAGAAGCTAAGCTTTAACGGTATTAATAAATTGATTTAGTAGAAAATGCGCTTCTTGCTTGATACGACCGGTGAGAGATAAGTCGCAGAATTGACAGCTTATCGTGCTTTTCAAAGTATAGACTTACCGCCAACTTTCCAACTCTGAGTACGTCTTACTTACTGAGTATTTCATGACAGAAAAAATCCAGTAACTATTTTGGAAATTGGAATGACCAGGATTCAAATTGAGGACTTCACGGTCTTCTGCGATATATGCTAGCCACTAGACCAACGCGGCAGTCAAATGACTGGCTTTTAAATGATCAAAGAAAATTCATATTGATGGGTCAGATAAAAAGTAGTACAAATGCAATTACACGTTAGCTCCAACCGCCCTATTTATATGAATAAATTCTCTTAGAGTTTTCTTTGAGATAACAAAAACGTAATTACTTACTAATAACACAATGTCGGAACTCTGTCTGCTTAAATAATAACATATCGTCTTACTTTTCTTGTAGGATAGCTTATTACTGAAATGCATAAATATTACTTTTTAACAAAAAGTACAAAGGTAAAAAAAACATTTTTTCCACCCATAAGAGTGGTTTTTTTTTTAATTTATTTAAAACAATTGTTACATAATTGCTAACGAAGCGTAACATACAAAATAATATATATATATATATATATATATATATATATATATATATATATATATATATATATATATATATATATAGCAGAATTGAGTAGGTTCTTTGAAATGGTCCAAAAATCAGATCGATCTTGCATTAACGTTGGACAAATCATTAAACAAATATTTTTTTAATTATTACATTTTATAATATTTTTAGATAATAATTATATGACTGGCAATATCTAGAAGGTGGTAGTAGATACAAATCCCAAAGACAAGAAGACTTTTAGATAAAGTATGTATAAAAATTTTCATGATATCACGTTTAAAATGTGATATCACGTTTATCACTTCCCTGTACTTACCGTATACTTTGACTGGCAAGCGTAAAGTCACAATTGAAAAAAAAAACATAATTTATAATTTTTTTTTTATTTTTTTTAATTATTTACTTTATTTTTCCGCCAAGCAACAATGATTGCATTGCACAAGCTGGAACACAACAGCTTGAAGGATAAGGTAGTCAGCGCGATGCATGAGCTCGCGATGATCATCTTAGTCCTCACAGTGACAACGCACCTGTAGTTCTGGATTTTTGTAACATAAAACCTAAATGCATGAACCGTAGGTGTTATGGGCGACACGTACTGCTTTCCATCAGTTTTCCTATCTGCTCGTTTGTCACTGAATACCATGTCACTGAATACAATGTAAAAAAAGTGGAACTTTTCTATAGGTACCTACTAGTAAAACCTTTTCATTTATTTTGACTACTTCTCAACTTATACAGTTGGTAAATTTTTAATGTTTTTGAACGACGCAAAGAAGGAAGTTCTCAATTCGCCAATTATATTTTTTTATGTTTGACCATGTATAACTTTTTACAGTATAGTCCGATTTCGATGATTTTTTTTATTAGATAGCGTATATCTCAAAGTTGATCCCATTTATATTTCAAAAAATCCACCCTTAAGTATAGAAAATGGGGAATGATTGATGTTTCACTTATAGTCTAGTCAACAAGTGCCTTTTAGATCAACTTTTTCCAGCAGTCTCGAAAAAATATGAACAAGATGTCATTCGATTTAGAATGGTATGTAGATGATTTTTGAAAAAATCAAGTCCCGGATGCAAACATTTCAAAAGTTATAAACAACTAACTAAAAATTAAAATAAGGGGTTTAGTTCTTTGCAAATATCTCGAAAACTCATTAAGATTTTTCAAATCTAAAAAAAAGATTCAAAAGGAGGACAAAATGTTCTAAAAAAGTCTTTAATCTCGGAATTGTAGGACCAATATTTATAATATTTCCAGAGGGATGAAAATACGTCCGAAAGCGAGTGCTCTGGCTTGCGTAAGCCACGCCTACTTCAGACATAGTCACATCAATAAAAATTATTTTAACATATTAAATATAAAATTTAAGAAATGAAAAAAATTAAGGGCTTACTGGAAATATAAATGAACACATTACATTATGTTTAAACTAAAAATGGGAAATTTATGGTCGATTTCACCAACGTCACCTAAGTTTAAGGGATCCCCTAAGTATGTTTAGGGGGCTGTTAGGGGACAGTTTCTGTTTCACCGACAGATAGGGGTCACCTAACAATTAAAAAAATGCCCCCTAAATACTAGAAATACGGGCTCTGACGATGGTAAACGAAATTTAATTTAGGGGCTAGTTTAGGGGAACTTTTAAGCTAGGGATATATACGTAGGTGGTAGCTTAAGTGATGTTGGTGAAATCGGACATTAGTATTTTAAGCAATTATCATACTTTAGATAAATTCTTATTATTATGAGTTATGAATACAACATTTCTCACAACTACAGCAGGTGTAACATTTATATACCACTATTACATGAATCTATTTAACAGTCAACAGTTAGTAGAAATAAATGTACTTTTTACGGTTTGCATTTAAGATAATAGCACTAAGTTAAACTCTTAATTGAAAAATCTTTTATATAGGTACTAGCGGCTCACTTTCGATTTGCTCGGGTTCTTCTCAAAAAAAAACAAATCTATCCTACGGGAACCATACATTTTACCGGGATAAAAAGAAGCCTATGTGCTATTCCAGAATATGTGCTAAATTTCATCCAGAACCGTTGAGCCGTTCTGGTGTGATTGCGCAACGATCACTCAAACATAAACTTTCACATTTATAACTATCCCAACCAAACACAAACCTATCCCACGGGAACCGTAGATTTTTCCAGGATAAAAGTAGCCTATGTGTTATTCCAGAATATAATCTATTTCTGTGGCAAACTTCATCCAGATCTGTTCAGCCGTTCTGGCGTGAAAGAGTAACAAACATCCATACTCACAAACTTTTACATTTATAATATTAATACGGATATTAGTATGATTAAATGCATGATTAAATATTAACTTTTGCAGTTTCATATATAAATTATGCAAATAATACGTAAGATTTTTGAACTTCTTTAGAAACGCATTGAGAAGAAAAAAATTGCCAAAATAATTTTAAACTATTTTTATATGAATACTTCAGACAATAAATTAAATAAAAACTGATATTTATAATAAAAATACTGCTTTCATTTATTTTTAAATGAGCGATGGAATCATATCAAATGAATAGGTAATATTGCTTAAAAAAATATTTATATAAAAAAAAATTATACCTACATTATACCTAAATATAAATTGCTGAATTCACTAAAAAATTTGCATTCCTGTATTATTACTTATTTTATTGGAGTAATATAATTTTTGAATCATTACAATATTTTGATTGAAAATTAAAATCTTAACACCAACTAAACATAATAGTACCTACTATGTGAATAATAAAATATTGTTTTTCTTTTTAAATCGATGTTTTGTTTGTATCTTTTCTATCGTAATTATTTAAAACATAAATTGAATTTAAAAAAAAAATACCGATTGGTGAAGTACCTAGTACCTGAAGTGCTTTTTTTTAATAAAACGCCTAGTTATTTTGAAGAATATATCAGACTAATCTAGCCTTCTTATTAATTGTAGACTTCTCTACACTGAAGAGCATTATAGTGGAACTCTTCAATGGTTATTCGTGAAAACTTCAAAATTAGCCTCATTTCATTAGTTTTAGCTAATTTCAGTACATTAATGTACATCGAAAGCTGTATTTTTTAATTCTATACTATACAATTGTATATGTATTTAGTCATTTTTAACGTCCCACTGCTGGGGGTTGGCCTCCCTTCAATACGAGGGGGATCAGGCCATAGTCCACCACGCTGGACAAGTGCGGGTTGGCGGACTTCACATGTCTTTCGATAACTTACAAGGTTACGCAGACATGCAGGTTTCCTCACGATGTTTACCTTCACCGTAAGACAAGTGGTAGGCATGTTGAAAATGGTATACAATACATACAATTGTACAATTTTATTCAAACTTAATACTAGCTTTTATTTCCACATAAGTTGTTTATTTATGTATAATTACCTCACTCCTAGGGTCGTACCGTGATAGCCTACAACTTCCCTCAATAAATAGGTTATTAAATGCAAAAAGTTTTTTTTGAAATCGTACTAGTTTCAAAGATTAGTGTGCAACAAACAATTTCATCAGCTCTATAATATTAAGTAAGTATAGATTGAATTTTAACATATCAATGAGTAGTACCTAAGCGATAGAGCTTCGGTAGGCGTTTCTCGGAAAAGATATAAAAATAGCGTCTTTTTAGAAAAAAACACCCATAAAATAAACTGAAAAAGCAAAACCTTATCTAAATACAAAATTTGATCCAAATCGTAAGAGCAGTTTCCGAGATACACAAAATAAATTTATACATATACAAGAATTGCTTGTTCAATATTATAACTAGAAATATAAACAAAAACGCAAGTGAAGTCGCAGATGTAAGCTGTACACATAAAAATAACAGTAAAAACGTGTCACTTGTTCGTAAACTTTAAATATTTTATTTGATTTTCGCATACATAATTACTTTAATCGCTGTAGTAAATCAATTTGATACGGCATTTATAATTTCGATACATTCCTTATTGTACTTTTTAAACAACATTTTTAGAATATAGCTAAAAATAACTATGACTTTATTGTATACCTAGTAACATTTGCTCGCGGCTTTGCTCGCCCAAAAGGAACACTGTCACTTTGACCGATACAATTTTTTTTTTACTTTTTTTTTGTGCTTTGATATCCTATAAATAGTCAAGTAAACTTAAAATGGAAAACTAATATTATAAGATAGATTTATTATCTAGTTAATATATCTATTATTAATGTTATACATACACACATAAATCGTATTAATTTTATGGACCACAACAAATAGTTTACATACAAGGAGTCGAACCTGTGACACAATTTTAATTAATTACGATATCACAGTTATATACTAGCGGTCTATCCAGAATTTGTCCGGATACATCTTTGTAATCTGTCCTAAAAAAATTAGGCTTAGGATTTACCTACGTCATTATACAATTTCAAAATTGTCCCTTATAGTTTTGCCCCAACATTTTGGTCCATAAAAATATAATTATGTATATTAAACAAAATTTAGTTATCTATCTTAAAGAGATTTCTTCCAGAGACCCCATATATAAGAAAATAAATAAATTATTCTAGATTTTATGTATGACATGACAGTGCATTGGTAACATACTCACTAGAAAACCAAATGAATGGGTTCAGGGTTCAGGTCCGACCTATGAGATTATCACGTGCGAATCTCATTTTAAATATGGTTACGACTTGTTAACACATGATGAAGGAACTTGACACATGTCTTAGAGAACAAACACTAATCAATTAATTCTTTTGCTAAATACGCGTGCACTTGGCCAGCGTGGTGGACTATGGCTCGATCCCCCTCGCCTTGAGTGCTTTACAATAGGACGCAAAGAACTGAATTATAGGTACTATAATTATGATTATAATACAAATAAAATTAATGTTAATACAAATGTCGTACATCACAATATAAGTTTTATTTCTAGTTGTAATAAAGTGGTTGGCTAATGAGTTAATGCCTATAAAATTGTTAATGTTACTTGCTCGGTACGTTGGTATAGAAACTTTTTCAATAAAGTAAGTAACAATCACAGAATAAATAATTATATAGATGAAGCCCGCCAAAAATTATGTCAAAGTCAAAAATAGTAGCGTGATTTGCTGTTTATGCTGATATTCTCGATTTTGCCATACATACAGTTTACGTTCTTTAAAGAATAAGAGATGTTTTATATAGATAGTTAATTAATAAATAAATTAATATTAAAAAAAATGAAAAACAAGCTCTTATATCATCATACAGTGTGTAGTGTAATAAATTGATAGTTTGATTCATTATTTTTATTTTTTAGTTATTTATTCGTATACTTCTTAGCAAAACCGTTGATTCGATATTCATATCAGTACATAGGAAAAAACATACTCCGCCATTTTTGAGAGTCCGCCATGTTGGATTTAGAATGACGTCACTTAGCTAACCATGCATTGTCATCCAAACTTAACTGAAATTTTGCACTGCTCAATCAGTTAAGGATAACTGCTTTAAAATTCAGTTGCAAGATTTCACTCGAACAAACATACATACAAACATTGCAAGTTTGATAAGAAAAATATGAATAATAAAAATAATACTTTTGTATTTTCAAGCATTAGTTCTCTTCCCCTTGAAATTTAGATACGATAATATTAGCTTATTTAATTTTTTTTATAATAAAATCCGTTATAAAAATATAATTAAAAAAGTTCTTATTTTTTAAGTGCATATTTGCAATAAATAAAAATATTCAAACTCTATACTTAAGTTATAAGTTTTAATTTGAGCAACAATAAAATTAAATATTAATATATGGGAGCATATGAAAGCTTTTACTGTCGGTACTAAAGTGTATTAAAGTTGCTAATACTAGTAAGTACCTAGATGTGTTTTCGTAGAACCAGAAGCTCTTATTATTTTTGTATTAGTTTTTGCCTGCATCTTTACTCGCATTGTCTTAACGCATAATTAGATTTATTCTGCTCTTATGGTTCGTATCGTAATATTATATAGCCTATAACCTTTTTTTAACTAACCTATTCCTTGGGAATGCTATATATATATATATATATATATATATATATATATATATATATATAGCATTCCCAAGGAGGGTTGACGTCAGGCAGGCGGCCGGTCGTAAAACTTTTGCCAAATCCTTTCAGCGGTACAGAGGATGTACTGCGCCGACCCCAAGTAAATGGGAAATGGGCAGGGAGAAGAAGATATATATATATATATATATATATATATATATATATATATATATATATATATATATATATATATATATATATATATATATATATATATATATATTGGTAATCTAAGCACCCATGGCTGGAGATTCGTGCTCAAATGAATCCCTCTAGCGAGACTCGAACCTGCGACCGCTGGCACGCTGACACAGCAATTAGGGTCACTACAAAGTCAAACATGTCGTCATCAGGACAGACATAATTAATTATTATTATATACTAAGACAATAAGAGTAAGAATTTTCATTTTCAACCCGAAAACTTCTTCAAAACGCAAATCTATACATATAATAAAATTGTAACTAAGCCGAATCTGTACATTAAATTTTATTTTTAACTGAAATAAACATTAATACCGATACAGGGGCCGAATCTATAGTTTTTAGAATTTATGTCTGTCTGCGTGTCTGTTACCGCATCACAGAAAAACCACTGGAGAGATTTCGATGAAGCTTGGCATGGTGATAGCTGGTTATCCGGGTCAACACATAGGATACTTTTTACCGTGGGAAAATGTCTCATTTCTGAGAAAATATACAAAAACTGCAATGTAAGAGTATACTTATTTATGTAAAACCTAAGAATTTGGTTTTTTGTCATCTCAACGCGGGCGGAGCCGCGGGCAATGCTAGTGTTGAACTATAATACAAAAACAGCATCCATAAAGAAATACAATTAGACCCCAAACCTACCTATTACTATATTTTAGTCAATAAATCCTGTCATCGGTACATATTAAAGCTTTGTATTGCTTTACGACACTGTTTTATGTGACATTTATTATTTGTTACTACCGAATTGGATGAGGCGTGAAGAATTTTGGCAATTCAAAGTTAGACCCGCCTGATAGTCATGTTTAAGTATTTTTTGATTTTTGACATGTGAATATTAGTTTTTCGAAAATGAATATTATATTTATGATATGTATGTATTTAAATTTATATATGTGTAGTGTATCAACTATCTGGTATCCATAACACAAGCCTCGTAGCTTACCATGGAACTAGATGGTGCTTTGTGGTAATGTCCCAACATATTTATATTTTTATTAATAGGTAAGTATTTCTTAAATGTTACTAAGTGGAATACTTTCTTAGATTTACGCAAATATTTGAGATTTAAAATAAAACTATCTCTTAATGAAGGTTTTTAAGAAAATAATAATATTAACAGTTAAAATTATATAAATAATATTTTCATATAATAATAAAAAAATTATTAAAATTTAAATAAAAAAAACTGTCTGCAACAAATGTATAATGGACCTTCGAGACGTCTAAAACCTTAGTCTCTCCCGTGATCATGATTGCTGTAAAGCATTCGAAACATCGGGAACCAAAAATCAACATAAATCCGCGAATTAATCCCAACAAAAAGTTTTTTAAAGAGTTTCTATTTATTTATTATAATTTGTATATGGATTTAGATTTAAATTTATTAATTTAGATTTAATAATAATCAATTGTAATTTTCAAACTATTGTTATACTAAAAATAATATAAATTATTCATTTTTGTCATTCTGATAGAAAATACTTCTTTAGGTTTTCTGACGTTGTCATCTTGAGTGGAAAAAGGGCGGGAGCAGCGTTTATTTTGTTTCATGACTTTTAAAATAATGCGTGATGTATCATTCCTTTTTGTAATGTCGTTTGAGGCGTTTTGACTCTGTATCTATAATATGAAAATGAATCGCTCAATGTGTTGGTAAGCGCAAATCTCGAGAGCAGCTGAACCGATTTCACTAATTCTTTTTTTAGAATATTCCTTGAAGTACGAGGATGGTTCTTACGGAGAGAAAAATTTAAAACATTGCCTGAAAATGTCTAAAAACGACACTTTACTATACTCCCATACAAAAGATTCGTAATAATACTTAAAAGTCAATTTGAATTTTGATACCATACCATAAAGTTTAAGTTTAGTGGAGAGGTTCCGGGAAGGCAAAACGAGTGAGGTTAGTATCGTATAAATATTAATGTCAGTATTTTTCAATATTATTAACAATATGGCTAATAACGCTGCCTAATAACTATGAGTATCTATTTAAAACGTACTTAGCGATAAACCCGAGCGAAGCGAGGGTGAGCCGCTAGTAAAATAATAAAACTGTGTGCTGTTACACTGAGACTTACTTGGCCTGCCTGACCTACTTCTGAGATAGACTTATAATATTAAATGAACTGATTTTTGATATTGATGAATTCGTTATATCAATATATATATATATATATATATATATATATATATATAATATATGTACGTAAACAGTTATAATTTACAAATTTTAATTCAAAATCAAACAATTGGTTTGAATATTCAATATTAACAACTGTCTGTTTATAGTTCTAAGTTTTCACTTCTGTCGGCAGTCCTCGTGACTGCTTTTTTACTATCCGGGGAGGCTCAACAGAACAAAGATTGGGAAACCTTGCTCTAGGGTCTACGCTATAGCCTAGATGTAATAAATTACCATATTATGGCATAGGCCACGGTTAATAAAGATGCGCTACCTGTATGAAATTAAAAGCACCTAGAGACACCCGAGCAAGCGTAACTCGCTAGTTTAATTATATACTTAACTAGTATTGCCCGCGGCTCCGCCCGCGTTCAGATGACCGAAAACCAAATTTTTAGGTTTTAAACATTAGTATACTCTTACAAAGTCGTACTCGTAAAAAGTATCCTATATGTTAACCCGGATAACCAGCTATCATCATACCAAATTTCATCAAAATGCCTCCAGTGGGTTTTCTGTGATGCGGTAACAGACAGACAGACAGACAGACAGACAGACAGACAAAAATTCTAAAAACTATAGATTCGGCCTCTGTATCGACAATAATGTTTATTTCAATAAGATATTCAAAAAAATATTTAATGTAGGTACAGATTTGGCTTAGTTACAATTTTATTTTATGTATAGATAAGATATATAGATTATTAACACATATTGTTTTCTTTAAAATAATTCTTAGAAAAAGGAACAACCTATAATAAATTTTAAGGGTGAGTTTCTCTATCAAATTAATGAAACCCTTTAGAAGCTAATCAAAGGGCCAAACTGGCTTGTAATAATTACATTACAATTATAATGTAAATAAACCGCGTTTCCAAGTAAAATAAATAAATAATAAAGATATAAAATGGCTATTAATGCTTCTAAGAACGGCGCTTCAGAGGATTTTTATGGCTTAATAAAGTTTACTGTGTTAGTTTGAGACCGCGAGTGTAGGTTATACACTTTAAACTATACGTATATATCACCAGGTCCATTCGATTCAAAAATATTTCATTTTTAACCGACTTTATAATAGAAGGGGTGTTAATTTGTATGTATGTTCGTTATACATGATGTATATGTATAGTTCGATCCTTATTATTGCTTTTCAAGTTAACCGTCAAATACGTACGTACTTTAGTTAAACAGCTTATAATATTATCTCATATAAAAAAATAAGTATCATATAATAATAATAATAAGAATAGTAAAAGCTCAAATTCAAAGCCATTATTTTAGTTAAATTAGTAAATAAATGTACAATTCGTTATTTAATTCTGGTAATACTTTTCTATTGTCAACTAACTACCTTATTTTTTCTTAAAAAAATTGCCTTAATTCTGTTTTTCACGTCTACATGAGTATATAAGATGTCCCATATAATGCTTTTTCTTAATATTTGTATTTCTTTAAGAGAATTATCTCGTACAGGATCTAACAGGCCACCATACATATTTGTAGGTAATACATAATTTTAAAATTTCATTAACCGCAATTAGAGCTATAGATTGGAATTAAAATTTATTTTAATGAACCTTCATATATTATAAAATTATGAGACTATAAAAATAAGTAAAATACCAGAAATCGTATGTTAATCGGCGGTGATATCAAGTTGCAAAGTAGGTACTAGAATATATTGAATAAGACATGACAAAGTTATTTTAATTACTAGATATTATCTATAAGTACCTTATGGTGCAGTGGTTGTGTAGTAATAGTAGTCACTAATTCGATTTAGTATTCAAAATATTGATAATATAGATATTTTTGTCAAAGTATCATAAATGGAGTGAAAGTCTACATACATAAGTTATTAATTTTTACGTAAAAAAGTACCTCATTCAGTCCGTACAAAAGTATCTCAGTCAGTTTTTATTACAGCACTGCTGAGTATATAAAAGCACTACAGAAAAATAATATATGTAACATTACATTCAAGTTTGCTTAAATTACACAAGATGTCATTATAAAAATCTAATAAAGTATGGAGGTTTTATAATATGATTTTTCTTATCAACTTTCATACGTCGATATTGATCAATAAAACTTCAACGTGTTGCTGAAATTTCAAAAATTTAATCAAATAACAAATTAATGATACAATAAAAACCTATATAATTACACAATATAAAATAAAATATTACCTGAAATTTTAAAGAAACGACATTTAAAAGTTTATCGATCCAAATGTTTTTACTTTTAAAATAAACACGACATACAACTAAATTATAAAAAAAATACTAAACAAATACAACCTACTTGGAAGATAAAATAAAATATAAAATTAAAGGAGTATACTATCTTTACATGGAATATAAGAATATTTGAATTTTATAACATAATCATTGATATACAAAAACTTAAGATATACAATTAGCGTCTCAAAAGTGTCCTCAAAAATAAGTGCACTATTCTAAATTGAATTGCGCTTTTTTCAAATCTCTTTTTTCATTGCTTTTCGGATGCCAAAATTAAAAGGCATGTGGTTTCACGTCACATGTTTACGCCACTTTTTAAAGAGATATTTATTAAACAATGTTTTTATATATTATTTTCCATATTTCAAGTATCGTCTTATTTCACCGACCATCTCCTTCGTGTCTCTCATCATACATGACGTTGGCTAAGTAATTTCTCAACTGGCACGCTTTCAAGCTATAAAGAAGAAAATTGAATTGAATATTGTCTAAGTAAAAACTATAAAATCAAAAATATATTCAAAAGAAAATTTCGAAAGAAAATAGTAAATTTCTGTTAAGTTAATTTTAAGTTTGTTTTATTGTATTTAACATCATTTTTTATTAATTAAACACTGATCTGTGTCTTGTACACGATTCTTACTGTAAAATCTTAAATTATATATAGGTAGTGTATGTATGTATGTATGTATATATATATATATATATATACATATACATATATATATATATATATATATATATATATATATATATATATATATATATATATATTGTTGTGTAATATTTGTTTTTTTTTTATAATATACATTATACATATTTTATCTTTTCAGGAAACAAACATATTACATCACCCTATCACTATCATCACTGTCACTATACGTTTTAATAAAGTCCCTAATTGTGTTCTTTTTTAACAGTTTTTGTTTGTTCGGGCTAATGGCAGAAATTATTATATATAAGTTTCATAAGGTTTTCATGAAAGCAAAAACGGGCTAATATCTAGGTAGCCTATATTACTGTAAGTGACCATTATATAGTAACTTATACATTTTTGAAGTTATACTTCTTTTGGTACATTTGAAAAAAATATAGAAGTAAAATTTTTACGATGCGCGCGCACATAGACAGCCAAAAAGCGACATAATGAAGTTAGCTGCATTCCTTTTACAAACAGAGAGTTGTTACATACGGGATGAAATCTTCGGCTATTTTTGTTCTATTACACCAAAGAAATATAACTTCTTACGTGCGTACATAAGTACACACACACATTTTTTTTCTATTTAAATGACATTATTATATTTTAATCTTCAACCAACTTCAACCTGTACGCATTCTTAAGTAACAAATTGTATAATAGAAAAAAAAACCTTTTTAAAAACCGACATGAGGCTAACGCCATGCGCCAATTTCGTACACTGTCACTAAACTGCACAAAATGACAATCAAACCTTGCGAATTTTTTGCTTAATTTTTTCTTTTCAATTGTTAAGGGTCGCTTAGACCCTCGCCTTTAAAAGGAAGGGTTCGCTTTTGTATTGAAAGAATAGACTAATAATGTATATAGTAATAAATTGTTTTGGTCGAATTTGAATGTGAATCACATTTTAGTTTTGAATGCTCTTTGTATATGAAATGTATACTTATTAATTAGTTTAAAATACTTCATTAATACTAAAAAATACAGTAGTTGATAACAAAATGTCAAAAATTTGTATATTAAATAACTTGTTATATACATATTTTGATAATAAATAGTTATAAATATTAATTAGACTATTATTTATTAAATTTCCTTGTCATAAGTAATCGTTTATATAAAATACTAGAAGTACCCGCTGCTTCGCCTACGTTCAAATATCCGATCACTAGCAAACTTCACAGGATCACCCGCTGTTTTATCAATTTCGCTCCAGCCGTTTTGGAGTCGATAGTGAACGTACAAACAGATTTTTATATACATACTAGCGACTCACCCTCGCTCCGCTCGGGTTCGGCCCTGGGGTGGGGTCTGGGAGGACCACCCTTATCCTTATCACTTAGGGGTATGGAAAATAGTAGCCGATTCTCAGACCTACTGAATACGCATATAAAATTTGGTAAAAATCGGTAAAGCCGTTTCGGAGGAGTACGGTAACTAACATTGTGACATGGAAATTTTATATATAAGATATACTAGCAGTACTCTGACTTTGCTGGGATGTTTTTTTTATTCGATATCCGAAAAATAATTAGGTCTAGAGCCTAAGCAATAGTAAGCCCAACTGGCTTTGGCCAGCGTAAGACTACGAACTTTTTATTACTGTCAAGCTTTTTGTCGCAGCTAATAATTATAATCTATCGTTGTAGGAATCTCCACAGAAATAAAATCCCCATAGAAATAAAAACCATAATAAAAGCTACCTTCTGAACTTCACTCAAATCAGTTGAACCCAAATAGGTTGCCTGGTAGAAATCACTTTAGTGATAAGACCGCCTTTAAGCTAAAATATATTTGTAAAGTTATATATTCTTTTAAATTGTATTTTTGTTTGGGTGTAATAAAGGAGGTTATTAATAAAATAAATAAATAATTTAAATATTTACAATATTATATCAATTTGATTTTATATGGTATTCAAACTTGCTACTTAAATCAGTTTTAAATTGTGCTCAAACCAAATTTGTATTGCAAAAAATAACATTTAAGCTACCATTTTAACTTTAAAGAAGACATTCAAATATTTTTACAGTTGCCGAAATGTTGCAAAACGCCAGTCACTAACTACCTAATGCATTCGATTTTGTCGCGTCATCGAGTCGAAATGTCAAAACATGTCTATATTTAAAAAGATGGATGGTTAAATAAATATTATAATGAAAATATTTGAGTTTTTAAATGATTAATGATCTATACATATTATGAAGACTTAACTGGGTGATAATTGTTATAATAAATTGTTTAGATCATACAAATTACTTTTTATTCAAAAGATAATAATACATTTCAAAATTCGAAACGATAATTAAAACTAGATTTTGTCCGCGGCTTCGCTCACGTGGTAAGTAGTGTCTCGGTGGTGTAGTGACTAGCACGGCTGCACACCCGGAGGTCTTGGGTTCGAGTGCCGGGTTGGGCCAAGTTTAGTTATTGAGTCTTTCTGTATAGTAAGCCTCAGAACGGCCCGGATTTGGTAAGTTGGCGGTGTTTCATCCCCGTGCTTCGGAGAGCACTTAAAACCGTCTGTCCTGCGCCTTAACTCTCACCAGTCGCGTCGAGTAGACGTCCCACCAGAGTATGAGAGTAACAGGAATAGAGAGTGCACGCTGTGTCTGCGCGTACACTTGTGCACGATAATATCTCCTGCGCAGTTGGCTAGTCTCAATGAGACTGGCCGCCGTGGCCGGAATCGGTCAAGAGGACATTAAATAGGGTAAAGATTACTCATATCCTTCCCCAGGATGCAATCTATGTTCTTGCCAAATTTTATCGAAATTTGTTTAGCCGTTTGTGCATCAAAAGTTAAACAACAGACAGAGGTAATTTCATGTTTATAATATTAGTATGGATATGAAATATTAACACAGCTAGATTTTTTTCATCTACATACCTACCCTGACGATATTATCTATCTATTCATAAATAAAATATAAAAAAAAAATTGATTCTATTCACAATTGGCGAAAATATCAAGTAACATAAATACAAAAATAATATAGGCGAACTTTGCACCTCCTTTTTGAAGTTGTTAAAGAGCTTAGAGGTTCGAGACTCAGATTTGAAACAGATTCTCTTGTTTTCCCACTATTCTACTGCTCATTTTCCAGATAAGTTTTAATTTAAAAAAAAACGACAGAACATGTCAAAAAGCATAGCATAAGTTTTATGTCTAACAATTAATTATTGAAAATCTATAAATCATAATACTTAACATTTTCGTTTTTACCTATCTATAAAAAAAAACTATTTTTTTTTAATGTTTTTTAAGATTCCACTAAATTTCATGAAGAGCTACGCAACAAAAAAATCAATTAACAAAACACAGGAGACAAATGTTAGGTACATTTGTGAACTATTTGCCTTTTGGCTATTTATATGTAGATATTAGATATACTTTTTACCATCTCAAAAAAGGAGCAACTATATCTTTGCCAGTAAATAATAATAATAAATATAAATATAGAAACATTCCACCAATTAGGGTGGTGTCTATTTCGGTTCACATACAATTAGATCCAACCAAAGCCGTAGGCAGACGTTAGTTAATTAATAATTCCTTTATTAGTGTACAGAACTTCTGATAATACTCGATTAAGCTCTTAAGGGTAGCAGTTAATACAATTAACTTTAATCATAAAAATCATCATTAATATTAATGCAAAATATCTACTTTAGAACTCATAATAATAAAACAGGTAGCCTTTCTAAACATATTTTTTCTTGGACACAATCAAATAAACCATAAAACGCGAAATGCAATTTGTTTTACACATATCTGTGGCATAGACAATATTATTTTTTCTGCTGGAATTTAAAAATGAACCTTATTGATTTGTAATAAGAGCTCTTAAAAATATCCATTTAGTGCCTTCAAAGGGTCTAACGAGGTGAGTTTTAATTATTTTTAAACCGGTGTTAATTTATTTTTTTTTGTCGGTCCCCTTGTGTAGCGGTGCCTTTATGTTTTTTGTGTAATCTGTGAAATGGTATGTTAGCGCCATTTTAGTTTGATCTTTTTTTAATTATGTTGAATATTCGTATGTTTCCGGTCGTTGTTTTATGACCACCCAGAGTTTATGACAATATTAGTGTATAACTATTTATAATTTAATGTTATTAATGAGTTTTTATACTTTAATGTCTTGTTATTATCTGTGCTTTGTTATAATTTAATTAAATTAAGTGTGTAATGTTTCAGCCCGTTTTTAGGGTCTCACTGCGAGGTCTCCCTTCAATACGAGGTGGGTCAGACCATATTCCACCACGCTGGCCAACGGCGGGATGGCGGACATGTCTTTTGATCCGGGATTTGAAGTTGCTTCACTTGGTTTCCAAGCGACCACATTACCTCTGTATTTTGTTTAATCTGCCTAGTTTCAGAGATTAGTTTAACAAGCAAACAAACAATCTCCTCAGTTTTATAATATAATATTATATAATTAAACTATATTCTACAATTAAAACTAAATAGATATTAAATACTCGTTTCATATTTGCAAACCGTTTTTCTGTACGACACCGTCACCGTATCTTGTATACCTTTGTCGGTGCTTTCTCTTAGAGAAATGGACACCCGCCGTGCGTTAACAATCTACTATGATTGATATGACATGTATACAAAACTAAATACATTCGTAATATTAACACTATTTTTACAAAAATAATTTAAAATAAGAAAATGTCTTTTTAATTTTGGTAACGAATTTTTATCCCCTCTCGTGGTTGGGTCATTTATACTTTTAATTCCACATTAAAGCTGCTAAATTTCAAAATTACCGCTCAATCTCATTCGTGTCTTCCTCACAAAACGTGACACTGGCAGAATGAATTGCGCCTGCCAACGCAGCTCTAAGCCATAAAAAGAAAAAATAATAATAATAATATTTCTTAATACGATTAAAAAAACAAAAGTCCTGTCAAACTTTCTCCAAGAGCAGTCACAGAGTGCCGGCCATCAAATATGATTAATGTGGTCTTACGGTGCGTCGAAAGGTAAAAATAAAAAAAAATCAAATAAAACTTATTTAAACGAACGTATATCTCTAATAAGGTTTGTTAAAACTAGCTTTGAGGTTTAGAATAATCGCACAACTAATATAAATGTGTAAATTAATATGTGTGTATGTTTGTTACTCTTTCACGATATAACGGCTGGACGGATTTGGATAAAATTTAGTACACAAATAGACTGTAACTTGGAGTAGGAAATACATAAGCTACTGTTAGACACCTCAAGAGACGTAAGTCGCAAGTTCTTTAAATATAATAAAATTGTAAATGAGTCGAATTAAATACTTTTGGGAAAGTCTTATTGAAATAGCCATTGTTATCGATACAGAGGTCGAATCTATAGATTTTAGAATTTTTTTCCGTCTGTTTGTCTGGGAACGCATCACGAGAAAATCACTTGACAGATTTTAATGAAATTTTGCATAATGATAGCTGGTTATCCGGGTCAACATATAAGATACTTTTTACTGCGGGAAAATATCTAATCTCTGATAAATTTATTTACTAATTATACACGTCCCATATCCTAATAATTGCCTAATTGGCTTTTAAAAACATAATTATAAAAATGTAAGACATTAGAATACGCTATACGAGAAGAGATATATAAAAAATAATATTAACATTGTATTGCCATCAAAACAACGTAAAAATCTTCAAAGCAAAGCTTAAAAGTATTTTTTGTTGAACACAAACCCATTCAACCTCATCAAAATGTGCTCAGCCAATCATACATAACATGATTATTTTGTACAGTTGGATTAGTTATTGAAACTCATTCACCATTAAAGATTAGTGTCGGTAAAGCTACAGTAGCATTGTCGTAGGATAGGTGGCCGTTAGTTACATTGTTATTTTAGTGCAATACTACTTCAAAAATTCCGGTATTCTTATGTTTTTAATACTTTCTTAGATTTACTAATGTATATTTCAATAAGATTTAATAATGTCTATTTAAGTAAGATTTTCCAAAAAATATTTAATGTACAGATTCGACTTAGTTAGAATTTTATTATATGTGTAGATTTGTAAATATTTTGTACCAAATCAAAATAACAATTTTCGTACGATGGCATAGCTAACGCTTGTTAAACCTTTACAGATACACCAAAACAATGTACTAAAAAATTGTAAATCTTAAAGAGGCTTACGGAAAAGTCTATTATATCATATACCTATCTCCTAAGATACGTTTACAATAACCATTTTTATCTATCTATATATAACTAGAACGCACCAGAGCGATACGAGAGTAAAGTCTCTTATAAAAATTATCATCATTACAAAAACACATAGGTAATTCATCAAGGCGACATCAATTTTGCAAATAGGTACAAATGTACATAATGAATTGGCATGTCACGGGCAAATGGCAAATTATGGGAAAATAGACAAATCGTTGTAGGCAACTATATCGTTTTTTTTTTATTGTACATGCACTAATACTGATAGTACGGCATAATAGATGCGCTACATGCTAGCCATTTATAATGGATTTATAACTGGGTTTCATTTTATTACTTGAAAGTTCTAAGAGAAAAATGTCATTTAAATATGGTTGCAGTTCTATAGTTTTAAAGGCCCACGAATTCACTCATGTGTCATATGTATTTTTTATTTATAATATACTAGCTACTCACTCGGGTTCGTTCCTAGGATGATTATACAAATTTTCATCCCCATTTTCACCTTTAAGGGATGAATTACGACATAAAAACTATCCTATGTCCTTCCCAGACTATCAAGCTATCTTTTTACAAAATTTCATCTAAATCGGTTCAGTACTTCCATAGATTACTTCCTACAAACAAACTGGTAAACTTATAAACTTTACTTCTTTATAACATTAGTGTAGATAAACTAACAACGCCATCTTTTGGCAAAAAGATACATCCTACAAACTTTCATAGTAGTTGTGATACTGACTCTCTCATTTCAACTTCCCACTGCTGGGCATGATTCGCCGGTCAATGGGAGGATCAGGCCATAGTCCACCACGTTGGGCAAGTGCGGGGCGGACTTCACATGTCTTTCGAAAACTTGCTAAGTTCTCCGTGATATGTTTTATTTACTTATTTACTAGCAGGCCCGGCCACGCATTGCTGTGGTACATTTATAATTTTTTTCATTAGCTGTTTCTCAGATTCTCTCTCCGGAATCCCTCTCCGGATTTATAAGTCGAATCTGTACATTAAATATTTTTTGGAAAATCTTATTAAAATAGTCATTATTATCGATACAGAGACAGAATCTATAGTTTTTAGAATTTTTGTCTATCTGTCTGTCTGTCTAACGCCACGACGCACGACGAGAAAACCACTGGACAGATTTTGATGAAATTTAGTAAGATGATAGCTGGCTATCCGGGTCAACAAATATATACATTACACATACAAATTCATTTTACTGCGATAAAACATCCTATAATCTGAAATAGAACATAGGTTACTTTTTATCCCGGAAAAATGTACGATTCCCGTGGAATAGATTTGTTTTTGTCTAGTTACGAACTCGAAGTGAAGCGAGAGTGAGTCGCTAGTGCTCTAAAATATTACTCACATTAACAGGTTTCAGTGACAATCGTTTAGGAAATTATTATTATTATTACATGAGTATAGCCTCTCGAACAGGTCTCTTTATACGCTTACCATCTGTTATAGGTACCTTATACAACTGGTCCACTAATGTTTGTTTTTACAATATGAAAAGCAAGTGAAAAAAGTACTTTGAAAAGTCGTTACAACAATCGGAATTTTAAATATTAATTTAATTATTTTAATCTAGTAAGTTTAAATAATCCTTTGCCATTATACAAATGTTAAAATATAGATATTTTTGGCGATATCATTTCAAATTATAGGCATCAGTAAACTCTTATTCAGTAAAAGCTCTTGGGTTTGAATCCCGGATCAGTTCAAATCTAGTCATTGAGTTTTTCTGTCAAGAAATTCTCATTACTAGCCCGGAATTGGGAAGCTTGCGGTGTTTTACTTCAAACTCGGAGAGCACGCAAAGCCGTCGGTCCTGCGCCTAAACTATCACTGATCGTGAAAAATTTCTCGTTTATTATCATTCCACTGGACTTGGAGACTGAAAGTATTAGATGCACTATACTATCTCCTAATATGGTAACAGGCTATTTACATTAAGATTGGCCGTCGTGACCGAAATTGGTCTAAAAATCATTATTATTGTTATTATTATTTAGAATCATTGCACATGCACTACAATATCTATATCCCAACGAAATCCCACAACATTCAAAATCTATAAGTACCTATATAAATAAGTAAAGATTTTCAGTAATAAGTAAAGTGTTCAGTACTTTTTTATCCTCTGTTTGTCAATCGATTTTTTTTCTATTTGGTGGCTATTGAGTAAATTTACTGTTACCAATAAAATATAAATAAATATATATGTTGAGACGTTAACACACAGCACCATCTAGTTCCATGGTAAGCTACGAGGCTTGTGTTATGGATACCAGATAGTTGATACACTACACATATATATCTTTAAATACATTTATATTATAAATATAAATACCCACAACTGGAATTTAAACAAACGTGCTTATCACACAAATGAATGACTCCAGCGGGACTCGAACCCGCGACTGCTGGCATAGCAAGTAGGGTCACTACAAACTGAGCCATAGGTGTTGTCAAATAATTAATAATATTTTTATATACATATATTATATAATTTATAGATAGGCAAACACAATGGTTTCAACTGGTTGGTATGGTGGTGGTATGAACTGTTTTAAATTTTCTCAGATACAAAACAAAGGAATATAAATACAACAAAAGATTGGGAAAAAGTAAATTTCGACCACTAAGCGGACTAGTAAATACAAAACTGCAAATAAATCTTAATAGTTAATTTCATTTAAAATACTAAAATACTAGCAATACCCTCGCTTCGCTCGGGTTCGTCTCTAGGTTGCTTCCCCATAAAAACTTTCATCCCCAATTTTAAAAATATTTAATGCACAGATTTGACTCAGAATTCTATTATATGTATAGACTAACGACTTACTACGTACTACTTACTACTACGTCCCAGTATGTGATACGTGATAAAACATTAATTATCTAGGCTCAGCCATTTTATACAAATTATAAGTCTTCCTCATTTATCTCTCTTTCTATTAATAAAAACCGTATCAAAATCCGTTACGTGGTTTAGAAGAAGAAAACGGACAACCGACAGACGCAGACAGCGACTTTGTTTTATTATATGTATATATAATATAATAGCAATAAACATTATCAAACAGAAATCGAACCCACGAAATTTGGAAGAAACAGGTACTTTTGCTGTACCTTTGAGTAACCAAAACAAAAATAAAATAAGATTTTTTGTTACAGAAATGAATAAACGGATCGCGTGTCGGTATATAGCCGGTGCATAATTGTATATAATACCTATGTATCGTAACGTAATTTGCGTGTGCGCTCCTCGTCTAATGACAGGGCGTAGAACGCATGCGCAGTACACGGGGTGATTCTGTTAGTGGTATTATACTCGTATTTCGGATTCATCGTTATGTAGTGGCTAGCAGGTACGGCTACAGATTTGGAGGTCCTGAGTTGGAATCCCGGGTCGGGTCAATTTTAATTTCTAGGTTTTTTAAAGATATTTTTTGGCTTTATTCTTTTTTAATAAAATATAAATAAATATAATTTGCGTTTAATCAAAGCAAAAGGTATGACAAAAATATACTTCTAATGAAAATATTTTATATTTCAATTAAAAAACATCTAAATTCCTACTATATTAGTTACTGCACGCGGTTCCGCATGAAAAAGTAATAATAAAACAATAAATCTAATAAATCTAACTAATCTCGTTACAGCGTGCAGAAGTAACAAACATACATTTTTTTTTAAATATTATACTAAGTTTATAAAAATTATAAAAATTATTGTGATAATAAACAAGAAGTGTGCTCGGCGCTTCTCAGAGACGTAAAAACAATCGCGTTTCCTCCCGCAGACGTGATTGAAGTCGTCTATTTCTGTACACTCGAATACAATTATTATTTCTCTGTTATAAACAAATTCGGAGAACGGAGAGAATAGCTTGATTACGACCTTATATTAAAAATATATAACCCCACGTTTGCATTTTTGCCTTATAAGTGTAATTTTTAATCTATTTTTAACTTTGCTTTGAAGTTATTCTTTAGAAGCTTTTCTATATAATTTTGGTGATAATGCAATAAAATAACACCATAAAGCTGGTTTAATGATAAATACGAAAGCTCACCGTAGTAATTCCTAAACTAAGTAAATTTATTTTATACTAGCGACTCGCCCTCGCTTCGCTCGGGTTCGTCCCTAGGTTAATTCTCCATACAAACTTTCATACCCATTTTCACCCCCTTAAGGGATGATTTCCGGAATAAAAAATATTCTTTGTCCTTTCCAGGGTCTCAAACTATCTTCTTACCAAATTTCATCTAAATCGGTCTTGTAGTTTTTGAGTTTATTCATTACAAACATACAAAAATACGCGCGCGTGCACACACAGGGGCCGACAGCGGTGGCGTAGAAGAGGCACGATGGCATGAGAGCGTCATGCCCTTTGCCGTCACAGCCTACGAGTCGAATTTACTGTCAAGGCGCGTCAATAAAAACCGTAAATAAAAACCGTAAAAGAAAGAATTTTTTTCAATGGATTTTTAACAATTTTTTAAATATACTATACTAGAATTTGCCTTAATTATTATATTTTATTGTATGACATTCTTTTAAATACCTTTAGCAAAACATAGCAAAGTTACATTTAATTCGATTCAGTAAATCTAAAGTTACTCACTTTTCCTGTAAGTCCATTTAAAGATAAGTTAATATAATTTATATATATATATATATATATATATATATATATATATATATATATATATATATATATATATATATATATATATATATATATTTAATATTTTCTTAGATTTACGCGAATGTTTGACATTTTTAAATAAAACTATCTTTTCGGATTATTTCGCGGCTTTATTTTGATTTTTGGTTCCCGACGTTTCGAATGCTTTACAGCATCCATGGTCACGGGAGAGACTGAGGTGTTACATGTTTTATCTCATTATTGTTAATTGTGGGTAGGCTGTGTGTAACAACTATACCTCCAAGACATGTAACACAGTTAGATAGAAAAGATAGTTTTATTTAAAAATATATATATATTTCTACAGCCAACTGTACGTACACAAGTGGCGCCATTTCTTTCATCGCGCTCTCACTCACACACTACATCCTCTCACTCTAACACAATGTCACTCTCACTTTCTAAATACGAAAGCAATAATTTTGTTCTTGTTAAATTTTAACTTAGAACTGACATGTCTTCACTTGCAGTACACTTTCATAATATTAGGTAGATTTTTTTTAAACTAGCTTGTAATCGCAGCTTTATTCGCGTGATAATAATATTTATACTTACAAATAATTAAAGTGATTATTTGTAATGTCAAAATAACAGCTTTTTACTAAATGCATACAAAAGTACACCTATAAGAGGAGTCTGTGCCCGAAACGGCTTGAACGATTTTGACGGGACTTCCACTGATAGATAGCTGATCTTATAAGGAGCTTAGGCTACTGTTATTTTAGAAAAAAATTAGGGTTAAGTCGCTAATATTTACAATAAACAAAAACTAAATGGAGAAGTTATTAACCAATTTTGATATAGGTATGTATAATATTAGACATAACGAATCAAAAGTGATCAAAATCAATGATCGATCAAGAATCAAGTAAGTCAAGGAATCAAGTTATATTATTGTCAACCGAATTTAACATACTTAGACAGTCAATCAATAATGAAATAAAAGAATAAGCTAAATTTCATTAAGCAGATACTTTTTATTGTTATTTTATTTATTTTAGGGAAACAAACGGTATTACAGAACAAACAATTTACAATAAAAATACACACATTTGGACTCAGAATTTTGTTTACCAATAAATAAATTCTGAGTGGAAATATACATTAAATATTTTTTGGAAAATCATATTGAAATAGCCATTATTATTGATACAGAGGCCAAATCTTAAGTTTTTAGAATTTTTGCCTGCCTGTCTGTCTAGGAACGCATCACAAGAAGAGAAATGGACAGATTTTGATGATTACCTATAAAAAAACTGCTTTCAATATTTTTCTATAGTAACACTAAACCTCGTCAATAGTTGCTAAACAGAAAATCGGTTGACAAACAGAGGAAAAAAAGGTATTCAACTATACTAGAGACTGACTGTCTCTTCCTTTACCATGATTGCAGCATAAAAGCATTCGAAACACTGGGAACCAAAAATTATAATAAATCTCCTAAAAAATCCGACAAGATACATAGTTTTATTTAAAACTAACAAAACCCGCGGCTTCGCTCGCGCTAAAGCTACAGAAAAACTATACAAAAAGTAGGTTTCATACAAACCTTCATCCCCTATTTTGCTCTCTTATGAATTTCGAAACATGCAAAAACACGTATTTATTTAATCGTACTGAAGACTATTAATACCAAGTTTCAAGTAATTCTGATCATTCATTATTTTTGGGTTGGATCATAACGTATTTTTCCGTGGGAATGACATTATCTCCCGCGGTAAAAAGTAGCCTATGTCACTCCTCAGCCCTCAAACTATCTCCACACAAAAAAAAACATATCGATTTTTCTCTCCGTTTTGACGTGAAAGAAATACAAACAAACCAACAAACAAACAAACAAACAAACAAACAAACAAACAAACAAACAAACACACTTTCACATTTATAATATTAAGTAAGTGTGGACGTCAAATATTCGTGTAAATCTAAGAAAGTATACTGTCTTTGCCTATTTATGTACTAGATTTGTATATATATGAGAAGAGTCTCGTGTCACCCATCCCTCAGTTTACCCCTTAGGAGTTGAATTGACTAAAACCCTTACTCATTACTTCCCTATTTATAAGAGGAAGCCTTTTATAAAATTTCACGTCCCTAGTCACCGAGTCAGTAGGCTGCACACTGTACACTGTTATGTCAGTGGCGTAAACCCGCCATAGAATATCCCGTTGACATCAATCCCGTTACTTGGATTAACTAAGCATAAATACAAAATATTCATCAATATGATAAAGCCATTATATTGATAAAGACAGACAGACGCTTTAAATTATTAGTAATTTATATTTGTAAAAAATAATTAATTATCTGTTATCTGTAAGGCTTTCATAGTAACGGTTGAAAGGTCGGCAACTCGCAAGGCCGTATGTAAGCTTTAATATAAAACATTTATGAAAAAAAAATATTTTGCGAGGGAGATATACTATTTGCAAATTATTTTATAACCGATATTAATTTTAAAAATGTCTTTCTTTGGTTTTCACGAATAAATCGTTAAATCGATTTCGATGAGGCAAAGGTTAGGATTTTAACAACCTATAATCTATACTAATATTATAAAGAGGTAAATTTTGTGATATTGTGAGTTTGTGACGTTGTAGGGTGTAATATTTGGATCTACTGAACCGATTTAGATGAAATTTATTAAGAAGATAGTTTGAAACCCTGAAAAGGACAGGATACTTTCTATCCCGGAAATCATCCTTTAAGGGGGTGAAAATAGGGATGATAGTTTGTATGGGGAATCAAGCTCGGGACGAACCCGAGCGAAGCGAGGGTGAGTCGCTAGTCATATTTTAATATAGTTAAATTGACCAGTTTTCATAGAAGTGAAATTTTCTTGTTTGTCAGGAATAATTTCTGGAACTATAATACTAGCAAGCAATTATATCAAAATAATTTTTTTACTCGACTGCGGTAAAGCCCAAAGGAGGGTTATGTGTTTTTAACAAGCTTTTATTAGTTTTATATTTGAAAGCAACTATGTTAGCAAATCTTGGAATACCTATTATTTGAGTCTGTTCTTAATTCATATTAGCAACTTTGTTAATATGTGACTTTCGCATGACAATATAATTTGGTCGACTTGATCTGATGATGAGCCAGGCGATATGGGCTCGTTTGAGAAATCCTATATATATTAGAATAGTTTAAAATGTTGCTTTTTTAATTTATTGAATCTATTTATTGTCAAAATGCCACACAAGCTAAGATGACAAATTAGTCTCATGTGGTCCATTAATGTTTATATGCTGTGGTCCATGGTGAACCATCCCCCGTAATTAAATAAAATAAAATTGACATATTATGGTTATTTAGTAACATAATAATTTAAAAATTTAAGCTATCTTAGGAGAGCACTAAAGCCGTCGGTCCTGCGCCTGATCTCTTACTGGCCGTGTCGAGTAATCGTCCCACCGGAATATGACAGTGACAGGAATAGAGAGTGTACTTCTGTTAGCTATAATATCTTCTACGAATATTGAACCGTTTTCAATGATCGAACTATTTAACATTAGTTTCAGTGAAGAAGACATTTCTATGTAAACGACACGGATTCGATTTTTACGTTTAAATACGATTAACTTTTTCTAAAAATACAATTTGCATAATCAAAATAAAGCGTTAGAATCTGTCATTATTAATTTGCCTAAACATTTTACAAAATTATAATAGACTAAGAAATCAAGTTTCACAACCTATGAGATATGTTGGCGCCATATTATTTTATGGCGTTTAAAAATAAATAAATCTATAAACAGGTTTTTATAATTATACCGTGAAATAGCATAAAATATGGATTTTATAATATTAGAAATATAAAACCTTGTTTTTTTTTTTTAAATTATGCAAATCTTTAGTGCGGATATCATACTAGATGCCTAATTTTATAACGTATTTTCCCGTAGGAATGAGATAATCTCTCGCGGTAAAAAGTAGCCTATGTCACTCTCCAGCTCTCCAACTATCTCCACACAAAAAACAATTCGTCGCTCTGTTTTGACGTGAAAGAAGGACAAACAATTAAACAAACAAACAAACACGCTTCAACATTAGGCTATATGCTACTCCAGGTCATAATCTATCTGTGTACTCAATTTCATCCAAATCTATGTTTCAGCGTAAAGGAATGATAAAGACACAAATTCTCCTATTGATTTATAATAGTAGTTCGATTTGAGGATTTTACGTATCCTATTTAATAAAAACTCTTTGTTTTAGCGGAATAAATATTATCGTTGGTCGATTTTATTGGTATAAAACCATAAGTTTGTACCTTGAAAACTAATCAAGAAACAGATATAGGTACATACTTTACAGGCATTTATTTATATACTAGCGACTCACGCTCGCTTTTAATATTAGTGAATATCGCACCCAAATCGGATAAATCGTTTCTGAGATGATCGAGCACAAACGCACAGACATAGAGACAAATAATCTAAAAATCATTGTTTTGGATTCTATTACGTTAATAGAGACCCCAATAATTTAAAAAGAAACCTACTTCCTTATATTATAAGGAAATATTATTCTGAAATTTCTTAAAGACGACATCAATAAAAAACTTATCAAACAAATGCAGACGAAACCACTGAAAAAACACTACAATTTTGCATATAAACGCTACATTTCCATACTGTTGAAAAGGAATCGATAAAAAATGTATAATATTATAAATAAACAACACGGTAATCAAGATATTTCGACGTAAAACCGTAGATGGAATCAGTTCTAAGGAATAATAACTTTTCGTGTCCTATACGCTCTATGTAAATGAGATTTTAAATACCTGAAATTGAAGTTATTTTTATGTAATATTCTTTGCATGTATTTCCATTTAGAATTTAGTTACATTTTCTAGTATTACGAGTATTATACTAGTGATGGTCCATGGCCGGAATTTTATTCAGTAAGTTTGAAAGTACGGGCCCAGTGGTAACGCGTTCGCTTAGGAAACAGAGTGAAACGGGTTCAAATCTCGGGTCTCTGATATTTTTATGTGCGAATCATTTCCAATATGATTACCGCTTGTATTACGGTGAAGGAAAACATTGTTAGAAAACGTGTGTTTTTTTTGCAAAATGTAGCCAACAGCTCGTGAGGCACGTGGGTGGAACATTGCCATCTTTCCAACTCAGCTGTTAAGGAAATTTTTCAGATGCGGGACTCGTGCCTAAAATCTCTGGATCTACAGCCGTACATATCAGCCATCAGACCAGCAATATACGCTTCTGATACTAGAGTTTCGCGCGTACCTCCTGAGAGTATGAAAAGAAGGTAGAAAGACTCTTTTTTTTCTTCCATTCTTCCTCATGTTAATGGAAGTATAGGAAAAAGCGGCGTTAATGATTGGTTAACCGTTTAGTTACCGGCACTCTCATACACCGTACTGTTACTGCAACATTATCAAGCAAGTACCTAGATCTCATGAGACAGAGACCGTGAAGATTTTACCAAATCATTTTACAAAAGTATTCTCAGAAACAAATCGGTAGTGGGTTAATAAATTTCATTAGTGCATTTATAATGTAAGGCGTCATTTATATGACGGGGGTTAATAAAAGCGCCGGGATTGCAATGCAGGACAAAAAAAGGATAGACATGTATAATTATTAATTATCACATTATATGTTAATAATATTGTCTAAATTTTTTTACTAGTGATCACAGGTTCAGTATAAAATAGATTAATCAACCAGTTATAATTTAAAACAAGATGCGTGTTAAATTTAGTATAGATTTCTCAGAGATGAAATATTTCCCCGTAGTAAAAAATATTCTATATGTTGACCCGGATAACCAACTTTCATCATATTATATTTCATCAAAATCTGTCCAGTGGTTTTCTCGTGATACATTCCGATAGACAAAGATTCTGAAAACTATAGATTCCGCCTCTGTATCGACAATAATGACTATTTCAACAAGATTTTCTAAAAAATATATTTTATCTACAAATTCGACTCAGAATTTTATTTTATGTGTAGATAAAGTTATATGACAAACGTCAAAACGAATCGAATAAGGGCAAATTCGATTTTTTCACCAACATCCATTAAAGAGTTCTACTATACACCTATTAACTCTGATTAAAAAAAAATCGCTTGCGCCATTTATGATCTGTCAAAGTAGGTTTGATTTAAACTTGGGACAAATATCGATATTCACTAAATAAGTTTTCTTTGCTTCTATGGTACCTAATAAATATACGGACTGCCTACACAGTGTAATTTAGTTTGAATGATTAAGTGTTCATCGTCCTAAATTGTCATCCAATAAAGTAAAATATAAAACAACTAAAAGTATTTGTTTATTAAAGTTTAATTGCTTTAATTATCTACATATGTATATCACCTTCATAGTTAAATTATAGAGATATAGTTTTAAATTAAACTTTGACATATTTTTTTTTTATATTTTACAACAATATTAGTTTGTTTAAAATGTTAATGATTTTACGGTTTTAATTACTAAATCATTTTATGAGCGAATCGAAAGTAAAATCGCTTATTTAAATAGACTAAATTAATATATTTATTGTCATACGCTCTTTTTTAAAGGTCGAATTTAGTTGTAGAGTTCCGTGTTTTTTTTGTTATCATTTAAATTGTAGAGATTATGTATTAATTATCCTCATAGGAAAAGTTTACAGTTAAATGTTATTATTACATATAATTTTGATAATCCGGGTCAAAATATCAAAAAATCAAAAGGTCACTGCTAAAAGAGACGAAGAATTAATATAAAAAGTACAAGGTTAAAAGTTCGTCTTATATCTTGGAAACAGACGTATTTGACCAATTCAAACATTTTTGTAAATTTAAATAAAACAATTTATAATGTAACATAAAATCTCTGACGTATTATTTTTCACGAAAACTTAAAACGGTTGACAAGTAAAATACAAAAAAAAATATTAATATAAATTCTCTATATATAAACTTTGACAATTCTTATACAAAAAAAAAATCACAGCTGGACATATTTCATCACAATTAGAATGAATAAAAAATCATTGAAATTTATCCGTTTCAGAGTTAATATGTCACAGACAGACACGCAACAGACAAAGGCGTGGAAATAACCCCACTTCTTAAAAAAATGGATTTATACTTTTTCTGTCCAGAAGTGTACCAACTACGCACGCTGACACAGCATTTATTACTAAAGTTCCGACCAATAATAACATACAGAGTATTTCGAACTCTATCTCCAAAAGCCAATTTTCGCTTTAACTTGCCAATATTTAAGCCCAGAACCCCAAAAATGGGATAAAATATGATCCATATAAAAATATAAGAAAATCCTATATTTTAATTTAAACACCATCACAATATGCTTATTATTATTTAAAGAATATCCATAATGAGTTAGGCATCTTAGTCTAACATAGAGCTCAAAATCTAATGTATGATTTTACATGAACTTTTATTGGAAACGTATTAATTAGTGATTAGCACTGAAATGCCTTAGCTACCTGGCTGAGTTTCTTTTGTTAGATATTTATAATTATAGTCTCCAGTCTAGGATCCATCTGAATGCGATCGATAAAATCTAGATCTTGCTACCGACCAGTCATTGTTTCCATTTAGACTTAAAGGACTTCAACTTTACTAGGTCTCACTACTGGTAAAATTCATTTCATAGTTATAACGTCATTTAATGTCTAAGGAGCAGATTTAAATCCTAGACTAGTGCGAACTCTGAATCTCGTCCAAATTTAATGGATTTTTGTACTGTGGTGGTTTTTTTGTATTTAATAGCTTTTTGCAATATCCCACGGGATTGAATTAATTTATCGGAATCAATAGTTGTCTATGTCGATTTTTGGACCATTTGTCAGACACCTCACTGCGACTCACAGCAATGAACGAGTGCTGACATCTAAATAACTTAAAACCTAACGCTTTTACCGTGTTTTAATAGAACGTCGTTATAACGGTATATAACTGGCCCCTGAAAAGATAACAAGCCAAATATTATTAAATTATAAATTTTAAGAGAATGTTTAATAATAATATTTAAAAAATATATTTCTTAAAGTTGTTGTATAATACAAATATGTCAGTACGATGACACACATATATTATGTATAATTGCGTTGTATTAATTCTATTTGATATTCAATAAAATAAACACAAAATTATTCTCTTCAACACACAAACTGTACAAACGAACATTTTTTTAAAAGAGTATCTGCTGTAATATAGAATATAAATTTTTAAAGACCAAATTTTCTTGTGTTCTTTACCTCCCGAGCTAGTTAGCTGCCTCACGACCTAAGACAATCAGACAATATTGACAATTAAAAAATGCTCGTTAAAATCGGTTGGAATAAATACATTATCGAAGAAATGAAGTTAAAAATCAATGGAAAATCCAAAACTAAATCAGGTACAAAGCTAAATAAGTACGTATTTTTTTAATGTAGGAAATTAGAGGAATAAACAAGATTTGCGTTTTTTTTTCTACTTCCTATTCATCTTTTTTTGATGTCGGTAAATAATAGGAAGCCTCAATATTTTACTGATGACAGAGCAAAACTGTCATTCAAATAACGGTATGAGTACGTGGGAACATTTTGTGGCAAAAAATGATTTTATTTTATATTACTTTCGTCTATAACTTTCTTCGTTACCTACCTACTACTTCTTAAAAAAAAAAACTTTAAAAAAATGCTAAATGTGTTCATCTAGAAGCTATCTTTCTTCCTAGTTTCACTCAAATCTCTTGATGTGTGACAAACACACCAAAACACTGACTTAAAAAATCTGACATTTATATTGTCAGTCATACATTTTCAATGCTACTTTGAGGAAATTGACGGCTGGACAAATTTAGGTTATTTTTTTTAAGATGTTCATAATAATCCGAATAAGGTTTCTATAGGGAAAAAAATTGAAAAACTTGCCCGTAAAATAAAAAAAATCTTTTTTCCAAAAAAAATTTAGGAGATAACAAACATTTTTTTGGATTAAACACATTTTGTCGGGTTTAAAATAAAACTGTACCGGATCTCAAATAAAAATTAATTAAATAAATTTATTAAAATTAGGACAGGATAAGTTCTGTTAGATCAGCAAATAGAAAAAAAACTTGTATAGTACCAACTTCATTAAGGTTTTCCTTAATCATAATTGAATTTCATGGTCAATTCTAACTGTAAACTTCTCTATATCTAAGAGCAAAATTTAAAAAAAATTTTTTGGGCTTTCATATAACGCTAAAACTCATAAGTCCTTATCTTGGAAATATGGGATGCTTTTTGATATCCTCCATGTATCTTTCTCTGCCTGTTGAAAATTACGTATTTTAAATCATTTTTTTTAAATACAGTACTATCTAGTTCCAAGATAAGCTACGAAGTTTGTGTTATGGATACAATATACGTATATTACTTTATATATATACTTATTATGAATATAAACACCCATGACTGGAGTACAAACATTCATGCTCATCACACAAATGAATGCCCCCAGCGGAACTCGAATCCGCGACCGCAGTTACAGCAATGAGGGTGGGTCACTACAAACTGAGCCAAACGTTCATCGTCAAAATTATCCTACACTATTTAATATCACATTAATATTACAAAGAATAAAGTTTGTGAATATGTGATTGAGTTACAAAATCACGTCCCTAGGTGCCTAATAGAAGCTTATAAGCGTGTTGCTCCAGGCCATAGTCTATCTGTATACTGTACTTTCATCCTAATCCGTCCAGCCGCTTCAGCTTGAAAGCGTAAAAAACATACGCACATTAGCTAGTTTATGACCAAGAGAAAAATATGATTACTCTTGCGTAAGAACAACAGTTACAATCAAAACTCACTTGTGGAACGAGCCATGAATTAATCTATCAAAATTAAACTTTACGTTAAATTATGTATAATAAAACAGCTATTTGCCATGGCTGTGGTTATTTATAGCACGCTTTTTAGTATCTTCACTTTTAACTAAATAACTAAATATAAGTAAACTAGCGACTTACCCGCGCTCCGCTCGGATTCGTGCCTAGTTACGTTTTAACGTTTAGTATAATTTCTCATAGATGAGACATTTTCCAAAAAGTATTTAATGTACAGATTCGACTTAGAATGTTATTACATGTATAGAAGATAAGAATATTAGACGATTTTGAAAATTTTACTGTATCGAGGATGGAGCGAGATTCACAACAAGTAAAGTCCTATAGACACTACAGTTCAGAGCACGGTTCGTTTTCGGTCTCATGTCGTTGTGGTAAAATATTTTTTATTATTCACACTACGAGTATTAGTAAGAGTAAAGTCTGGTAGAATCTTACTCCAGCAATGTTTCTTGTATAAAAATACTTTACCAGACCGATATTGGACAGGAAAAAGGTTATAATCAACACTACAATGTGGATCGGCCTTAAAAGTTCATAGCGAGCGAAACTGCAGTCAAACCTAGTGTATAATCTGTACATATAATAAAATTGTAACTAAGTCGAATCTGTACATTAAATATTTTTTGGATAATCTAATTGAAATAGACGTTATTATCGAAACAGACTCCGAATCTATAGTTTTTAGAATTTTTGTCTGTCTGTCTGTCTCTCTGTCTGTTACCGCATCACATCATGGCTGGTTATCCGGGTCAACATATAGGATACTTTTTACCGCGGGAAAATAACTCATTTCTGAGAAAAAATACAAAAACTGCAATGTAAGAGTACTTATACAAAATCTAAAACCTAAGTATTTGGTTTTTGGTTATCTGAACACGGGCGGAGCCGCGGGCAATGCTAATATTTTCATAATAATATACCGCAGAAAACAAACTTTAACAATACAAACAACTGCTTTCACACGCAGACAAAAAGCTCTAACGGAAGATGTAGGGATTAATTGCTTTTTAATTCGCCTTTGATTCAAGTATTCACCGACTTCAAAAGTAAAAGGTTCTGATTGGTTTGAAGCGAACATTTTTAACCGATTATACCGAAAAGGAGGTAATATTTTTTGTATGTATGTTTGTTTATTTATTTCTTTGGCAACACTTTATAGCATAAAACGTCAGTGATTTTATTATACTCATTGTAGTTGATAATTTGACGCAATCTTTCTTTTTTTTAATCTATACATATAATAAAAGTATCAGTGCGTCGAATCTATACATTAAATATTGTTTTGGAAAATATTATTGTAATAGTAATTATTAACAAAACAGAAGACGGTTCTATAGTTTTTAGAATTTTGGTCTGTCTGTCTGGGAACGCATCAGGAGAAAACTACTGGATAGATTTTGTTGAAATGAAAAGGTGGTATGATGAGAGCTGGTTATCCGGGTCAACATATAGGATACTTTTTACTGTGGGAATATATCTCATCTCGACATTCGACGATACGTTTAGCTCAGTTTGTAGTGACCCTACTTGCTGCGCCAGCGGTCGCGGGTTCGAGTCCCGCTGGGGGCATTCATTTGTGTAATAACGAATATTTGTACTCCAGTCATGGGTGTTTATATTTATAATATGTATGTATTTAAAGTTATATATGTGTAGTATGTCATATTAGTGACAACTATCTGATATCCATAACACAAGCCTTGTAGCTTACCATGGAACTAGATGGCGCTGTGTGTTAATGTCCAAACAATATGTTTTATTTATCTCTGAGAAATCTATACTAAAAATCAAAACGTATATGAAACTAGATTTTGTCCGCGATTTCTCTCGCGTGGTAAATGGGGTGGGGATCAAAGGTAGCTTATGACGGTCCCCAGGGTGCAATTCGTGTCCATGCCAAATTGCCAACGAAGAATTATACGAGTACACTATTGATAAAGCCTAATACATACGACATTGAGACATGACATTGAGTGGATATCAGCTGACGGTGTTCAACGATGTATGTCTATATGTCATCTTAGATCATTAAAATTAACGTATACAAAGCTACCAGAGACTTATCTTCGCTTCGCTTGAGTTCATCCCTAGGTGCCGTTACACTTATAATATTATATGCAGACAACGCCATCTTTTGGCGAATTTTATGACTAACAGTATTCTATGTGTTATTCTAGGCTATAGCCTCTCAGTACAGTAAATTATATCCAAATCCGACCAGCCGTCTCAGCTGTAAGTAGTACACAAACGTACATAACCAATTGAAAGTGTTGCCTTTTTTAATAGTGTGATTTAAACGCTGTGATTATCACTGAGCGAGATACACGATAACCATGCAACCTGCAGGGCTTCTCAAAGAAGGCATGGATAAAAAAAGAGGTAGATCTATACTAATAAATGGAGAGCCGATTTTTTTGTTGGGTTATACTGCGATAACTACTGAACCGATCTTAATAATACTCCTCTCATAAGACGCAGCGTGTTTCGGAGAAGGTTTTAGGATATCATATGTTGGTGATTAATGTAAGTACTATGCAGGCGGAGCCACGGGAAAACACTAGTACATCATACATGTGACTATGAAATCACTACCTCTTACTCAACTTCGACGAAGAACAAAGGAGGGTCAGGTTAGGTTATGTTTGTACCTGTATGTATTTAATAAGCAATAACCTCGTAATTAATAAGCAGTTTAACCAATTTTGATGTTTCATACATCATCTAGATCAGCGGTTCTCAAATGGTAGTCTGTGGAACCCTAGGGTTCCGTTCCGGTAAGGTCACAGGGGTTCCGAGTTCCGTCCGAGAGTTAAATAAAATGTTGTCAGACATGAAGCGTAATTTTAGTGATATTATAAATAAATATGTGAAAAATTCATCACATTAAACAGCTTCTATTGTTGGTACAATAAATATTATTACTATACGTACATATTAATATTTTCCATTTATGATTTGTTGTTTCAAGTCAAACAAGAAAGTATTCTACCTATAGCACAATAAGTTTGTAGTTATTGTCAAAATGGGGATCAGTTAAAAAAATATGATCACTTAGGGTTCCGTGGCAAAAAAATTGGGAACCGCTGGTCTAGATAGAGCGAGTCTTATAGCCTCGTAGTAAGTATGAAACATGTATGTCTTCGACTGTATAGTACTATGTTACTTCGTCAATTTGTTTACATCTTTTTAGTTCACTTTTTACGCTGTTGGGCTTATTTATTTATAATTTAACTCTTTTAATTTTTTCTGTCTAAATACTGCAAAGTGCTGACATTAGAAATATATTATTTTAAGGCATTCCCAATAATAACTACCTACCATATTCGGTAACCACCTTAATGGATTTCCACTGATTGCACACAAATAGCAGACAATTGTTAAAAAAAAACAAATTTTGGTGTACAACAATGAATTATGATCGTTGGAAATCGAACCCGTGACCTCCTAGTTCCTACACCATGTTCTTCATTTCATACAGCATAAATTATGTATCGTATTCTGCGCGTGACAGTGAACTAATATACATTTGTTAATCCACTTTTACTATCAAAGCTAACAATCGAGTTAATTACTAAAGAAAATCTCCGATTAAACAATAGACAATAGAGGTAAAAAAAATAACTTGAGTAATCACAGAGAATCCGTGTTTTGAATTATGTATATATAAAATGCTCTGTCGGTTTAGTAGCTAGCTTGTATGTTAGTGACTTGAGAAGTCTTGGGTTTCGTTCCCGGCTGAGTTAAAATTTCGCTACTTTAAATTGTATATAAGGTTACGACACGATAGATCTCGAGATGGTCCTTCGAAAATATCTGATTAGGTATCCATAGTAACTGAAAACCCTCTTACAATTATTTTTACTTTTTAGTATCTAGAATCCGGATTTATTTTATTTATTTTATTTTTTTATGTAGCTATATCCACCTATTTCTCGGAAACACTTGACCGATTTTGCTACCTTAAATTGTGTTCTATTAAGGCAGACTCCAGGTGGTCCCATAAATTTTCTTTGACACAAACTATACCGTTTTTGAGAAAACCAGGAAAACCCATGAAATTTGAATTATTTTAAGATCATATTAGCAGATCTTAACGATATTTTTAACTCTTTAACGGTGTCTAGTAAATACTATGAGTTTAGACTTATTTGGTTTGATTTGATAAGCCCAATACCTTAAACGTGGATTTTAGGGTTTAATTTTTAGTGCTACTAATAATGGTTCAGTATCGACTTACAAGTATTTTGTCGGGTTGCATTTTTATTATAAGACTCGAGGATAAGTGTCTGTGCTTAAGTACGCACAGAACTAAATATTATAAATTAACTAGCATTGCCCGCGACTCCGCCCGCGTTCAGATGCTCAAAAAACTATATTCTTAGGTTTTACATATTAATATACTCTTACATTGAAATTTTTGTATTTTTTTTCAGAAATGAGACAATTACCCGCGGTAAAAAATATCCTATATGTATGTATCTCTAAGAAATCTACACCCCTTAAAACGTAACTAGGGAGAAACCAGAGCGGAGCGAGTGAGTTGCTAGTACAAATATAGATATACATATTAATTTTAAATTAAATTATATTATAGTAATATGTATTATTAGATACTACACAATGTAAATACCATATAAGGATATTATCTCACAGTTTCATTTCTTACAATTTGCTATTTATTCATTGTTATATTATTGTGTTTTTATTATTTATATTAAAAATGTATTTTATAATAAAAATGTATTTGATGTGAAAAGTTACATTCTAAATAATGCTGATTTTTACAACAAAACTCCGTAGTCTGATTAAAAAAGTGTTTAATTATTTTAAAATTATAGGTATAATATAATACGTAATCTATCTATCTGTATATATATATATATATATATATATATATATATATATATATATATATATATATATATACAAATATATATATATATATATATATATATATATATATATATATATATATATATATATATATATATATATATATATATATATATATATAACAAAGTCGGGTTTGTTACAACAATCAGGTATAACTCCAGAACTGCTGGACGAATTTTCATGGTTTTTGATTTGTTGAATTTATCTCCGCCCCGAATAGCAAAATAACTATTAAAACATCTGATAATTCATGAAATACAAAATTAAAATTAAGTTATAAAATTTTATTGGCTAATACTGGCAAATCAATATTTATATATATCTAAAACACACCTATGCACGCACCTGGGTAAGTAAAGCTGTAAATATGCAGAAAAATACTTAGAATTGCTTAGAATAGCTGTGTGTATGTAGTTATGTCTCCGACTGCATATAACTATGTTTATTCGTAAGCTTGGTCTCTTCTTTTTAGTTCACTTTTTACGCAGTCCGGTTTTATATTTTTTTTTATTCATAGCTCTTTAGTTTTGGTCAGTTAGATATTTTTAGAAGATTTTTTTTATAAATATTCATTTTTATATAATTTATTACATTATTTACATAGTATAAATAATTTTTTAATCATTATTTATTCACTTCCGTAACCAGGCGTAACCGTTTCCGTTACAAAAATCGTAACGCCAATATATTTTTTCCCTCTCATGGTACGCCTAAAGAAGTTTCGCTTCAATAAAACCTCGTCTAAATCTAATTTTTAAATACTTTTTCCTTAATTAATGATTGTAATTAAATTACTAATTTTAAAGACACAAAAATGGCGGGTACAACAAGTAAAACCTTGTGAATCAACTAGTTTCGACCATTAAACCACGGCGCCGAGGGCGTGTCAGATCTACAAAAGCGAAGTGTCAGTGGCGCCGATGCTTTCCGTCTTGACTTTTTACTTTTTTTCCATACCAATATTTTTTATTTTATTTCTCATCCCGGTAAAACGACGATAATTTAATTAGTTAATGGCTTTTATGTATTTTTTCAACGATTATTATTGTTATATGGCATAATTTTAAATTCGATGTATAGAAATTATAAGATTTATTTTCTGAAGTATCTAATAGTATTGTCTTTTTTTAGTTTTTAAGTTGATAATACAAATATAACAATTTATTTTTATTTTTATTCTTTCCTTCACTAGATTATAATATCTAAAGTACCTATATAATATCTTCATTCTACCATTTTTATAATAAGTAAAGATTATAAAATAGGTAGATATTATAATATTTTTTTATAATAATTATTCCATGTAAAAAATAAATACAACATCATATTTCTATCCGAAAAACCGTAATAATAAAAAAACCTAACAAAACATTTTAAAATATTACTAATTTTCGGCGAAAACCTATTTTTCTACAAAAAACTGCGCCACCGCCAATAATTAACCGGCCCTCTGGAATACGTAAACCCTTTAAATGACTGTAATTATAAGCGATTTTATTAAAACAAAAAGTTGTACAAAGCACGCGCCGAACCCGCGGGCTAAACAAAATGGCGCCACAAGTAGATTTGGCGGGAAAACATAACGTCATTACTTATCATAGATAAAATATTATAATACAGGTTGTTGAAGTAATATTTAAAACAGGTTTAATATTTAAAATCCAAAAATGTGTTTGATAATTTCATTAAAATCCATTTAGACATTTTTTTATGTTAGTATAAGATATTAATATCAATAATAACAAAGAGTACGACTATGTTACTTTTTTATCATAATATTCCGTGGTTAAGCATAATTCTTTTTGAAATACATCATAAACATTAATAGCTGTTGGCACTGCCTACTGTGGCGAAGGTCGCGGTTCCAATATACCGCTCAAGGCGAATGCTAGTATATTCTACCATAGGTACTATTATTTTAGGACGTGTCTGTCCCAGTTTTCTTAACATTGTTATCAGAAGGAATAATAATATTGAAGCCATTAACAAGACAATTAGATTTAATTGAGAAATAAGGAGTAAATAATATTCTTAGTTTTTAACCCGCAAGGAAATCAGCGAAAACAGATTTTAATAAAATAATTTAATATTCCTTTTAGTAATACTATCAAATTATTCAACTCAAATGAATGTTTATTCGAGAAGTAGATAAAAATTTAAATTATCTCAGTATAAAATCGAAACGAACGATATACCTAGAATATAAAAAAAATAAGTCCCATTCTCGAAAACGCAACCCAGACGTATTATTACACCCAACACGCAATTTCTCTTTAAAAAAATCTAAATCTCTAATTTACCGAAAAAACTGTATCATTCACGACCCTTTACATTTTTCCTTTTTTAGTATCTGAACGCGTGACTTTTGACTGACTGTTTTGGCCCACGGCAATCTTCTATCCTAATTTAAAAAAAATAAACAAAAATGGCGCCGACGCGTGCTTCGGCGGGAAGGCTTTCGAAAAAACCACTTTTACCTGTTGTCGGTCGAAACAAAGGTAATAGAAATGGACTAAAGATATAATTATTTTTATTGGTCGCGATAGTTTTTGCGCAGTATTAACAAGTTTTGTGGTTAAATAAAATTAAATCTGGAAAGGAAATTTACAATAATAAGGCAAGGTAAATAATTGTAAGTCTTTTACCTTTTTCTTGTAATTAGGTGTGGAAGTTGCTTAATTACAAATTGATGTTGTAATAATTATATTGTCACGAAAAATTAAAACTTTTGAATGATAATAATTAATGAATGAAAATTGGTAAACATCTAGGTACTATACATACGCCGTACGAATAATAAATATGCTGTAACGGCTGATTTAGATAAAATTTTTAACCCGCGACGCAAAAAGAGGGATGTCATAAGTTTGACGTCGATGTCTGTCTCTCTGTTTGTGTGTGTGTGTCTGTCTGTGGCAATGTAGCTCTCAAACGGATGGACCCATTTCGATGCGGTTTTTTCATTTGAAAGCCAGTTTCCTTGCTATGGTTCTTAGCTGTTTAGTTAATATCGGTCCAGCAGTGTAAGAATATCAGCTCTTTTCCAAAATGATGTAAGGCATTTTGGCGTATGATTACTCGATTAAGTGCTTCACGCGTGCCAGTGTAATCGTGAAATGACAATTAATTTGCGTGGGGGATATTTTTTTTTGTAGTTATAAATTATGTACACTAATAGAATATCCTGTACTACCACATATGCTACGTAGGGGTAAGTAACAAAATTTGTGAAAAGGTGGCCTGTATATTATAAAATTGTGGCCTGTATATTATAAAATATAAAAGGTATAAATCCCAAAGATGCACTCGAGCAACGCGAAGGTAAGTCGGTAATTAAAATTATATACAATATTTCACCAAAGAAAGTAGAGTAAAAAATAAGCATAACCTATTGTACACTCGTAAGTGACTGGAACTTCACTAATGCACTACTAAAGAAGTGACGGGGAAAGAGGGATTAGGAAGGGGTCAGAGAACGTAAGTGGTAGGGCCTCTGGCGCTCATACTCAACAGGTATAATACAAACTGTTACTATTACGTCGATATTCTATAAGAGGCCAATTCCTCGGTAAAGCCAGCGCTACTATGTTAACCCTAACAAGGATCCACTTTTTTAAAAAAAGCAAATTACACATTAAAAAAATACTACGCCAAATAACTATCACTTATTATAATAATGCAGATTCAAGCCCAATTTTGTAACTAAAAATGAAAATATTATACGAGTATATGTAGTATTTAAAGCCACCAAAAACATAAATGTAAAAGAAAGCCTAGTTCGTAACAAAAAGTGTTGAAATAGTAAAGAAAATATTTAATTGTAGTTTAATTAAGACTGTAATGTTTAATGTCACTGTTTTTACCGGGCAATAAATGTTGTTAAACTTTCTATTGTACTAGCAGCCCCACAGTTCCGCCCGCATTCAGTGACCAAAAACCAAATCCCTTCTGTTGTTTTTCTGTGATGCGGTAACAGACAGACAGACAGAGACAGACAAACAAACAGACAGATAGACAAAATTTCTATAGATTCTGCCTCTGTATCGATAATAATGTTTATTTCAATAAGATTTTCCAAAAAATATATAATGTACAGATTCAGCTGAGTTACAATTTTATTATAAGTATAGAATATAATTATATTTCTACAAAAAGACTTGTAAGACAAATACTCGAATAAATAAAATTTGGAAGTGAGAACGAAGTAAAAAGAATAATTGGGGTCATTAAAGATGTTGAAGAGGAAGGAAATAATGTTTATATCACGACAAAATTGGATTGCGCTTAAGTTGAGCACAATAGTTTGATATATGGTTATGCTTACGATTCTGCGTCGCCCCATTAAGACCAGGCAGGTTTTGTTAGGTTTTAGTGGATAGTACTGACTTTTCTAGCAGATGAATCCCAAATAACCTATATCTATGCAGGTGGTAGCGTAAATGAATTTCCCGACATAAAAAATAAACCTGTTAATTTTAGGAAGGGTCGAAAGTGGCCTGAAATGGTTCATGTAATCTTCCCCTTTACGAACTTGGCTGACACACTGCTGTGTATCTAGTATTATTGTTTAAGTACTTACTTAAAACAGATACTTGTCCTTTACGGTATGATTATAAAATTTGGGAGATATTAAAAAAATCCTAGATTTTAGGAAGTTATTTAAGAACTCTTGTTCTTACTTATTAGTTCTGCTTTTAAATCTTAGTTTACGTGATTATTGTTTTTATTCACATATTGTAAAATTAGATAGTACATATTGTATAAATATAATATTTAGCTTTATATTATGTACTTTTACTTGAAAAATATTTTCGTGTTAAAATGTGCCTTATAATTTATTTTAGCAATATTTCTTTCTAGTGTTGCCATACATTTTATATCAGGCGTTTCATAACTAAAGTAGAATAAAGTATTGTTTTCGGATTCAGATCTTTTTAACTTCCCACTGCTGTGCGTGGGCCTCCCTTCAATACGAGGGGGATCAGGCCAAAGTCCACCACGCTGGCCAAGTGCGGATTGGCGGACTCCACATGTCTTTCAAAAACTTGCTAGATTTTCTCAGAAATGCAGGTTTCCCGATGTTTTCCTTCACCGTAAGGCAAGCGATAATCATGTTAGAAATGATTCTCACATGAAAATATCAGAGGTGCGAGATCCGGGATATGAACCCGCTTCACTCGGTTTCCCAAGCAAGCGCGCGACCACTGGGCTACCACTGCCTTAAAAAATAATTAAAGAATAAAGTATAAACACTTTTACTTTTTTATTTCTCTTACGATTTACGATTAGTATTACTTTATTCGTATGTTAAAGATTTTGTTTTAAACAGTAAGCGTAAAAACAAATCTCAAAAGTTCTAAACACATTTCATTTTCAAAAATAGTTCCGACTTCTGAGTTGATTTATGTATATGCACAAATACGAAATATTGGGGTTATATTAAAATCTTATAAGAGATTATAAGTTATTTTATTACTATTAAAACAAATCCAATTTTAGATTAATTTAATAATGATCGCTCAAAGTTTAAAGTTTAATAATGTTTGTGACATATTAAATATGTCAATGCACTAAAAGGATTTATTAATAATACCCAACTAGATGATCTGTGCTACTCCGCAGCGTTTTGTTGATTATAAATATTATATTATAATTCAAAAATAACGCTTGTGATGAGTAATTGTAACATGATAAGATAATACTGATTTCACAATATTTCTTTCTCATCAATTCAAATTCCCTCAAACTTAACCAATTTAAATGGCACTGACTTCGAAAATATCTAATTAGGTAGGTATCTATAGTCAATGAAAACTCCCTTTTAGTTAAGTGTTTTGAAATGGGGTTTTTTGAAGTTTTTATTTTTCCATTTTTAGTGTAGACATAGTAGTAGCAAAGTTAGAAGAAAGTATTTTATAAAAATATTCGCTTAAGCCGTTTAAGTTAGTTTGATGCCAATTATTATGTAAAGACGTGAACTTAAAAATCGCAAATTCAGTTAGAATATCATCACTATTAATATTATATATTATTTGCATATAAAGAAATAATTATACACAATACAAAAGTTTAAACTTAAACATTAAATTCGTATAACGGAACGTTTTATTCAAATAAAAATAAATGACAGTGACAGATATATAAACACCTCAATAAATGTCAAAAGATATGCAAAAGAGCCGACAAACTCGTCTCAAAGGTTAAAAGAAATTTGCGTCACAACGCCCGGGCGCGGGCGGACACTCCTTTTGAGATATATCAAATAAAGATAAGCCTTTCCATTACAACCGCCATTTTAAAAATTAACTATTGAAAATGGCGCGTAATATTTTAAAATTGGGTGCCTTAGAAGCTCAAAAGACAGCATTCCTGCTGTGCGATATCCAGGAAACTTTCAGGCCTCATATAAAACATTTCGGGGAAGTTGTGAAAGTGGCTAACAAAATGGTATGAATTTACATTGGTTATGTAATATTTGTACATGTTACAGTTAAAACGCGTTTTCTCTAGTTAAAACTAGTTTTTTCTAAATGCCTTTGTTACAACTAGTATTTACTATTTAGAACTAAGAATGTAATATATTAAATAAATTTTAGATAAAACTAGGCCTAACTAAAACCTTAGTTAAAATAGCATCTGGAAAAAAGATTACATATTTATTTGTAAGTTTCAATTTTCAATTATGTGACAAGTCCATGGTTTATGTAGGTTAAGAACTTAGCCTTCTCGTTGTGATAGAAAAAATCTATTTTAAACCAAAAACTCGCATGCTCACTTCTTTAGTTTTGAGGTCCAACGAGTAACTACTTAATAAACATTTTTTTCTTTCAAAACACATTCGCAAAAAGCTTTTTGTCTAGTAAGAACTAGTTTTAATTGATAATAATTTTTGGAATAACAGTTAGTTCTAGTTATAACAAAGGCAGTAAATACTAGTTTTAACTAGCAAAAACACATTTTAACTCAAAACAAGTTTTAACTGTAACATATATAACCTGAGTCCGTGTTTACCAAAATAACTTTATTGCCAACTAAAATTAGAAATTCTATGAATTTATTTATCATTGCATTTATCCTTATTATTCATTACTTTAGGAGTTATTATAAGGATAATGTTTAATTTCTATATGGTATAATGTAATATAAAAAAGACATATTTTATCATGTAATCTTTGACATGACATGTGTTTACTATGTATAAAATATTATATGTTGTATATAGGTATGTTTTACTGTACTGTATTGGCCGTATATAAACAATACTGAACTGGATTACAACACAGCTCAAAATATGAAACCTAACGCTTCAATGGCCGTGAACAAGCCGGCGTGGCAGTTAACAATTGATTTCCCGGAAACTAACCGCAGAGGTGTTAAAACTGAATAAGCTATTTGATTTCACTAATTTCCTCTAATTTTTATAGACAGATCCTGTATATAAATACTTAAAGTCATTTCCAAAAAAAAGAGAAATGCTATAAAAATCTTAACTGTTAAATTTAGGTTGTTTAGGTTTATATATATGACTTAAGATATAGACATACATACAAACAAAACCTATCAAACTTACTCTGTGGGCTTACTTCATGTCTTTTAATATTACTATTTCAGGTGGAAGCGGCAAAACACTTTAATATACCAGTATATGTGTCAGAACAATACCCCAAAGGCTTAGGTCATACTACAAAAGATATTAAAATTGATGATGCAGCACTTGTGTTCGAGAAGACGAAGTTTTCCATGTTCACGCCTGAATTGCAAGAAAAATTGAAAAAAGATGTGCCCAATTTAGGCTCAGTGGTGTTATTTGGAATTGAAGTAAGTAATATTAATTACTAGTGGATTACCCTCGCTGCGCTAGGGTTCGCCTCTAGAAAAACAAAAACAAACCTATCCCACGGGAACCATACATTTTTCAGGGATAAAATGTAACATGTGCTAATCCAGACTATATCTGTGCCAAATTTCAATCAGATCCATCCAGCCGTTCTGGTGTGAAAGAGTAACAAACATCCATACATACTCACAAAGTTTCACATTTATAATAATAGTATGGATTTTTAATACAATATAATGCAAAAAGAGAAGTGTTTTTGGATAACGTTTATATCTGTGTCTGTCTGTGGTATCGTAGCGCAAAAACAGATTATTTAGAACAATTTTAAAATATATTTTAATGTTTAAAAAGAGTCTTGATCGAGAGTGTTCTTAGCTATAAATCTAAAAATTCGTTCAGCAATTTTCAGGCTATCAGCTCTTTTCTAGACGGTAAAAGGATATGAGCAACTTCCACAGATCTAATCCATTTGAAACTTGGTATCCCGTTAATTTAATGACATTGCAATGATATTATAACCTTGGTCTGATGCTGCAGTGTCACCTGGGATCTTCAAGATACTCAACTCCTTACTAAAATACTGCAGAGATATCATGCTTAGGCTCTTTGAAATGGCCCCTATAAATAACCGTCATAATATCTCGTTAAGGATTTTTTTAATTTTTAATTTAATATTGATAAAAGATTATATCTAAATTGCCACCACTTAATATGACCTGCGGTAAATTCGCACTGTATCTATTATTTTATAACATACTAGTGACTTCCCTCGCTTCGCTTGAGTTCGTCCCTAGGTGATTCTTTAACTTGATATAACTTTTTTATTTATGAACAGATTGAAATAAAACAAATATTATATGCTAAGTGATACTAAAATACATTAGTGAAAACTACATCCAAATCGGTTAAGCCGTTTCTGAGATTAATGCGCACATACGTTAATAAAGACCCCCAATAATAGTTTTTCCCAAATATCTCCCATGTACCTACAACAGAGTTTGCGATCAGTTACATTTTTATTATATGTATAGATTAATAAAATAGTTTTAATATTATTTTCAGGCCCACGTGTGTATAGAACAAACGGTAATTGATTTATTAAATGAAGATATAGCTGTACATGTGTTAGCTGATGGAGTATCATCTCGCTCACTGATGGATAGAGGGCTCGCTTTACAAGTGAGTGTTATTTGAAATAAGTATATCTAAAAGTGCTTATTTATATAATCCATACTAACAATAATCTATAGTAATATTATAAGGAGGTAAAGCTTGTGAGTTTGTGAGGTTTTAGGGGGTAATCTCTGAACCGATTTAGATGAAATTTGGTAAGAAGATAGTTTGAGACTTATTAACTTGACTATAACTTTAAATACATACATATTATAAATACTAGCATTGCCCGCGGCTCCGCCCGCGTTCAGATGACCAAAAACCAAATTCTTAGGTTTTACATGTTAGTATACAGTACATTGTAGTTTTTGTATTTTATCTCAGAAATGAGATATTTTCCTATATGTTGACCTGGATATCCAGCTATCATCATACCAAATTTCATCAAATTCTGTCCAGTGGTTTTCTCGTGATGCGGTAACAGACAGACAGACAAAAATTCTAAAAACTATAGATTCGGACTCTGTATCGATAATTATGTCTATTTCAATTAGATTTTCCAAAAAATATTTAATGTACAAATTCGACTTAGTTACAATTTTATTATATGTATAGATTAACACACACAACTGGAGTACAAACATTCGTGCTCATCACATAAATGAATGCTCCCAGCTAGATTCAAAGCCGCGACCGCGGGCACAACAAGTAGGGTTAAAAAATAAATATGAAGATAAAATCCACCCTAAAAAATAAGATATTCCTAAAAAAAGATAACAAATCGTCCGGAAACTTCTGATACCTCCCTAACTAGCCTTTTTGAGCAAAACTTTTACTGCCATCATTTGGCAAACAAAATACTAACTGCATTTAATTATTATACCATAAAAATACAAAAATACCAAAAAAGGAAATATCAACAAACTATTGAATATCTCTTTTGGAAGTAATTTTTCTGTACATAGAATTTTTCATTTTACTTTCTACTTCTACTTCTCTAATGCAAAAATAATTTTTCAAATCGGATTAGTGGTTCCTGATATTAGCGCGTTCAAACAAACAAACTCTGCCTCTTTATAATATAATATTATTATTATTTTATAAATAATATTTTGACGTCTAATATATTTTGAATAATCAGAACTTTTCTAACAATAATTATAGTTTAGAGTAAATATTTGTGACTAATAAACAGGCGCTAATAACAGTTTATATAAAAAAATATTATATATATATATATATATATATATATATATATATATATATATATATATATATATATATATATATATATATATATATATATATATATAAAAATAAATTCTTCATATTATAATATCTACATATTTTTAATTATTTTAATTTACTAAAATATATATAAGTATATTTTCTTTATTTTTACTGTTATTTCAACCTGTATGTGTGTGCATGTTTTTTTCAGCGTATGCAATCTATAGGATGTTTTATAACGACAGTAGAAAATGTTTTATTTAAACTATTAAGAGATAAACAGAGTCCAGCGTTCAAAAATATATCTAAATTAAACAGAGAACCCACTGTTGATACTTTTGGGTACAATGTATCGGCTAAATTATAAAATGTATGTTTTTTTTTTCATCTATTTTTTTTATTTTAGTCATTGACAGTTGACATACATTAATTTTTCCTAAAATTACAGGATGGTCCAAGAAGTGACGTCATTTTTTTTTTAGATTCCTCACATCTGTGTGTATCCAAAAATACCCCACGTATGTTCCGCGATTTTTCGTAGTTTAGAAGTTATAATTTTTTTAATGTGTATTTGCGAATTTTCTACCGGAGCAAATTAAAAAAAATCATAACTTGTTTAATAGTAAAAAAAAACGTTTCTTTTTCTGCAAAATGATCGCCTTGAATTACTCTTTGATACGTTATAATCAACTACACAACGTTCTTCATCATAAGATACCAAAAAAAGGGTTGAAAGTGAATATTTCAAGTTTGAATTGGACGGAGTTAAATTTTCATAATTCTCTTAACAATACAAATTGGATGTCTCATAGATTCAAAGTATTTTTAAAAACTTCAGCAACTTATCACCTTACCAAATAATAAAAAAAAGTTTCTCCTAATAGGCGATTTTAGGATGAAATCGACTTCCAAAGTTTTGAAAAAATTTGCCTGAAAAACTGTTTTAGCTATTTCTTTCAACCTTATCACCAACATTACTGAAGAATTGTCAAATAATCTAAAATGAAAGATCAGTGACACATTTTTTGTAATAGTTTTTTTTTTAATAGTTTTGCTTCATTTTGTGTTATGATGATATATAACACCGAAGCAGAAATGAGACGCGACATCTAATTACTAAAAAGCCTGAAACAAAATTCTACCAAACTTCACAAGATCTACCGCTGATCTAATATGATGATTGCCAGAAAATTCCATCAAAATCGCTCCAGCCGTTTTGGAGTCCATAGGGAACATACATACACACATCGATTTTTATATTAATTTAACATATATAGTATGTATGTGTTAATAGATATGAATATTATTATATATTTGTAATCTTTTTTTACAGCGTCTCCAATCAATAGGTTGTTTTGTGGGTACATCAGAAAACGTTTTATTCAAATTATTGAAAGATAAAAACCATCCTGTATTTAAACAAATATCCAAACTCAACACAACGCCCGCAGCCGATGAATTTGGGAAGCAATGAAGATAATTAAATGTTCAAATATAAGTTTAAAATGGCGTGCATAAATTGATAAATTAATTCTTAAAACGGCGTGAATAAATTGTTAAATTAATTCGATTTTATATATAATTAATATTAACTCAAGCACATCGCCATCTATTGGTTGAATTTGGGATTTTGTGGCAGTTAAACTAATATTGTAAAGACCGGTTTAGGCTAACAATAAGACACTATACACGGTATATTCCGTGTATTTATAGACTTAGTACACTCTGTGTAAAGTGTCTATAATGGAGAAGTTTTCTGATGTTGTTAATATCACATTTAACGCAATGGGATTATTCAAAACTAATAGATCAGTGAATTTATTCTTGAAATCTATCAATAAATGACTGAGAAATTAATATAAATGTCGGTCGTTCAGGTCGTGTGACGTCACGGAATTATTCTTACGAAAGTGCAACTTTAAAGTTTTATAATTTTATCATTTGTTGAGATATTTTAATAATTCTTGCATATTTTTGTTATAATTTTACAGCGAATCAACTTCGCTTCGCTCGGGTTCGTCCCTAGGTTTCTTCCCCATACAAACTTTCATCCCCATTTTCAACCCCTTAAGGGATGATTTTCGGGATAAGAACTACCCTATTTTCTTCCCAGGGTTTCAAACTATCTTCTTACCAAATTTCATCTAAATCGGTTCAGTAGTTTCGGAGCCTATTCAGTACAAACAAACAAATCTTTTTATAATATTAGTATAGAAAAAAAAACGGAAACCTCTCCATTGTGAAATTAAAGACACTTGGTGAGTATACACTGAGTGTACAGTGTTTAGTGCTTACTCTAAACCAGCCCCATATATATATATATATATATATATATATATATATATATATATATATATATATATATATATATATATATATATATATATATATATGTATATATATATATATATATATTATAGTTGATTGTTCATTATAATAAAATTTGCTTTAGAGTCAAATATTGTTTTTCTAGAAGATTCGAAACTATCTAACATCCAACCTGGATGCTTCTTTAAGAAGCAATTATATAATTTTTTAAATGATGTAAGTATTTAAGTTAAAATTATCTTTTATACACATCGATCAAAAAAGTATTAGATATTCCCATGCAAAAGTTCTCTTAAAACTGTCACCAATTGTGTTTAGGTAATTATATTCTAGTTGAAATAAATATACTACAGTATAAATTGAACCTTAAATGCAATGTTCGAAGTTGTTATCATAAAAAATAAGATTAAAAGCGCGCTCAAATGTTCAAATGAGCGCTCATTAGGTGAGGACTTTTTTTTTCGCTGATTGTGTATCTAGTACTTTTTTGATCGATATTTATATACATTATATGTATAAAAGAAAATATGCTTCTCAACTTATTCATGTTATATTTTAAATTATCAAAAACAATATTATTATTTATATATTATTTGATATTAAAAAGGATATTATATTATTAATTATTTAAAAAAAAAAAACATAAATTGTTACAATTTTATTAAATAATATAATTCACATGTAGTTTTATTTCAGTAGTGACCATTTAAGCTGTTCCTTTGCAGATTGAAGCACCTGTAAAAGAATATTTCATATTAGTACCTATTATTATCTACACAGATAAATAAAGTTGTCTGTTTGTAATGTCAAAATAACAGCGTTTTACTAAATGTATATGAAATAATATACAGCACTTATAAGGAAAACACATTTTTTTTTAATTTTTTGTCTGTTTGTTCCGGATAATCTCTGAAACGGATAAGCATTCGAAACGTCTGGAACCAAAAATCTAAATAAATCCGCAAAAAATCCGAACAAATAGTTTTATTTAAAATATTCATACATATAATATAGTCATACACATACAGGTCATACACAACCCTTTATTTTGGCTTCGCCTCAGTCGGGTAAAAATACCTGTCATATTGATTTCAGATGTTGGTTGTAAAGAAAAAATTAACAAAAATATATGCCTATACAAACGTAATACTCTTAGATCCAGGCAAAGTTATACTTTATATTTCCACAAAGCCGCCTTTTTGATTTTTTAATAATTTCCATATCTATACATGTAATAAAATTGTAACTAAGTCGAATCTGTACATTAAATATTTTTTGGAAAATCTTATTGAAATAAACGTTATTATCGATACATCATAGGCCAAATCTATAGTTTTTAAATTTGTTGTCTGTCTGTTACCGCATCACAGAAAAACCACTGGAGGGATTTTGATGAAATTTGGTATGGTTATCCCGGTCAACATATAGGATACTTTTTACCGCAGGAAAATGTCTCATTTCTGAGAAAAAATACAAAAACTGCAATGTAATAGTATACTAATATGTAAAACCTAAGAATTTGGTTTTTGGTCATCTGAACGCGGGCATAGCCGCGGGCAATGCTAGTTTACAATATATGTAGCTATACAAGAATTGCTCATTTCATATTATAAGATTTTATATTCGAACATGTATTTTGTTTCTTAAAACCCAAGAAATGAAAACTATGTATGTATGAAACCTTTGAATATGTACAGTTAGGAGCAAGAAATGCATGAGTTTATGAAATTAAAATGTATGAAGTTAGATTACAGCGAGACTTCACCGGTAATAAAATTATTTCTAAAACAAAATTGTAAATAAAAATATGCATTCTAAAAAAATCTACTCTATAAGATTTTATCTTATATATAAAATTTCCATGTCACAATGTTTGTTACTCCTCCGAAACGGCTTTACCGATTTTTACCAAATTTTATATGCGTATTCAGTAGGTCTAAGAATCGGCTACTATCTATTTTCCATAACCCTAAGTGATAAGGATAAGGGTGGTCCTCCCAGACCCCACCCCATGGATGAAACCGAGCGGAGCGAGGGTGAGTCGCTAGTATATGTTATAATTATTTTAACGATGTTATTATTTGTTTAGTGCTTATTTGTTCAAACAACCAATACTTCTTGTCAGTGGCGTAACTAGCCTAAGTAAAGTAAGTAAAATAAACCTAAGTTTATAGGCCAAAGACTCTTTGCCTATTATGAGAAATATAAATAAAAAACTTCTTCATAAAACTTTAAGAAAACCCGCAATAAGTGTCCTAAATTTCTGCATTTTCCCAAAAAGAAGTTCGGCCGTTCTCGAAAAATGTTTTGAAATATAAGAATCTTTTTGAATGCTATCTTTTCGGATTTTTTCGCAGATTTATTTTGATATTTGCTTCCCGAAGTTTCGATTTGCTTGTAAACCATTCAATATCAAATGTCAAATATTCGCGTAAATTTAAGAGAGTATTAAATGAATCGTCATTCGCCCGCTGGGGTTCCCCTGAATCAGGAGTGTAGCTATGCCAATGCAACCAATGCGGTTATAGCTGGCATAGCTACACCACTGCTTGTTAGATTTCGCAGTAGATATATTGTCCTATATTTTTATCATCACATCAAAACAATGTACCTACTAGAAAATTGTAGGTCTTAAAAAACCTATAAAAAGTCCGGAATAGCATACGTCTATCTCCTAAGGTACACTAGCAATAACTATTTATATCTATTTAAAACGTACCAAGGGACACACCCGAGCGAAGCGAGAGTAAGTCACCAGTCAAGAATAACGGATTCAAATTACTGGGATTCTTACGATTATCTTTAATGGCCATACATTTTGTTATCTGTACAGATAAGTTAGCTCAAGCAGACTTTATAGTCGAATATTTGTATAGGTAAGTTATCATAAACATCTAAAATTAGGTCATTTTCATGATAAGACAGACAATTCAATAAATTTATATAATATTTTTTGCGTATGGCAACTAGTATTATTTAATTTAATGAAATTATTAGATATTATTTATATTTTTAAAATAAAAATTATATTCGGTTAAAATATTACAATAATTAATTATACTAGATACACCAATCAGTCACAAAAAATGATCTCACCGAATGAGCGCTCATTTGAACATTTGAGCGCGCTTTTAATTTTTTTTTGTGAAAACAACTTTAAGCATTGCACTTAAGGTTCAATTTACATTGTTGTATATTTATTTCAAATAGAATAATTACCTAAACACAATTGGTGACAGTTTTAAGAGAACTCTTGCAGGGATAGTGTATCTAGTAGTTATTTTTATCGATGATTTTAACTAAGTCTAAGTAATAATATAGACAAAGCTTCATAGTACTAAACATAAAATTTTAAAATATGCAAAATTAACAACTCATATATGTACTGAGTGATAAGCAAATAAATGTTAATAAATAAAAATAGCTAATGAAATTTATAGCTAATAATATGCTATCTCTCTTTCAAAGAAAAGAGAACTAATGCTTAAAAAAACAAAAAATAGTACTTTTTTTATTATTCATATTTTATTCTTAAAAATTGTAAATTAATGTAAGTTATACATAATAATATATAAAATATCCCATATTCTTTAAAGAACATAAACGATCTGTATGGCAAAGTCTCAAAACACGCTACTATTTTTGACTTTGACATTTGTATTGGCGGACTCCATCTACATAATTCTTTAGCCTGGATATCTTCAATACTTATTTTTAATCTACTTAACGTTTTCACTTTTGCTTATTTGAATGATTTAAAAAATTAAATAAAACTATAACGTGACTGCTACAAAGCATAAAATTAAAATTTTGTTTTATAAAACACTCACACTAAATTCACGTCAAGGTTACATATAAAATAAAAACAAAATAAAGTTTATCATTGGTATATTCTAAAATACAATAACAGATAAAAAACAACTACAAGCTATTTGTGTTACGTATAGTGTTGCCATATCTTGGTCGTATTTTAATAATTGCTATTCTCTTTAATAAGGTTGTACAGAACCTGAAATATGGAATTCTTTTTAATTATCCAAAAATAATTAAACGGAAAATTATTAAAAATTAAGTCGCCAGTGCAAAAAAGCAAAGACGAAAAAGGAAAATAATTAATGATAAGCAAAAATGAAAATACAATAACAGTACAAACATTAATTGGTAGAAGAGTTCCTCTTAAATGACACTTTAACATCTTTTTCATTTATAAACTGTGACATTGTCATTTTGGACCACAGTACGAGTATATAAATATGTTAATATTAAATTAAAATATACACAAAAAATATTTAACGACTGTGTGTCATGTAATACTTTACACAATTAACATAAAATATTTTTTTAAATTATTTTACATACACAAAGCACACAGATAAGTAAATAAGCAAACATTGGTAACGAAAACGGTAAAAAAAAAACAAGGGGTTGTTATGGGACATTACATGAGATTTATCATTTTAAATTACAGTCAAAATCAAGGGTAAAATTAATATATGGCAATAATATCATTATTTATATTTTAGGGAATTTAAAATTAGTCACAATGACATATTCTTACTTTACTTAGAAAGGGCATCAAGAATTTCCTGTAAACAAAAGTTATAAGTAAATACATTTTTTTATTATTATTGTCTACAATGTATTTTCAATCAACTCCTTCAAATGGCAGAGGTTCTCAATTCGGTTGTATATTTTTAAATAAAATCTCTTTTCTATGAAGAGAAAAATAAAAAAGAAATTATTTATTATAGTATTTCTTTAAATAATATCCATAACAACCCCATCTTAACTTCGTAAATAATCACTTTATAAAAAAAAAAACTTTTTAGACGTTTATAAAAAAATGCTTCTATTTCATTATAACATGGCACAGTGTAGTTTTGTTTTAGTTTCAACATATTTCTAAATCTTATTTTAAATATTATTATATATTATGAAAACCAAAATAAAAGATTAAATCTTTATATAATTACTATGTATATTGTACATGTATAAAAAATCTGTCAAAATTTTATACTCTGTATTTAATTCTATAAATAACTTAACACATAGTATAAAATATTATAATCATAACATTGGATATATTATAGTTCTGTAATTCTGTTATATGAAAATATAAAAAAATATAATATCATTTTAAAATAAAGGAATGTTGACTGCTTTAAAATCATCTTTTTTTATTATTATTATTAGATATTTAAAACAAAATGTATAGGTATTATTAATACCCTAAACGTATACGATTAATAAGACTTATAATATGCATAAGTGTTAAATATGAAAACATAAAAACAAACGAAAATGAGATGTTTCGTTAGTTACGGATGAGTTGTTATGAAATTTTAATAATGTACGTACAAAAATGATCTAATATTCTGAGTTATGAGACATAAATTGTTATTTTTTTTAATAATTAAAACGTATTCCAATTTTTTTTTTAATATCTTCACTGACATCGACTTGTTGTTTCGTCTTGTTCTTTTAATTAATACTCCACCGTTGTAGTAACTACAAAATTAATAATATAACCTATTTATATGTGGTTTTTTTATGTGCGGATAACTTGTGACCTTTCATTTTGTTGGTCTCTTTAAAAAATTTTTTGTCATATCTCCTCTTAAAATATTTTACGTCCCTCTTGAAAATATTGTTCATAACCTATTATAATACAGTGTAATACTAAAAATTACTAAAACAAAAAAAATAATATACAAAATCTACTAAAACCTACCAATTTCTACTATACTAAATATAAAAACTACCATTTTCTTCTAAATTCTACCAAAACAACCTGTTAATTTGGTCCATTACCTGCACAACGGTTTGTTCGCCGAGTGGCACGTCGTCTGTGCGTAGCGCCGCACGACCCACTATAGATGTTGGGTCGGAGTCCAGAATGACACTGGAATGGTAAATATATTATGAAAATTAACCAGTGGTAGCCCAGTGTTAACGGGCTCGCTTGGGAAACCGAGTGAAGCGGGTTCAAATTCCGGGTCTCGCACCTCTGATACTTTCTTGTGGGAATCATTTCCAACATGATTACCCACTTGCCTTACAGCGAAGGAAAACATCGTGAGGAACCTGCATGTCTGAGAGAACCTAGCAAGTTTTCAAAAGACATGTGAAGTCCACCAATCCAAACTTGGCCAGCGTGGTGGACTATGGCCTAATTCCCTTAGTATTGAAGGAAGGCCAGTGCCCAGCTGTGGGACGTTAAAAAGGGCTGAATGCGAACAGTATTTATGTATTATAACATGACATTTAGTATTTTACTCAACAGTAGGGCCCGAAAAGGCTTTCGGTTTAAGGTTTCGGTTACGTGCTTTAACTAGTTAAAACCCGGAACACGGTTTTGAAGAATTTAGGCTCGTTCCATAATTGAAATTGACCGGTTAAAATGAGTTTTTGTGCGTTTACATCTGGCGAATCTTTGCAAATATTGAATTGATTAGTAGAAGGGTACATGTGCAATGTGCATAATATGTTTCCTTGCTTTTTGAAGTGAACACTTCTATAGGCAAGTTTGGATGAGTACTTTCAAGTAAGTCGTCATCGACAGGTCACGTGACGTTTTAACGGTAACACTCAGAGTGCCGATAGATGTCAAAACCAGATAAATGTAAACAGTTTTAATTTACAAATTTCAATTTAAGATCAAGCAATTAATTTGAATATCCAAAAATAACAACTGTTTGTTTATAGTTTTAAGTTTTCACTTCTGTCGGCAGTCTTGTTTTTTTCAAAAATAACGCTTTTAATTTTTATTAAGTCTCCATCTTTCCTTTAAATATGTTCCACTTGAAAAATAGTCATATGTACTAATTTAATTTTTAACTGTGAGCATTTAATAGTTTCGACTAAATGTTATTGTGGGCACTTTTGAAATTAAATTATACTTTATTCAATTAGACTCAAACGAACACTTTTTATTTTAGTGTAAAGACTACCAGTGTTGTGATATGAAATGAAAACCTTCACTTAATCCTACTTGGTTATATGAAATTTTTATCTAGTAATTCACTATTTTAAAAAAAATCGGTCAAGTGCGAGTCTGACTCGTGACACGTGACTGATACCGTGGGTACTGTTGCAAAAAAAATTTTTTTTTGTGATATAACTACAAATTTACAGCTTTCTGATGTTTCCTTTACTTGTGCTGTAAGGTATTGCTTCTTGCTCAATTTTATGATTCTACGTCAAGGAAGTACCCTATAGGTTTTAATTTACTTGCGAGTGTCAAAATATTTTTCAATTGGTCCTAAAAAAGGTATTAAGATTCATTAAATGACTTTTAATGTATGTATTTAGACGAATGTAGTAAATTATTAGCCTTGATTTTTATTTATAATTATACACGTAATTAATCTTTTAAATTTCCAAATGAAATTTTGGTTCAGTTTTTAGTTGAATTGCAGAAAGTTTTGATATAGAACTTAGATAGTATTGTTGCATCTAATGTGAACTGTGATGCTAAAGTATCATCATATAGAGAGTATCTCACACCTCTGTCATTTACACGGTCGAATCACTTTCAACATTATCTAATAAAATAAATCATCGTTAGATATTTTCTACAGTTGTTAATATTATTAGTAGTAGTCAAAACACGTGTAAAAACCGCCATCCCGCACTTGGCCAGCGTGGCGGACTATGGCCTGATTCCCATACTATTGAAGGAGACCCGTGCCCAGCAGTGGGACGTTAAAAAGTCCTGAATATTTAAACACTAGCGGATCCGGTCATAATGAAGACGTCTTAGCACAGACTTCGTTTGATCGGAAAAATAAAAATAAATACTTTATCTATAAAACACTTCATAAATAAACATTTTTATTTATCAAAATCAGTCTAGCTATTGAGTGTGAGAAGAATTACGAACACATATACACGCACTGAAATCTATACTAATATTATGAAGAGGCAGAGTTTGATTGTTTATTTGTTTGAACATGCTAATCTTAGGAACTACTAATCCAATTTGAAAAGTTATTTTTGCATTAAATAGCCTGTTTATTGAGGAAGGCTAAATATCATCATGGTATTACCCAAGGGAGCGGAGCAGTAATATAATAATAAATATTTTGGAACATTAACACACAACACCGTTTAGTTCCATGGTAAACTACAAGGCTTGTATTATGGATACCAGATAGTTGATACACTACACATATATAACTTTATATTACATATTATAAATATAAACACCCATGACTGGAGTGCAAACATTCATGCTCATCACACAAATGAATGCCACCAACGGTACTCGAACCCGAGATCGCTGGCACAGCAAGTAGGCTCACTACAAACTGAGCCAAACGTGTCGTCAATCTGTCATCCGAAACACGGTGTTTGTTGCTCCTGCCGTAAGCATCCTATTCACCAAAATATAATTATAATCTACATTTATATTAGAGATCCTCACCCGCCATCGCATATCTCATCGAAGGCAAGCATCACAGAATCCAAGTTTTCCATCAGGACTCTTTTCTCCACATTTCTTCTTAATAGAATACTTACTGACTCGTACAGTGCGTTAAGCACTGATTGTAGAATTAACTGTGAAAATAAATAACATAAATTAGGTAAATTTCTTTTAAAGTTAAACGGTTTTATTGAAAACAAAGATAATAATGATCTAGATAACATACTAAAACCTAAAAAATAATTAGGTAAGACCTAGTCATCACACCACTCTCCTCATCAATCTAAGGCATTAAATATTTACTCAGGTTACGCTACGCCGTTGGCGGCCATTTTGGATTTGGATTTTTTTTTCATAGTGTAGTATATTCTACTAGTCAAGCCCTGTCATTTGATACTCATATTAAAGGGGTTGAGAAAAAATATGTAATCCGCCATTTTGTGGCGACGGCCATCTAAGATTTACAATGATACTGAATATATTCAATATTGCCATCTGAACTAAAGGTGTGTACAAAATATCAGATCAATCTGTCAACAGGAAAGGGGTAACATTTCAACTACTGACCCAAACAAACAGGGCGAGCTATATAAAACCGTTTAAAAAATACAACTAAATAAATATTATATAGTAAGGAACAAAATATTAATATTGGTTTAAATAAAATTAAACTAGCTTTTTGAATTTTAAACAACTTTTATAAAATTTAAATGAACAAATACTGTAAGGTACTTTGGTGCAATTTTTGTATTTTTGAAAATATACAATTTATGAGTCATCAAAATTGGTTTGTAATTTTGAGGGAATATTGTACATACATAGGTACATACAGGTCAAACACATAACCCTCCTTTGGGCTTCACTGCAGTTGGGTAAAAAGGATAATGTCATAAGGCAAGGGCACTGAGTAATAGTAATATGCTGGTTTAGAAAACGAACTAAATGCATTCAGGATCTTGAAAATCTTGTTTTTTTTTTCAATTGTGTTAATAGTTTTTTTCTTCAGAAAAAACACCTATATAGATAAACTCAAAAAGCAAAACACTATCTAAATACAAACTATGAGCTGTTTCTTACGCTTATGAGGATTTAATATTATAATATGAAAAGAAAAAGCAAAATACCTCATTCTCGTGAGAACTTCCCATAACATAGAAGAATAAGTCCACATTACTCTTATACACACAGGTGAGGCCATCCAGCATTATTATTTCTGCATTCGCTCTGAAATCATAATAAGTATATACTTTAATTACCTTATCCATAATTTAAATAAATCAAATCAAAATATACTTTATGTTAAATTAAATGTCAGTGTAGTCAGTCCACAAGGTATCTACCACAGGCTCGGAAGGCAGTTCTGCTGAGAAGAGACCGTGAGAAACTCAACAGTTGCTCTTTTAAAATAATATATGTTTACAATATTGTAAGACAAAATTATCAACTTATCCCACATTAAACCCAACCAGACATTAGTTCTAAATATTTACATCTACAAAGTATTCCTTGACGGTATAATAAGTTTTAATCAATAATATATTTTTAATTTTAGACTTTAAATTGTTTAAATATATATTACATCAATCAGCTTTAGAGAAAACAACTTATTTATTGTATAATATTTTAAATTTAATTACTACTTTTTAACGGACTTCCAAATAGGAGGAGCTTCAAAGTTCATCTGCATATTTTTTTAAATATGTTCACCGATTTTTTGAAGATGATTGACAGATTGCTTCTTTAAACTGTATTGTATTAAGGTAGGTCCCGAGGTGGTCACATAAAACTTTCTTTAAAATATAAACATACTGATGTTTTATTTTTTGAAACAAAATAATAATCACAGTATTACTCAATAAGTTTTACCTGTGTGTTTTGTTGAAAAGATTCTTTTCAAATGCCTTCTGTTCTTTGGCACTGGGCATGATATTTTTGTCATAATATTTAGCCAATATTCTGTTGCCATCGCTATCTAATATACACATGCCTTTTACAATATAAAGTGTTGGTTCCTGAAATATAAAAAATAATTATAGGTGCTTAAAAAAAGTGCTTTTTTTACAAGCTAAAAAAAGCGTCAAAATATATCGACAATTAGGAAAAACAGGAACTGAATCAATATCTGATTTTTATTTTCTTTATTGTGTATTTGGATTCTATGTTATTAGCATAAAAGTGTCGAATAGTGTTTCTACAATGATATAAAACATTTTTCGGCACAATGATTTGCTTGTTGAATGAATGGTTATTTGTCATCGTGTTACCATAATTAGTCTGTCAGAACTGAAACAAAATGATTAACTCACAAATAAAGAACCTTCCATTGTTCCAGTATAAACCATTTTTGTATAATTTTGCACAAATTGAAGAAAACAAGCACGAGAATAATTTTTACTAAAATGACAGGAACTAGTTGACGTGTTAGATGTTTATTGATTTGACGTTTAATGGACAGTATAGCTATTATATTAAAGTTTTGCTCCTTGAATTATATAAAAACAATAAATATAAAATAGTCGGGTAATAAGATATTGTATAATATTATGAAAACACGATAGAAATATTAATAAATAAAAAAAAAAAAAAAACATTTCTTTTCTGAACTCGTAGTTATCGACATTTAATTTTATAAAACAATATACTGATTATATGTTAGAAAACTTATTGTTATGTATAAAAATATATAGAACCTTATTATAATTAAATATAGAAAGTATATTACACAATATTGACGTAAACTATCTATATATTGTACTCATATTTGCTTAATATTCGAGGAAAATCTAAAAACTTGCAACATCTAGGACAAATAGTTCGTGAGTACGTCACCAGATGGCACAGATAATCTATAATTGCGTGCCTTTATTGAGCTAAAAGCTACTAGATATAACTATAATTTAATGTATCTATATTCATCCTAAGTAAAATGCTGACCATAGAGTATATTGCTACATATATAAATGCTGACCAATGAGTAAGCTTTTATGTTATAATTTCATCTAGGAGTAGAAAGATATAACTATATAATATTAGTATTATAACTATAATAACGATATACCTATTAGTCTTAGAAGACGTTAAAAAATAGTTTTGTTATAGAATAGAAGTAAAATAGAAGTATGGTGATCTGAAATGAAATTCAACTTCATTCAATCAGAATAATTATAACAATTCAACTTAATCAATTTAACTTACAGAGCGTCACTGTAATAAGTCCGTGAGGAAGCTATCACATACTCGTATAATTTGCAAACGTTAATTTAATTTATATCAAATATAGAAAATTGAGGGAGGAGTAATTAGATACGTAATCGAAAATCTGAAGCTATGTTTTTTTAACAGATATTTTGGAATCTTAATTTATACTACAGTATTTACTTTTACTTCTAATTCAACCCTTAATTTTTTATGGGAATTTTCGATCATTATTTATCTTTTCCTCTAGAGACGAAAATAATCCCTCTGGAAATTCTAAAAATAATAGGAAATTATGGAGTGTACCATCAAAGAAATACTACTCTTACATACTGCAATTTATCACAGCTGTAGGGCTTAGTGGGTCTAGTCTCATAAGCAGTGATCATAATAGACGAGAAATGGTCCAAGGGATACCTAATGCCGCAACACAGAAATAAAAAAATAAATTATAGGTACATACTATAAACTTCAAAAAGAAGTGCCCAGTGTAAATTTTCATTTTATATATATTTATAGCCATATTCGTGATCATCTAGAATATTTTTAGCCAACGACGCAAAAAGTGGGGTTTTTATAAGTTTGACGTCGATGTCTGTCTGTGTGTGCGTGTGTGTCTGCTGTGGCATCGTAGCTCTCAAACGGATGGACAGATTTCGATGCAGTTTTTTCATTTGAAAGCCAGTTTCCTTGTGGTGGTTCTTGGCTATGTTTGGTTAATATCGGGCCAGCAGTGTAAGAGTATCATTTTGGCGTATGATTACACGATTAAGTGCTTCACGCGTACCAGTGTAATTGTTAAATGTTTTAATTTATATAATAAAATAAATGAAAAGAAGAAATTACGGCATATTTGACTAAAGAATTTAAATTATGACATATTTTTTTTATTTTGTGTTAATGCATTGACTTTAAACTGTTACTGTTGTTATATTATTATAATAGAATAATTATGAACGAACGCCTTTAATTTCTCAACATTTGAGTAGGTACATTGCACAATGTATGGTCAGTTAAAATATGCGAAATAAGTCGGTGTATTAGTAATTAATTGAGATTGTTTTTACAAAAAAATAAAAAGGAACCTTTATAACTTTATTTATGCTCATTAAAATGAGACTACATTTTTTTACTATTAATATAATAAATGTGAGAGTGTGTTTGTTTGTTTGTCTCTCTTTCACGTCGAAACAGAGTGACGGATTGCCGTGATTTTTTGTATGAAGATAGTTGGAGGGCTGGAGAGTGACATAAGCTACAGGCTTTTTACCGCGGGAGATTATTTCATTCCCACGGAAAAACACTTTAACACAAACCAAAAAAATACAACACTTATAATACAAACCAAAAAAATATTTTTGATCAGAATCACTTGAAACTTGGTATCAATACTCTTCAGTACAAATTAATAAATAGTTGTTTTAGATTTTTTTAAATTCATCCTATAGGAGGTAAAATAAAGGATAAAAGTTTGTATGAAACCTACCTTTTTAGAGATATTTTTGTAGTTTTAGCGCGAGCAAAGCCGCGAGTTCTGCTAGTAATACATATATATTTTAAAATAAAAATAGCCTAATTAACAAACGTCTAAATATTACCTACTACTACATATAAATAAAAAAGTTAATTATTTCGCGCCATAATTTGACACAAGGCGGAAGACAGAAATAGAGCTTTGATGTCGGCGAATCAAATTACTAAAGATATTTCTAACTAAGATGAAATTTAATGGATTCTGCATTTAAATTATCCGTTTTTGTTTATAAATTTCTAAATTATAGCGACATGTTTGATCTAAATAAGGAAGAATGTGTATTGTGTAATTACATAGTGGCTAACTAATAAAAAGTAATAATTTCATTTTAAAATGTAATAATGAAACATGTAAAAATCATCACTTAGGTAAGATTTTTACCGTTCAATTGGTATTATTGATAAATTCTATTATATACAGCCACTCGTTTTCCAAGCCAAGAAAGAAGTTTTAAAAATATAATCTTGTTTTTTTTTTTAAGAAAAACCAGCCCGTTCGTTAATTTAATTACTTAATGATATTTGATATGAGAAAAATCATTTGTTATAATTGGAAATAAAAGTATTGAGTAATGACTACAAATTAGATTTTTTGTGTATTTGTATAATAAAACGATAGTATCAGAGACATTTCAAATTATTTATTACATTTCATTTCTTTATCTTTTTTATTGTCCACTAGCAGCTGGCCAACGCTTTGCTCGGGTTCGCCTCTAGAAAAACAAAAATAAATCTATCCCTCGGGAACCGTATATTTGTCCGGGATAAAAAGTAGCATACGTGTTATTCTAGATTATAATCTATCTCTGTGCCGTATTTCATTCAGATCCGTTCAGCTGTGCTAGCGTGAAAGTGTAACAAACATTCATACATACTCACAAAGTTTCACATTTATAATATTTACTAGCAGAAAACTACAAAAGAAGTCTCTACAATGGTAGGTTACAGACAAACTTTCATCCCCTACTTTACCCCCTTATGGGATGAATTTTGAAAAATGCTAAAACACGTACTTATTTAATTGTATTGAAAAGCATTAATACCATGTTTCAAGTAATTCTGAGATTGTTTTCCCTTGGGAATTAGATAATCTCCCGTGTTAAAAAGTAGCCTATGTCACTCTCCAGCCCGCCAACTATCTCCACACAATTATCACGCCAATCCGTCACTCCGTTTCGACATAAAAGAAGAACAAACAAACAAACACCCTCTCACATTTATAATATTAGTATGGATACAAATTATTTAATATTGATTATCCATTATTAAAAAACAAAATCAAATCTATTCCTCGGGAACCGTAAGGATACTTATGAAAAATTTGCGTTTTAATGAATGCGAATATAACATGCTTATTTTTAATGAACTTTCCGCGTTTTCTACCGCGTAAATTGTTAGTATGCTTAAAGTATTCTCTCACTCTAATTTACGCGTTTTTAAAATAAAGTTTCAAAATATCTAAAAACATTTTTACTTAATTATTTTTGCTCATTTTTCTACAAGAATTGAATTGAATCCATCGAAATTGTCTGTTTATCAGTATTTTATCTACATTTAATTTTTCGTTCATAACAGATTGCTTGTATGGTTTTCAATGAATCAATTAAAATAATAATATTGTAATTTTGAAAAACTAAACTACAACTACAATCAAGTAATCTAATGAGCCCAAACAACAGGTTCTACCTATCATAATTGATATCTGTGGAAACTTAGTTGGCTTTAGGATTGAAATAAATAACTTAGGACATTAACACACACCACCATCTAGTTCCATGGTAAGCTACGAGGCTTGTGCTATGGATACCAGATAGTTAATACACTACACATATATAACTTTAAATACATACATATTATAAATATAAACATTCATGACTGAAGTACAAACATTCGTGCTCATCACACAAATTAATGCCCCCAGCGGTACTCGAACCCGCGACCGCTGGCACAGCAAGTAGGATCACTACAAACTGAGCCAAACATATCGTGATGAGCGTAACATAATAATCAAAGTGACGTCATTGTAAATCCAATATGGCGTACTATATTTTTTTATGCACCCCCATGATATGGATATGTAATGAAATGGTTTGCTAAAAAATATACGAATAAAATAAAAACTAAAAAAAAAAGAATTAATTAAAAAACAAGCCACGTACTTAGCACTACAAATTGAGCCAAACATATTGTCAAAAGGATGACTTTTATATTTTAAAATGTAATTATTTATTGTACTGTCTGTTTTCCTTGAAAAGCTAATAAATAAATAAATAGCCTTTAACAGTTCCACTATACCCCAATTAGACTAAAGCTTAAATAAACCCTACTATATATTATTTATTATGAGTAGATTTTTTGAAGTATCTATCACCTTTTTATTTAAAAACTTTTTTTTAAAATAATTTTAATTTGATTTCTATTAAATATGTAAATTATTAAATATGGGTAAAAACAAAAAGATACAGCTGCATTACGTACCTTTTCTTTGACGAAGTCGGTTAAAACATCTTAATAACAAAACAGTAGCTTATTACGAGTATAAATTACAACTCTTCCTTATTACTCAGTATAGCATTTCACCGACTAATTGCCACAAAAACGGCCTTAACACGACCCGGAATAGAATCTTGAACCTTAACGATCTTAAACGATTTACTGACAAAAAAAGCTATACCATTCAAAGCCAAGTGTGTGACCCCTTCATTTATTCAAATGAAAGGATTTTGCGGTTCTACATATACTGGTTTGTTATTTTGGGTGTATTCATAAATTTCTCGGGACTAGGCTCATCTAAATCATTTAAACGCCAAAACTGACTTTAAAATGATTTCTCGTTACCTTTTATATCGGACGATACGACATTTTTTTTCATTTCTCAAATATTTGTTTACTTTTTAGGATTCCGTACTCGAAGGGTGCCGACGGAAGCGGAACGGAATTACTAAGCCTCCGCTGTCCGTCCAGACGAACGTCTGTCAGAGAGCTGTATCTCATGAACCGTAATAGGTAAAGAGTTGAAATTTTCACAGAATATGTATTTCTATTGCCGCTATAACAACAAATAATAAAAATAAATAAAAATACACATGAATATATTATATCTAATGTAGTAATCGATTATTTATCGAAGATATATTAACTTCGATGATCGACTACTATATCGATTACTACATACATAAAAGTAAAAGACGAAAAGTCATATTAATAAAAACTACATGTACGATGGTACGGAACGAGAATTTGACTCACACTTGACCGATTTTTTTATTATATTACACTAGCTGGTGCCCGCGGTTCGCTTAGTAGATGCAGTGAAACTCCCGTCAAAAGCTTAACGACACTTTGCACTACTTACAAGTGTCGTAGCGGAACAGTAGTTTATAAACTCTCAGTAAATAATAAAAATTTCTTATTTTTTAAATTCTGATCATATTTTTTTCGGATTGTATTATAACGTGTTTTCCTGTGGGAATTAGATGATCTCCCGCGGTAAAAAGTAGCCTTTATCATTTTCCAGCCCTACATCTATCTCCACACAACAAATCATGCCAATCCGTCTCTCCGTTTCGACGTGAAAGAAGGACAGACAAACAAACAAACACACTTTCACATTTATAATATTAGTATGGATTTCATAGCTAACATTTTGCTTGTGTTGTCAGAAAAAACGTAGCGAATAGAATAATCAATTGATTTTTTTAATTTGCTTGAGGATTTTTCGGGATATTTAGAGAGAACTAATATGCATTTATTGTAAAGACAGCTTAACAGTATTACAAAAAAAAAATAAGATATTTTTTTTCGGATGGGTCTATTGTTTTTGTCTTTTTAAGATTTTTCTAACTGTATTTAATTTAAGTTTATTTTATATTTGTTGGATATTTTTTCATTAAGGTCTAGTCAGGTAAGGTTAGCCAGTACAACAATCAGCTGTAGACATGACATAATATTTCGAGAGCTGGCGACGAATTTAAAATATAAAATTGTTTAATGTTTGAGATTTATTACAGAGTAGATAGCCATGAAATGAAATAAAATAAACTTTATTCAATTAGACTTATTATAATCACTTTTGAACTAATTCAAAAACATTCTTCTTCATAGTCACACACTTCCTAGATGTAGGAAAGCTATTTTAAAATCAAGTTTATTTATATAATATCTTGAATGGAATGGATGGAAGCTGATATGGATTAAAATAGCCTTAAAGGTGATAAAGGTCATATTTTTAAAATATCATATGTATTCAGCCCTTTTTTTAACTTCCCATTGCTAGGCTTGGGCCTCTCTTCAATACTAGGCGGATCAGGTCAAAGTCCACCACACTGGCCAAGTGCGGGTTGGCGGCCATCACATGTCTTTCAAAAACTTGCTAGATTCTCTCAGACATGCAGGTTTCCTCACGATGTTTTCCTTCACCGTAAGACAAGTAGTATTCATATTAGAAATAACTTTAAAACTAATTAACTTAAAATATTAACTTCAGTAAATAATAATTATTAATTAATTAGTTAATTTAAAAAAAAATTAAAATCGTCAGTTCTAAAAGCAGTTATGTCACGTGCATCAATGACAGATGTCGCACTCGCACCGCATATATCACAACTACAGAACTAATATCGGTGGAAATATCTGAACTATTCGGTTAAAACTTGTTTACTGTTAAACGTAATTACGTTAGAAGCTAGCCCAAATTCCCAGCAGTGGGATATATATTGTCTTAGCAATGAAAATCTAAGTGATATAAACTTTAAATTTTAAAAAATTGTAGGCCCCCGATGAAATTTTGTACAAGATTTTCAATCATGTCATAGTAGAAGCAAAGTGAGCACTGTAAAAGGGTTTTTGAATATCATTCCTTTTGGGGGATCCTAAGGGGTTAACTAGAATATGCAAGGTTATATGATTTTGTCAGTATTTTTAAATATAGAATTCAGTTTTTTTTTTCTTCTTTTACTAAGAGTTTAAGCTTTCTAGATAAGGGTTCCGTTTAAGCCTTTTGGCTACGGAACTCTTATAATTTCGTCATGTCCGTCTATCTGTATGTCACAGCCATTATATACGAAGACTTTTAGAGTTACTTTGATGAAATCGGGTTAGATGTCTCATGTGAAACATTTAATAGATATTTGCAGTCAAATTAACAAATAAAAAAAGGGACGGCATGTATACATGTTACTGAGGGTTGGTATCTCGATAGATATATAAAATTTAAGTAATTTAATAACTAGCCTTAGAAACAAGCTACATATTGTTTTGCAAATATTTGACCTTTTTAAGAAGATTATCTCTTCTGATTTTGTCGCGGTTTTATTATATTATATATAAAATTTCCATTTCACAATGTTAGTTGCCGTACTCCTCCGAAACGGCTTTAGTGATTTTTACCAAACTTTATATGCGTATTCAGTAGGTCTAAGAATCGGCTACTATCTATTTTCCATATCCCTAAGTGATAAGGATAAGGGTGGTCCTCCCAGACCCCACCCCAGGGACGAACCCGAGCGGAGCGAGGGTGAGTCGCTAGTAATTTAAATTCGCGACTAAAGTGATATTTAGTGGGTGTACATTTTTACATCAAAATAAGTATTAACTTTCCTATTTATTCACAAAACTAGGATGATGTGTAATTGTTCAATAAATAGAAATACTATGCAAGCAAAGCCACCGCTAAAAGTTAGTGTATACCAAAGCATTATTGAAAATAGAACAATTTTTTATTATCCTTTTCATTTCATCTACATACTGGCATTCTTTAGAACAAAAATAACATACATACGTATTCATCACAATACCTCAAATCGTAAGAGCTCTCAATAAACCGGTTTCTATACACCGTACAAAATATCTATTAATTTAGTTCATTGTACGACTATATCGGACCATCCCATTGTACAATGTCACGGTGTGAGTTGATGATCGCTAGCTTTTAGAGATACCGCTTAAGAGCGACTAGATAATTAATTGTTGGTTCTGTATTTTATTAAGTCACTTTTATTAGATTTTTTATAACGACGTTTTTACTCCAATTTCGAATACTTTCTCGTTCTGTTTTTCTTTTATCGCCCTAGACTCCATCCTAATGAGCCTGCTGGTAACTCCACCACTGGTTACCTACTAGTAAAACCGAACTCATTTCTTTTGTTATGGTGACGAATCAAAAGTTCAAAAAAATAATAATAACCCATTTCAAACACTTGTTGATAGTAATATTTTAAAATGGAAGTATGTCCGTCTCCATGATACAATCTATATCTTTTAAATATTTTATCGAAACCTGTTCAGCGGTTTAAGCGGAAAAGGTAACAAACAGACAGAGCTTTTTCCAAATCGCACTTTTTAAATGCGAAAGTTAGAAAGAAAGAAACGGCCGCTAGTTTCTAATATCTATGGCGTTTACGTTTTTTCACGGTTCAGCTTTAGCCATATAAATTTTAGCATTTTTTACGTGATTTTTTCTATCGTTTTATTAGTTATTCTGCTATTCGGGGTCGAGACAAATCCAACAAATCAAAAACCATGAAAATCGGTCAAGCCATTTCTCGAGTTATAAATGTTGTAACAAACCCGACTTTGTTTTATATAAACAGATTCTTAGCCAAGGGGTTTTGCATTGACCTAACGAATTCTACTAACAAGTAAATTAAGCGGCGTCGCAAATCGATCTCACGGCGACTTCTTAATTGTTACATAGGTTTTTGTTTTACCATTGTATAGTCTGGCATTTGATTTCACTTGATTGGTGGGGTATGTGGGAGGACAAGTGGTTCTATTAAAAGAAAACACTAGAGTACATATGTTAGAAAGGAAATATTTAGATCGAGCTTAATTTTGTTCTTATTTTATTGACCGACTTCAAAAAAGAGGTATTCATTACTCAATTCAATATAAAAGTAGTTTATTTTGTCGCGATATCTTCTCTGATAATTGTAAAATAATGTTAATAAGTCTTGTTTTTTGTAATCTATAGTACATATAATAAAATTCTAACTTAGCCGAATCTGTAGGTACAGTAAATATTTTTGGAAAATCTTATTAAAATAGTCCTTATTATCGATACAGAGGCCAAATCTATAGTTTTTAAGAATTTTTGTTTGTCTGTCTGTCTATCTGTCTGTCTGGGAACGCATCAAGTGAAAACCGCTGGACAGATTTTGATAAAATTTGGTATGATGATAGCTGATTATCCGGGTCAACATATAGGATACTTTTTACTGCGGAAAAATATCTCATTTTTGAGAAATATATACTTTATAAGTTAAAACCAACCAAGTAAGTCCAACCAAGGACCCTCAGTCCACTCAGTTATCCGAAAAGTACCAGGAACAACCGGTATGCTATCGAAGTAGTGATTACCATACAAAATAGTTCTGAACTTTTCAATTATCCGGTTCTTATGGGTTTTCCCTATTTTTTTTTATACTTAAACCACCCCTGACACACCGCCAACAAAACGAAAAAAGAATTATTCAAATCGATCCATCCGTTTTCGAGTTATTTAAATTGTATTATATTTATTAAAACACTTTTATTCTCACATATACTATGTAATTCGCTTATGGATATCATAGCGAATAGAATAAACTGTAAAGTTGTTTGATGACTCGTTGAAATTTTTATTATAGACCGCCCATATAAAGATAGCATCCTTTATGTATCCGTAACTACTCGTATTTTGTATATAATATATGACGTTGCTATATTCTAGGTCTTTCTAGGGGAATTTTAGGGCTTAAGGTAATAATAAATATAAAACTAGCGACTCAGTCAGCCGTACAGTCATCGTCCCTAGTTACATTTTAACGTTTAGTATAAATTTCTCAGTGACGAGATATTTTCCCGGATAACCAACTATTATTATTCCACATTCCATTAAAATCTGTTAAGTGATATTCTCATGATGCGTTCCCAGACCAAACTCTAAAAACTATATTCGGCCTCTGTATCGATAATAATGACTATTTCAATAAGATTTTCCAAGAAATATTTAATATATAGATTCGACTTTCGATTCGACTTCGATTCAAGTGTGTATGGATGGTCTAGATTTTTTTGAGCTTGTTGTATCCGGCACACCTACGTGCATTATTCATGTTCATTCATTTTAGTTATTTGTGATCTGGTCCAGGCGGACTATTTTATCTTATTTTTCTCCATCATTTGTCATTCATTTTCTCTATACAGTTATTTCTGTTGATAGTGGCATTCAACCAATTTTTTCCTAAAAATACCTTCCCATATGCCTTCCCACCTTCATTTCTGCCTTTCGCCATACTGAAGGGCATCTGTTATATTGCTCTTCTTGCGATTCAATGTATGATTCTTGTTTCACTTACATTTAAATGGTATAAAGATAACTTTAATTAAAAATTTTAATAATAATAAAACCCACAAGCTTGTACTGAAGTACTTAACTGTACTAAAATCTAGTTTTCTATCTGTGCGCTATATATATATATATATATGTATATTGATATATTGATTGACAAAATCTTGCGATAGTGGCAAAATCAGGTAGTCTAAAGACTATAGGTAGTAGGTCCATATATGAAAGTCCTATGTTTTTGCTGCTAGAGACAAATAAAATATTCTGAAATCTAGTTTTAATTTTAAATTTTACTTTTATGGCTTACAACAAAGATCAAAAACATCGTTGGCTGTTGTCAAACATTAAAAATATGGCAAAATGGAAAAAGTCCATCTTCACAGCAGATACATTAGTATAGCTGTAATAAAGTATAGTTTAGAGGCAAACGCCTAGAACCTCTTGTATTTTACTTATGCCACATCATTATCTTAATGCATACTCGGGGGTCTTCAAAATATTTTAAAAATAGTGAATTACTCAATACAAACGTGTCAGTCATAAAAGCTTTACATTTCATGTTAAATGTATAGCGAGCGTACTTGAGTTTGCGGGTTTAGATGACTAAAATTAAATGTATCTAAAGTACTTCGTAAGTTCGTAAAAATAGTGCATGAACGCTATATGGCTGGCTCCTTTGCGTGGTTAGTGGATGAAAGGCCAACATTAAAATTTGGTTAAGTGCGAGTCGATTTCCACTGAGGGTTCCAGACCATCACATTAAATGTTTGTGTCATTCATTCATTTTGAATTCTGAATCTTAGTACTTTTTGCGCAAGTCTAACTGATACTCACAAATAATGACACTTTCTGTCTGTCTGTCTGACAAAACCACTGGACATATTTTGGTGAAATTTGGTATGGTGATAGCTGTTTATCCGGGTCAACATATAGGATACTTTTTACTGCGAGAAAATATCTAATCTCTGAGAAATCTATACTAAACGTTAAAACGTAACTAGGGACGAACCCGAGTGAAGCGAGAGTGAGTCGCTAGTACATATTATAAAATTCAACCTGAGTTAAATATGTAAATTAAATATTTTTTGGAAAATCTTATTAAAATAATCATTATAATCGATACCAGAGGGCGCATCTATAGTTTTTAGAATTTTTGTCTGTCGTCTGTCTTCTATCTGGGAGAGCAATACGAGAAAACCACTAGACAGATTTTGATGAAATTTGGTATTATGACAGCTGGCTGGTTAACATATAGGATACTTTTTACTGTGGGAAAAATTGTCATCTCTGAGAAATCTATACTAATTGTTAAGAAACAAAGAGCGGCATAGGTTTAGTAAAAAGGTCATCTCTTAAGTACAACTATTTTTTCGGTTTTTTTCTTGTTCTGACTTGGTTTTTGCTTTCGTATGAGAAACCAAAAAGCAAAACTGTGAAAAACACATAATTTTATTTAAAATGTCAAATATTCGCGTAAATCTAAAGCGGTTTCGGTCGCGACATTACGGGATTCTAAAAATTAATATAATTTTTAGCATTTTGACGTTATTAAATAATCACAGCTTTATAGTGGAATATAAATGCACAATATAAGCATTCATCAACTTTAAACGTTACATCTATCCCATTTTTATTTTTATGTATTTTTTGCTATAATGATTCACCAATCAATCGACATAAAAGGCACATAATGTATAAATTATTTTAGTCTTTCTACTAGGACAGTTTTAGCTCAACGGTAAAGTGCTTGACCCAAAACCAAATTCTTAGATTTTACATATTAGTTATACTCTTAACAGTATACATTGCAGTTTTTGTATTTTTTCTCAGAAATGAGATATTTTCTCGCGGTAAAAAGTGTCCTATATGTCGACCCGGATAACAAGCTATCACCTTACCAAATTTCATCAAAATCCCTCCAGTGGTTTTTTGTGATGCGGTAACAGACAGACAGACAGACAGACAGACAAAATCCTAAAAACTATATATTCGGCTTCTGTATCGATAATAATGTTTATTTCAATAAGATTTTCCAAAAAATATCTAATGTACTAATTCGGGTTATTTATTATATGTATAGATTACGTAAAATATTTTTGCACCACTCCTTAATTTCATATCGTCCCCAATTTTCATACCCAGATAATGTACCGCCTAAAACTTAGAACTATACAAACTAAAATGGTCGTCAGTATCATTCCATCTTCAGACTAAGGAATACTTTAGAAAGAGTGTCATAGAACTAAACATGAAGCCAAATAATAATGTTTTGAAATAAAAACGGACTCTTATATATTTTATACTTGCTGCAAGTTTTGCTGCTTGTATGTAGGAGTATGTCCCTGATAGTATATATATTTTCTTCATTTATTTCTAACATTTACTTTCTTTTTGCCCGACTGTGGCGGAGACAAAAGGAGGGTTATGTGTTTGACCTATATGTATGTAATTAGCACCTGAAATCCGCCATTTTGATGTTTGATAATATTATTATATGGATATAATGCCTTAACAGTCGCTTTATCAAGACGAATCTAACAACGTAGCATTAACGAAATCGGTTAAGCCGTTTAGTAATTATGATGGAATACATAACTCTCCTTTTTGTTTCGCCGCAGTCGGGTAAAACATAAGAACGGGAGGTATTTTATAGTAACAATCAATTCATATAATTAATATCATCGATTAAGTCATTAAGTGTCGAAAAGAAATGTAACTGGTTTCATCTTGTGTGTGGGAAAGACGAGTGAGACTTGTTTTTTTTTAAAGTAAAATAACATCAAAAGGTTAAAAAATCTTATAAAAAGTATTCTTTAAGGTTTTCAATTACACTATTTATATTATAAGAGATATATTATAAAAAATATTTTAAATTATATATTTTTTAGTTGTTTCTATTTTTTTACTTATGTTATAAAGATGTATAAATTGTTCGTATTTTGTTTGATTGAACGGCCTAATATTTCGAATTACCATTCGGAATTGAATAATTATTTTTGCATTTCATAATTTTTAAAATTTAAATGATACTGTTTTAAAGTCGGTAAAAAGTAGTGTCTTATATTCTACATATAAATAGATAAAAACAAAACATTTGAAACAAAACTATCTTTTCGAGGATTAGAACTTATTAAGGAGGATTTATTTTGACTTTTTATCCCGATGTTTAAATGTTTTACATCACGTCTTAAGTCACGGGAGAGACTAAGGTTTTCGACGTCTCAAATGCCATAGTTATTACAGACACTGCTTACCCAATAAGGTTACACAATGATTTCAAAAATAGAAAAAAAAACCGAAAAATTTCATTCAAAATGTCACATATTCGCGTAAATCTAAGAAAGTATGTATATATTTTTTCTCCTGTGTTTGTCAACCGATTTTCTTGTTTTTTTTCTGTGCTTAAAAGCTTTTAACGAGCTTTACTGTTATTAAAAAAAATGATGGAATATCAATCACTGGGCAAGTAAAATACATATATTATTAAGCTAAGGTACACTGTCATGTTACATATATGTAAGTATAGATTTATGTTGTACATCAAACATTGCCATTCCACGTGTCTCCGAAGGTCAGCTTTCTATATTCCACCAGACCAGCAATATTTCATTATAGATCATTTAGAGACAGAACTTTATATAGGGTGTTCTTTAATTGAAAATTAAAAAAAATATATTTAGTGTTTGACGTAGCTGTCTAAATAAGGGCCGATTTTAAAAATCATCAGATCATCACAAAAATATTTATAAAAACGAGTTTTTATTCTATGAACTAAAAAAATAATAATTATATAATAAATTAAACACATCATTTTGTTAAATTAAACAAAATACTATAATAATACTTGTTCGCGATATCGTCATATAAAATTTATAAGATATAAGCGTATAACAAAATAGAGTTACAATTGGTATTTAATATTGCGTAACATACAGTCGAATTAAAAACCATCACAATCGGGTAAAAGGTACCCGATTGCGTTGGAGCCCAAAGGAGGCTTATGTGTTTGAGCTGTATGTATGTATATTGTATATATATCCGATCCGATCCTATGTTTCCTAGTAATTAGTTAACCGCCTAACCAATTTTTTTTATTCCTATATCGTTGGATACGTCTTAAGAACGCGAGTGTCTTGGGCTATATGGACGTTATTAAATGTCAAAATGACTCATTTTAGGAGCCAATTTGTATGTCTTATTTTTTTTTAATCCAAAATTGTCGAGTTGGGTATCATAATTTTGGTTTTTAAGAGGCGTTTATTTGGAAGCATTTTAAAATATTTTACTTTACATTTACGTATACTACAATCACTATAATTAAAAGAAAACTTAAAAAAAATATGTCACGTGGTCAGAAAGTATATGGGATATTTTTTAGTTTTCTATTAGCAATATGGATTATATAAATCGTGTTTATCTAAACAGATATAATATGAATTGTTAAATTAATACCTAACTTTTAAAAAAACAGCCTGTAAGTGATAAATGCAGACATTAATATCATTCCACTGCCATCCATCAAGCACAATCGCGTAGAATAGGAAGAGTTATGAATTATTATGCGTATTACCAAGCTATTCTAAATAAGCTTTAGTTATTTAGCTATTTTAATCCAATTTTAATATTTCTCACTAGTAGCTTATCTTTGCTTGGCTTGGGCGCTTCTCTAGGTACCATACTGTAGCCTATATGCTACTCCAGGTCTTAGCCTATCTGTGTACTACGTTTCATCCGAAGCAGTCCAGCCGGTAAATACCATGAAATGCCGGTGATAGTACGTAATTTTGCTCCCCCTAAACTATTCAACCGATTTTGGTGTTTTTTTTGTTATTGGGATCACCTGGATAGTTCTTACTTCAGTTGGAAATAGTAGATGGCTCTGTTGTCTAGATCCCTTTCTAGAGTTCCGTAACCGAAGGGTGCCAACCCTATTACTAAGCCTCCGCTGTCTGTCTGTCCGTCTATTAGAGGGCCGTATCTCATGAACCGTAACAGGTAGTGTTGAAATTTTCACAGAGCATGTATTTTTATTATAATAAACATAAATAAAAAAAAAACTTCAAGTAACATTTTTCTAACGTCCGAAATTAATATATTACATAAATAGAGTGAAAGTCACTGTAATAAAAACTAAATGTACGAAAGTAACAAAACTCTTTGTATGCGAATCCGACTCGCAAATGACCGATTTTTTTTTTAATTTTCCATCCAAACATGGTCTTTGGCAGGACAACGTGTGCCTACCGAATCTATAGTAAAAATAAGAACTCTTTTTTTAAATTCTCTGCATTTTTCTTATATTATTTACGAATATTTTATTATTAATCAGCTACCTAAATGTAAAATTATTTTGTAACATTACAGTAAATTAATCATTTAGTCATTTTAAAATGCAAGTAGCAAATTGAACACTCTAAATAATAAATGGAGCAATATAAGATCAATTAATTCAAATAATATCACAATCAACAATGAAAATTACAACGTTACAACACAATGCTGGCTGATTGATAACACTACTTCGCGTGAGAATTCTATGGCATCTTTTTATTTAAAGTTGGCTATTCAATACTAATATTTTGTAATAGATTTTTTTGACGTTTATATTAATTTCGCTTTAATAATTTTGCTAACGAAAATAAACTTAATTTTAAGGTATTTACTATACTAGCAATCACATTAGTATTATAGATGCGAAAGTTTGTGTTTGTTTAAATTAAAAAAAAGCAACAATTAAGATAAAGCAACAATCGTGGCTGGCTATATTCTCGAAAAACATAATATGGTTACTGGAGCAAATAATATTATAAATACAAAAAGCACAAAGCGTAACTCGGAGGTTTTTAAAAAGTTCTATTATCTAACTGTTGGTTTTAGAACTTAATTTTTAGGTTCTTGAATATATTTCCTAGTTATGAATGTAGCTTATAATTTACATGAAACCAATAAAAAAAATGTAAATCCGAAAAAGTCTTTACAATGTCAGCTTCAGTTTAAAAACTTAACTGCATTTACCCTATCATATATATATATATATATATATATATATATATATATATATATATATATATATATATATATATATATCAAGATCCTATCCTATTTTAAAATACATTTCTCTTCTATTCCGAAGTAATGAACAGCTAGCTTTATTTTTACCTATCAATAAGGGAACAAAGGCGCACAAAGGCGCGTTAAAAGATGACCGACATTACTTCAATGAGACTGATTGCGTGTTTTGATCGTTTACACACTACTGACTGGCATTTGTTATATTGTTATTTTTGTGTGTGTCCTCTGTATGTATACGAGGTAAATATTTGACTGCTTCGTTTGTCTAGAACAGCTTCAGATCTAGAAGTCCTGGGTTCAAGCCCTAGGATTAATTTAGATAGTAAAAGAGTAATTAAGTCTCTCCAATATGTCTATGTCCTTTCCAGGGTCTCAAACTATCTTCTTACCAAATTTCACTTTAATCGGCTCAGTTGCTTCTGAGCCTATACGATACAAACAAAAAAACAAATTTTTCCTCTTTATAATATGTATTAGACTTAGCTATTATACCTCAGACCTCATTGTAACCTTAGAGTGATGGAATATAAAAGATTAAATATTGTATTCCTTATAATTTTGTTTATAAATGTTTTCCTAAAATCGATTAGCTATAATAATATAAAAAGATATCCAACCGAACAATTTCTTGAAGTATTGAATCATAATGGTATTTGATGGAAAAAAATCATTTTCTAAAGAGATTTTCTTTTAAATAACATAGATCAAAGCTTTTCGATGAAGTTTGATGTTTACCGGAAACGACGAGCCGGCCATCTTGCCTTGCGACCGGAAGTAGACGTTTTGAGGTGTCAGCGATTGATAGTAGACCGATGAAAGCTAAGATCATCCAATATAATATTTAAAAATATTATCATTTAAAAGTTAAAAGATAATAATTTACTCATATAATACACATTTTTTTAATTGAAGTCCGTGCTTAGTTGAAATTATCTCATTCTCACGGGAAAACAGGTTATAATACAATCCAATCAAAATTATTTATGAAATTTGGTATTAATGCTCTTCAATAAAATTAAATAAATACGAGTTTTAGCATTTTTGGAAATTCATCCCATAAGGGGGTAAGCGAAAGTTTGTATGAAACCTTCCTTATTAGACATTTTTTTGTAGTTTTAGCGCGAGCGAAGCCGCGGGTACTGCTAGTATTGTACCGTAACTGTAGTTTTTTGCGTGAAAGTCTCAAAAAATTTTATGTTTATAATATAAGTAGAATTAATTAAAAAATTGATTTATGACAAAGAAATGAGGAGACGAATTGAGCTTTCTATTTTGAAGTCGAAAAGTAGATAGCACTAGTAAATTTGAATGGTTTTTAATCCGCATTTGGTTCTGCTATTTTATAGCCATTGCCGTATCAACAATGCACGTAGACCTAAAAAAGTGAAATAAAAAATTTGCTAAAAGACATTAGGCATATAATTGGCCATATCTATTAAGATATGAGGTCTATAGCACCAGTTAGACGCGTCCATCGGAAACGGGCGTGGTGTGCTTTTACAAAATTGCCAGATGTCTGTCTGTTTTCCTTTTTTCGTATATTATTGAGTGGGAAATGTAAATCATAGTTATGAAGAATGATTGAAATATGATATTAAAATTATTTTTCTTTATTAAGGTTTTAAGTAATCAGCGATTTTCTAATTATTAATGTTTAATACACATATTATGTGTATTAAATATAATAAACACATACTATATTATAGTGTGTGCTTATTACTTCTTCACACTGAAACGGCTGGACTGATTTTGATAGAACTTTCACGGGAACACAGTTGATGCTATAAGGAGTAACTTAGGTTACTTTTATTTTAGAAAAAGAATGAGGGTGCCGCGTAAAAAAAATTAAAACCCATGAAATTATGAACAAAATCCGCGTACTTATGTTATCTCGCTAGTATATAAATATAAAAGGTATCTGTCTGACTCACTCGATCGAAGCGAGGGTACTTTCCAATATTCCAACTAGTTTGGTCACCCTAAAAGTGAAGAGATAAAAACTATTAAAACGAAATCATCAGTCAATGAAATCGATTGATTAACATTCCATTTGTTTGTTCCGAACATCCGCCATGAAAAAAAAGCAAATACAATATCCTCTATATGATGTTCTCTTTGGAACTTACATGCGTAAGAAAGAAATCTTGACAGTTAAAGAGTGAAAGATATTCGCCAGATTTTAAATAATACTAGCATTGCCCGCGGCTCCGCCCGCGTTCAGGTGACCAAAAACAAAATTCTTAGGTTTAACATATTAGTATACTCTTACAATGCAGTTTTTGTTTTTGTATAATTTTATTTTTGACTCGACCCGGAACTCGAACTTAATACCTGACTGTAATCTGTAGCTGTAAAATAGCCGCTAGTGATATACAAATATTCATACAAAAGTTGAATCTGTTATCAGCAATCATTGCAGTAATGAGCTTGTATGATCGTCATAATAGAACCAATTCGCAGTACATCATTTCAAACCTTACAAAATAATTTCTAACATCGTCAATATTTCTTAATGCTAAGCTCATTATGATGTTATTATTTGCAATTAATAACAAGCTATATTGGACGAGATTGAGACGTCGCTTAGAGCGGGATGGGGGTAATAACTTACGCTAATGTATAGAATATTTCACTTTAATAGATGCTGGATTGTGAGATGAACCGGTTGATGCGTGACTCCATTTCGAGAGACGACACGAAATATCGTTCAAATATATATATATATATATATATATATATATATATATATATATATATATATATATATATATATATTTGAAAGATATCATGTATACAGACAGACCGACAGACAAAAATTCTAATAACTATAGATTCGGCCTCTGTATCGATAATAATGTCTATTTCAATAAGATTTTCCAAAAAAATATTTAATGTACAGATTCGACTTAGTTAGAATTTTATATGTATAGAAGAAATCGTGATACAATGTAAACAAACATTATCTATGCAAGACTATGTAATTTTTCCCACTGTCGTCAACCCCAGCGGTGGGATAGTTTAAATATTTTAGATCTGATAAGCTTTATTAATTACATTTATTTTATAATGTATTTAGCAAGTTTAGAGTTATTTTCGTCATGAATTACGTATTTATTAACTAATAGTATTACAAGTATTCGAACAGAATTTGATTAACAAATTTTATTTTGTAATATATTCTATTTTATGTTTTAAAGGTTTGGATTTTAGATTGAGTTTAAATAAAGTTTATACGAAAAAAAAATCGATAAGTTGGGAAAAATTGAAAGTGAGTGTTTTTTGTATCGCATTACGTAGGTAGGTACTAAAAAATAAATGTACAATAAATTATTTGATAACTTTTTTTGTCGCGAGGGATTAAAATTCGATATCCTTAGAGCAAAGAGTTGTAAAGACTCTAAATAATTTTGTTCTCTTATGCATATATATATATATATATATATATATATATATATATATATATATATATATATATATATATATATATATATATATATATATATATATATATATATATATATATATATATATATATAGGTACATATTATATTAAAAATTCAAAAAAAAACCTACTACATAATAAACCTAACTAACCTATTAATTGAGGCCATTTGAATGAGCCAATCAATATATAAAACGATATATCTGTTGTATTTTAGTAAAGATTTGAGTACCTTGCAGGTTCCAAGTGACGCTGCAGCATCAGGCCAAGGTTACCATACTATTACAATGTCATTAAATTAACGGGGTATAAAATTTCGAATGGATTAGGTCTATGGAAGTTGCTCATATCCTTTTACCATCTAGAAAAGAGCTGATGGCTTGTAAACGGCTGACAGGATTTTCTTTATTTATACCTTGATAAACTCACTTTTCTAACAGAAAAAAAATAAATTAAAATCGTTTCATTCGTTTAGGGTTTGTGATGTCACAGACACACAGATACACACGTTAAATTTATGACAGCCTTCTTTTTGCGTCGGGGATTAAAAATGCCTGGGTTTACTGCGAGTGTTTCTCTCTGGTCTTCTTTTTACTCGGCTGCGGCTTATCTGTTTGATCTGTATGTATTCATAGGTACATATATGCAATATGTATGTGTGTCCAATGATACTTCCGTTCTTACTAAACGGCTTAACCGATTTTGATGATTCATTTATTGTTAGGTCGGTCTTAATAACTACAGTATCATGGGTTATATGGACATTATTTTAAATTAAAATGGCGGATTTCAAGCACCAATTTGCGTGTCATTATTATTTTTTGTATTATTTAACTGACTTCAAAAAGTAGGATAATTATTCATCTGTTTTTTTATTTTAGTATGTTATTCGATATCTTCTCCAATTTTATATTTTTTTTTATTAAAAAAAAAAAAAGGAATAAATAAAAAAAATATTCCACCAAATATAGTTTATTGTTCATCCAATTTAAAATCAATTCATCGATAGTTAAATACGCACAATAAAATTAACGAAAGCAATAAATTTTGTCAACATTTTAAATGCCCGAGAAGAAACTAAGACTTATTTACTTTAACCAAATATATTGTATACTAGCGACTCACACTCGCTCCGCTCGGGTTCGTTCCTGGATACGTTTTAACGGACAGTATAGATTTCTCAGAGATGAGATATTTTTACCGAAGCGAACGAAGCAAGGGAGAGTCGCTAGTCGTAATATATATTTGTTATGTTCTTCTCACGCTTAAGTTACTGGAAGAAATCTCTTAAAAGCCCATCTATACCTATGCATAAAATCTGATTTTTAACCCGACGCAGAAAGAAGGGTTTTATAAATTTTACGTATGTATCTGTGTGTTTGTCTGTGGAATCGTAATGCGGAAACAGAGGAAAGATTTAGTTTTTTTTTTGTTTGACATGATCGAGTGTTCTTAGCTAAAAAACAAGAAGATCCATTCAGCTGTTTGCAGGCTATCAGCTTTTTCTAGACGATAATTAGATATGAGCAACTTCCACAGATTGAATCCATTCGAAACTTGGTATTCCGTTAATTTAATGACTTTGCAACTATATGGTAACAGAAAAAAACTAGCTAAAGATTACATCCATTATGTCACAAGACTCTGTTTGTAAAAGGAATGCAGCTAACTTCATTATGTCGCTTTCAGCTAACATCATCATGTCGCTTTTTGGCTGTCGATATGTGTGTGCGCATCGTAAAAAAATTCCTCTTATTTTTTTCTAAACGTGCCAAAAGAAGTATAACTTCAATAATATTTCTCATCAACACAGCGCATAAACTGTCAGTGTAACGATCGGTATCTCAGATCAGTATTATCGACAATAATTGCTATTGTACGACTTCGATCGCCTCTCAACGGGCGATTTGGCTGGTATATACAACATATAGATAGGGCATGACATTTTTTTAATTGGGAAATGTATTTACGCTTACTACCTGCATATATATACCGACTATAAAAGCCATTACTACCTATTAAAACCCAACAGAACCGCCCCCGTCTTAATGGGGCACCTCGGGATTACTAAAACAATCGATCACGACAGGGCAAAATAAGAAAAACAGAAGTACCTATTATTAGATTACTATTATATATACATGTTTCTTACTATTTCATGCTAAAATGACTAGACGGATTTTGATGAAATTTAGTACATAGATAGACTTATAAGTTACTTTAGTCATCTTGGAACGCACATAAGCAAAGCGAAGGTAAGTCACTGGTAATTTCATAAGTTTTTTTATGGAAAAAAATATTAATATAACCTATCTATAACTTATGATGCATGTGGCGAAGTCAGTTCAAAATGACGCAGCACTGAGGGCCGCGGTGCTCGCGGTCGGTCACTGCAGTTTACGGACTTAAAGTTACCGGATGATTCATCTATAGATATAATAAAATTCTAACTCAATCGAAATAGTTATTACTATTGATACAGAGGCGAATCTATAGTTTTTAGAATTTCTGTCTGGGAACGCATCACGAGAAAACCACTGGACGGATTTTGATGAAATTTGGTATGATGATAGCTGGTTATCCTTGTCAATATATAGAATATTTTTTACTGCGGGAAAATATGTCATCTTTGAGAAATCTATAAAACCCGAGAGGAGCGAGGGTGCATCGGTAGTCTAGAATAAAGATTTATAGATTAATTAAATTTTTCTATTACTGACTTCAGGCGAAAAACGGGGTATTACAATAAGGTATAGTAGCTTCCCTTCTAATGGTCGTATTGAGTTTTTATGTAACCTTAATATAAGAATGAATCTATACAAATATATAACATTGAGGTGTCTGTTTGTAAGGTCAAAATTACATCTTTTTACTAAATGCATATGAAAGTATATAAGATACTGAAACAGAAAAAAAACGATTTTTAAATTTTTTGACTGTCCGTCTGTATAAAAATAGTCATCTTTTATTTTAGAAGAAGAAAAAAATAATTAAAACTATGATATCGTGAAAAACATCCGCATTCGTAGAGACGCGCCCGAACGAAGCGAAGATTTTCTAGTAATCCATAAACTGGTTATAAAATGCAAAAAGAATGCACTTGCGCGATGAAACACATAAGCCTCCTTTAGACTTCGTAGTAGTCGAGTAAAAATCTAAGTAATTTTGAAGTTCATCTATCTTTTTAATGAATTAAAATTAAAAATTAAAAAAAAAACCCTATGCAAATTAATTGTCATTTAACGATTACACTGGCACGCGTGAAGCACTCAATCGGGTATTCATATATCAAAATGCCTTACATCATTTTGGAAAAGAGCTGATACTCTTACACTGCTGGACCGATATTAACCAAACATAACTAAGAGCCTCCGCAAGGAAACTGGCTTTTAAATGAAAAAAACCGCATCGAAATCGGTCCATCCGTTTGAGAGCTACGATGCCACAGACACACACAGACACACAGACAGACATCGACGTCAAACTTATAAACACCCCTATTTTTGCGTCGGGGGTTAAAAAGAGGTCTTCGTATTTAGTATCTATATATGCATGTTTCCGAACTTTTTCTGTAATAGACGGGCAAACAAAGCGAAGTTCGTAATGATGGCTGATATCCATCCGCTGACAGCTCTGACGTACGAACTAACGTTTCCATTATTAAATAATTTTCAGAAATTCAAATGAATTGAATATATCAAATTCTTTCAAAAAAATTGAAAAGGATTATGTAGGTTCGGTGTACCAGCTTTGAATTTAATTGGTACTTTTATTTGCTTTATTTATATAACAATAACAATGTAAAAAAGTGTATTTATTGAAAGTAAAATCTATACATATAATTAAATTCTGAGTGGAATCTGTACATTAAATATTTTTTGTAAAATCTTATTAAAATAGTCATTATTATCGATACAGAGGCTGAATCTATAGTTTTTAGAATTTTTGCCTTTCTGTCTGGGAACGCATCACGAGAAAACCACTGGACAGATTTTGATGAAATTTGGTATGATGATAGCTGGTTAACCGGGTCAACATACAGGATACTTTTTACTGCGCGAAAATATTTCATCTCTGGGAAATCTATACTAACCGTTAAAACAGACCAAGGGACGAACCCGAGTGGAGTTAAGGTGAATCGCTAGTATCTTTAAAAATTGATATAATATCTATTTATCTAATCTTCAGATTGAATTCGACCATGGCGGCCAGTCTACTGAGACGAGCTAGATAGCTAGTGCACTCCTGCGTATGTATGCACGAGTGCACTCTCTATTTCTATCACCCCCAAACTACGGTGGTTCGACATGACCGGGGTGATAAACAGACAGACTGACGTGACAAAATTATAAGGTTTCCATTTTAGTATTTTCGTACAGGATTCCTAAAAAACTATTTTTTTTAAATTTATGTACAACGTGAAATAGTTTTAATGTTACTTTTACATTTATTTAATTGTTTAAAACATATTTTTTTGTATATGTAACAAACAATTCTTATATATGTATGTATATTTTTGTATAGTATTTTAGGTCACATTTTAGACTATGCTGAAATATGGCTAATATAGTTAAAATCTGAATTTAGATAAATTGAAATGTAGCCTGAAATGAATTATTTAGCATTTAGAGGAAGGACGTTTTTAGCTTGAATAGGTAGCTGATTTTAAATCACCTTTTGACTACTGTACAATCTGGCACTACAGTATTTAATCGAATAAAGATTTAATATAGTTTTTAATTTACTTAGTAGAATGTATTTTGGTTTTTCAATATAAAAAATGATAAATAAATACCTAAGTTTTAATTAGATTTGTTCAGAGATTTCTAAATCTTAATATTTTTAATATTTTTTACTCTTTAGTGCTTTTTTTGAAGTCGGTTTTTATAAACATGGTGAACGTTGGATCTTTCTTTAATATTCATATGAGACTACTCTTGAGCTATAATATACTCTTGAAATGAACATCTCCTTTTGAAGTCGGTTAGAAGTGGCGATTTTTTTATCTTATAAATAGGCGAAGACAAAACAGTTTTTCTCGTCTGTTTGTCAATCAGATTTACTTTTTTTTTGTTTTGTAGCTATTGACAAGCTTTAGTGTACAAAAATATAACAAAAAAAGTTAAAAATTTGGAAATAGTTTTTTTTATTTATAATGAATACAATCAAATTTCGATCACTGGACGAATATAGGTACTAGTAGTTTCATTAGTCATAAAAAAATATGAAATATCGTTCTTCTTTCAGATTGTTTTTTTTAAAACGAATTCAAAGGTTTAGGCATCGAATCTGCAACCTAAAATCTATTAAGCCAAGTAAATACCACTAATCCAGACAGCCATATGCTAAAATCCTTTTTGTTGGAAAGTCTGTTGAAAATCCGTTTTCTAAGCCCGTGCATAGTGAAAACGATGTCTGCGGGAAAGTACTGATAATCCAACTATAAAATGATTCAGAGTGCATGTCAGTCTGCCAAAAGCCCGTCTTTGGTATACTGAGCGCAAATTCATACTAATATTATAAATACGACGGTGACTCTGTCTGTCTGTCTATCTGTCTGTTTGTCTGTCTGTCTGTATGTTACCTTTTCACGCTCGATCCGCTGAACCAACTTAAATGAAACTTGGTATGGAGATATGATAGGTCTGAAGTCGGTGCCTTTACTATAGATTCCTCAGATCGCGTCGAGTGTAGGTACCTACTATAACATTTGGCTTGGCACTGACTTCAAACCTATCAATAGGTAGTACCTACATACAAATAATAGTATTTTATTAATATTAAAGGTATTAATATTTATTAAGTTATTTTATAGTTTTTAGTTTTTGAAGTTGGGTTTTTTAAACGTAGTTCATTTTATTTTTTTCTTATATTTAGATTTATAAAATTAAATTTAAAATCAAAAAAATATATTTTAAAATAGCATACATACTTCGATAAGTAAATAAATGTTACCAAATAAAAGTAACTAACGGATTTTATTATTATAAAATAAAAAAAATATCATTCTTTTATGGAGAAGAAATGTAGCTAATAATAAAAATACAAAAGAATATATAGGTATTAGGTTTATTATTTGTACTATTTCCCTTACTCTCTGAAGAAAGTAAGCAACCTGTATGGCAACACTGAGTACAATAGCAAATACATCAAAATCTCGCTACTATTTTTGACTTTGACAAATTTTTTGTTAGCCTCTGTGTATATAGTTCTTTAGTTTTAAACAAAACCTAGTTTTTTTAGACTTGAAAGTAACCTAGAAATTGACAACACGTTTGGCTGAATTTGTACACTACTTGCTGTTCCAGCTGTCGTGTGTTCGAGTCCCGCTGGGGGCATTCATTTGTGTGATGAGCACGAATGTTTGTATATACCCCAGTCAGGGTGTTTATATCTATAATATGTATATATTTAAAGGTATATAATATGTACAGTGTATAAACTATCTGGTATACATAATACAGACCTCGTAGCTTACCATGAAACTAGATGGTGCTGTGTTTAATGTCCCAGCATATTTATTTATATTTATAGATGCCCTTCGTATTTATACGTAATATTACTCTAAATATAGACAAGTGTTTCCGACTTATCTCACAAATAGTAGATTGTTTTTGATTCGTAAAATATTAATAGATACATGCCTATTACATTAAATTTTAGATAATTTCCATTTTCTTATTGTTTCAAATCCTATGAATGTCAGTGAAGTAGTTTCTAAGATTAGAGAAATAAGTTCCGACGCATTTAAAAATCAAAAAATAAATTAGCTTTTTTAATATTAAATATTATTATTTTTGAAGAATTTATTAAATTTTAAGTTGAACTCAGTGTGTCATAAACTTTTAGAAGTACGAAATCCGTCCGTAGCTGTAGTAACAGACGGACTTCGCTTTGACTATCGATTCTCGTTTTAGTGATGCGCCTTTTAAATTATTTGTATTATAGTAACATTTTGTTCTTAACTAGCTCTATTTCATATACTTGCTTGAATATTTCTTTAAAAATAAATGATTCTCCGCACTATTTCCTTAGCGTAGCATGTGTCAATCTTTCTTTGGCAAATTTAATCGAAATCTGTTCAGCGGATTAAGCCTAAAAAGATAACAAAAAAAGGATACTTATTTTCTCATTTTCATCGACCTGCTTTTATGTTAGTTTTGTGTTGGTCTTGTATGGGTCTGTAGCATAAAAACTTAAAAGAAATATTTATTTACATCTTATTAACAACTATTATAAAGTAGCCATTTACATTTTATCCCCAAAATGCACACTTTAAAATTACTTAAAGATATAATTATTTACCCACTTAAGTAGATTTTTTTCTTAAAATGTCACTCATAGTTTTTTTAATCATAATATTTTTTATTTCAGAATTAGTGTAGTTATCACGAAATAAATGCAAAAATATTAAAAATATATATATATATATATATATATATATATATATATATATATATATATATATATATATATATATATATATATATATATATATATATATATATATATATATATATATAAGACTAGCGACTCACCCTCGCTCCGCTCGGGTTCGTCCCTGGGGTGGGGTCTGGGAGGACCATTCTTATCCTTATCACTTAGGGGTATGAAAAATAGATAGTAGCCGATTCTCAGACCTACTGAATACGCATATAAAATTTGGTAAAAATCGGTAAAGCCGTTTCGGAGGAGTACGGTAACTAACATTGTGACATGGAAATTTTATATATAAGACTAGCAGAACCCTCAGCTTCGGTCACGCTAAAACTACAAAAAATCTCTAAAAAGGTAGTTTCATACAAACTTTTATCCCCTATTTTACCCCCTTATAGGATGAATTTTGAAAAATGCTAAGACAAATATTTATTTAAATTTATTGAAGAGTTATATAGCAAGTTTGAAGTAATTCTGATAATAAATATTTTTTTTGAATTGTAATATAATAATCATGTTTTCCCGTGGGATTGAGATAATCTCCCGCGATAAAAAGTAGTCTATGTCACTCTCTCTCTCTCCACACAGAGAATTACGACAATCCGTTACTCCGTTTCGACGTGAAAGAAGGACAAACAAACAAACAAACAAACAAACAAACAAACAAACAAACAAACAAACAAACAAACAAACAAACAAACAAACAAACAAACAAACAAACAAACAAACAAACATTATACATACATCATAATTCCTCCTTTTTAATTCTTTAAAAAACAAATATAATAAATTTATTTTAGACGTTATTACTGACCATTTCTATTATAAAGGGACCAAGTCGAGAGTAAAATGTAGTTCAGCTATTCTAAAGTTAGATTCATTTTTGATAATTAGAGGTTTAAGAGTCCGATTAAAACCATTTATCCTCAATCCACATTTTTAAGACTTTCTTTCGAATGATCTATAATTAAATGGAGATAAAATCATGGGCTTCAGAAATATTTGATACTAATTAAGGAGGTCGAATGGTTTTTATTGTTACTGGTGGATCTAATTTATATCTACTAATAAACGAAATTGTCTGTCTGTTATTTCAAAATATACACCATATTACAATATACTTCATATGCTATTTACACGGTTTCGTAGTATAATAAACATTATATATCGTACACATGCACCCTATTTTTAAATTTAATTTAAACGGGAATTGTTAACAATGATTAATTGAATTTATTCAGATTATTTTAGCCAAAATTACAGGTAGCCTGTATCTTCCTTAATCCTGTTCGGATGAGGGGGGCGGGGGGTGGGGAGGGGGGGGGGGAGGCTTCATTAGCGGCGGCAGAAAATCCACGCGTACATGTCAGTACAGTAACTACTGAGTATCCATACTAATATTATAAATGCGAAAGTAGCTCTGTTTGTTTGTTGTCTTTTCTCGACTAAACGGCTGAACCGATTTGGATGAAAATTGATATGGAGATAGTTTGAGACCCTGGCAGGGATAAAAAAAAATAGAAAAGGGGGATGAAAATTTGTATGCGGAATCAATCATATCTCAAGTAAGGTATATAAAACTCATCATACCTATGTATACATATACATATGTAGTCCACCTATTCCATAATAACCGTAAAAGCGTATCTGGGGAAGAACCCGAGCGAAGCTAGGGTGACTCGCTAGTGAGATTATAAATACGAAAATTTGTATGTATGTGTGTGTGCGAACATGCAAGTGTATGCATGTGACCCGGACAATAATACGTAACACGTACAATGTACATACATCTTTTTAATACAACGACACGTTTGGCTCAGTTTCTAGTAACCCTGCTCGCTGTGCTAGCGTTCGTGGGTTCGAGTCTCGCTGGGGGCATTCATTTGTGTAATGAGCACGAATCTTTGTACTCCAGTAATGGATGTTTATGTTCACAATATTTATATAAAAAATTATATATGTGTATTGTATCAAGTATCTGGTATCCGTATCACAGGCCTCGTAGCTTACGATGGAGCTAGATGGTGCTGTGTGTTAATTTCCCAACATATTTATTTATTTTATAATATAATTTTTGCATACTGTTCGGCACGTAGAAATGTATCCAAGTAAAGCAAAGGTACGTCGCTAGTATTACATGGTGGGTATGGTTACATGGTGGGTTTATACGTACATATTAAAATAAGTGATTGAGCAACACATCAAGCTTCTGAATATTTAACTTGGCTTTAAGAAAGCATTTATCAAAAATTCATTCGTTAAAAGGTTGAAGAGAAGTGTTTATTTATTTTATCGTACGTAATATAATATATTAATCTATAGTATACCTCATGATTATCCTGCCTAATTCCACCCTTTTTACTTAGAATTTAAAAAATAATTAGGTATTTAATATATATAATAAAATTCTGAGTCAAATCTGTACATTAAATATTTTTGGAACATATTAAGTCATCAATATCGATACAGAGGCCGAATGTATAGTTTTTAGAATTTTTGTGTCTGTCAGGGAACGCATCACGAGAAAACCACCAGACAGATTTTGACGAAATTTTGTATGATGATAGCTATCCATGTTAAGATATAGGATATATATTACTGCGGGAAAATATCTCATCTCTGAGAAATCTATACTTACCGTTAAAACGTAACTACAGACAAACCCGAGCGGAGCGAGGGTGAGTCGCTAGTAAACTAATAATTAAATATAAAGTTACAAGATTAATTTACTAAAAATCGACAAAAGACTCTCGACACCTAAAGTCCGACATAGCTTATTTCATTACAAATTGTCGCATTTAAATAAAAATACAAGCGTCAGGCTATTCGAGTGCGCGACATTTTTAGTAACTTTTAAATACTTGCTTCTATAGAAGATAGAAATTGCGAGATAAATGTGCGTTTTACTAAAACAGTAAAGGTGTTTTTCTGTTTTTGATCATATAGATGTTATTAAAGTTTTTTTAAACATTATAATTTTCTCTAAACAAGAACGTAGAAAATCGGTATACTTACGCAATATATATATATATATATATATATATATATATATATATATATATATATATATATATCACGCCAGAACGGCTGAACGGATCTGGATGAAATTTGGTATATAGACAGATTATATTTTAAGTAAAACTAGAATAAGAAAGTATTAGATAGATTATACTCTGGTAAAGCACATAGGATACTTGTTATCCCGGAAATATATACGGTTCCCGTGGTATAGATTTGTTTTTGTTTTTCTAGAAGCGAACCCGAGCGAAGCGAGGGTTAGCCGCTAGTTATTCATATTTACCTTAAGTCTTATCAGAGAAACCGTAACTTAAGTATTTCTTACCTAATAGACTCATTACACAGCTGCGCTTATTTGAAGCTGCAAACTTATGAATTTTGACGTCATTTATCAAACGTCCTTTGACAAAATTCTTGCGATCTCTAATTACATTGAAAGCTAGAATGTTTATTGTATACATTTTAAAGGAAGTTAGCAAAAGACGGCTTTTGTCAAGAGAATTTCATTTTCATACATATTTTCATACTAATTTAATATAAGTCGTTACTTTTCTATATAAAATATTGAGTGTTTTACTCATAAACCAGAAAATTTTATAATTATTTGATAATCAATTGAGAACCACCATCCGACACGTAATCTTTGGTTATGGTGTATGATATAATCTGGTGAGAAAAAAGCAAAAAAGAAAAAAAAAATCTATAATTATTGACTTTTAAATGTTATTGCTATTAGTATAAAATACATATTTTACTTTAAAAAATTTGAAAAGATCTATATCTATATGTAAATCTTAGAAATAAGGCTTTGTTTTTGAAATGGAGAAAAATCTCTCTACTGTAAAGTACAACTAGCATTGGTAGTTCGAACCAATAAGCACTAAGGTGACGTATTATGAATATATATATATATATATATATATATATATATATATATATATATATATATATATATATATATATATATATATATATATATATGTTCGCGGATTCAGGTTTCGAGTTACATAAAAATTGTCACAAAATAGCCATTATTTTATGTATATAAAGGTGCGTAATTTGGTTTAAGTGAAGTTTGAAGGAAAACACGGAGAATTGAGAAGTGAAAAGTGAAGTGAAGCCTTGCTTATAAATTTAAAAGCGAAAGTTTGTAAGAATGTTATTCTTAAACGTTTAAACGGCTGAATGGATTTGGATGAAGTTTAGTATACAGATTATGAGCTGGAGTTAGGCATAAGCTACAGTTACAGGTACCTACTGACCTACTCGAGCGAGAGTCAGGCGGCAGGTCATAGTAGGTACAAGTCTTACATCTGTTTTGTAAGGGCAGTTGAAATTGTGTTTATGGATTCGAATCGATGACGTTCACAAAGTAGTGCAGTAACAGTGAACTTTTAAAATGTTAAATTTCATGCATAATAAGATAAAGCCTTTCTCTTGTTCCCAAAACGTCACAAAAGGTGTTTTAATTTAAAACACGACTTCCCTTTTAGTGTTCTGCATATACGAGTATATGTGAAATGTGCATATACGTAAGTTAGCTCCGAGCTATTTTAAATGAATAAATTTTTTAAAATATTCGCAAGTTATTTGATTGAATTGAAAAGTGGAGAATGTTCTTTTTAATTAAATATCTAGTAAAAATAAAAGATAAAATAATATTATAGATATATTCTATTTAGTTATCCATAAGTATTATGTATTATTTGTATAAAATAAGTCATCGTCCTATATTATAATATATATAATCTATACAAATAATAAAATTCTAACTGAATCGAATCTGTACATTAATTAATGGAAAATCTTATTGAAATAGTCATTATTACCGATACAGATGCCGCATCTATAGTTTTTAGAATTTTTGTCTGTCTGTCTATTTGTCTGTCTCTCTGGGAACGCATCGCGAGAAAACCATTGGACAGATTTTGATGAAATTTGCTATAATGATAGCTGGTTATCCGGGTCAACATAAAGGATACTTTTAACTGCGGAAAAATATCTCATCTCTGAGAAATTTATATTAACCGTTAAAATGTATTAAGGGACGAAGCTGTGCAGAGCGAGGGTGAGTCGCTATTAGTATATATGTATAAATATCATCCAAATCAGTCCAGCCGTTTTAATATGAAAGAGTAACAAACATACATACATAAAAACTTTATATTGATTTATCGCTGTGTACTGTGAAAGTTCTTCTGTCCTTCTGTAGACTACGCATTTCCGGCTATACTAATGTCTTTGTAATTTAGTATAGGAACGGTTTGGATTTAAGAAATAGACAATCTACATTAAAAAAGACAAATGAGCTAGTTGGTTTTATGTAATGGAAAGGTACATCGACTAACATTTCTAAGAGACTTTCTTATTTATATGAAAACTACCCTATGTGTTATTCCAGACTATAATATATCTCTGTGCCAAATTTCATCCAGATCCGTTCGTTAACATATAGGATGCTCTTTTACCGCGGAAAAATGTCTCATTTCTGAGAAAAAATACAAAAAATGCAATGTAAGAGTATACTAATATGTAAAACCTAAGAATTTGGTTTTTGGTCATTTATTTTAGTTTATAATATTAGTATAGATCTTGAGGTATGTAACTTGTTGATGTCATATAGTAGGATGCGTTTCTGGGCGCCAAACAGTAGCCTAAGTGTTACTTCAAGTTATAGTCTATATGTATAGTAAATTTCATCGAAACCCGTCTAGCCGTTTTAGCGTAAAAAATTGACAAACATACAAACATACAAAACATACCTATCTATGAAAGTACTGTGATTTAATAAAAAGAATTATGAAAATCGGCTTAGATTTGTAAAAATATCTTGCAGCATAAACAAGAAAAAAAATACATTCACGTTACTAGCAGTATCTCTGTTTCTGAAACAAAAACGCACCAATTTAAATATACTAGTGTTCGCTCAGCGTTTGAAATTCGATCGTAATCATTATTGGAAATTTGAGGAAAACATAATATATTAATAGAATCTGAAATCTAATCTAGAGTCTTACCTATCTATATCAAACAAAACTATTTCTAAAATTTTATTATTGTTAATAGTAAAGCTCGTCAAAAGCTACTAAAAATCGTTTGGACAACAGAGGAGAAAAAGATACTTAGCTGTTTTGTCTTTGCTTATTAAAAAATGATTATATCATAATAGCGGAAACTTATACATCTATACATATAATAAAATTCTAACTAAGTTGAATCTGTACATCAAACATTTTTTGGAAAATCTTATTGATATAGTCATTATTATCGATACAGAGAGAGAATCTATAGTTTTTTGAATTGTTGTCTGTTTGTCTGTTACCGCATCACGAGAAAACCACTAGACAGATATTGATGAAATTTGGTATGATGATAGCTGGTTATCCGAGTCAACATAATGTAGGATACTTTTTACTGCGGGAAAATGTCTCATCTCTGAGAAATCTATACTAAACGTTAAAACGTATCTAGGACGAACCTGAGAATATAAGGTCAAAACATACGGAACTCCTTATAAAAATACAGCTTAAGCTTATTATTTAACCAAACCTGCCTTGTCTTCTGTTGGTAAGCAAAATGTCGGCCTTCCATCCAAACGACAGGATGATTTAAGTCTCCCAACAGAATGTATAAGTAAACTTAATAAATTCCACGATTCTGAGGTTCAGAATTTCAAAATAGGCCTATCTATGAAAATAGAAATAAAAGTAGAGTTATTTAGATGTGAGCTAGCTTTATCGAATGTTTCTTTGCATTTGAAAACGTGAAATTGTTGTTTTTATTGTAAACTAGCGTTTTAGCCTCGCTTTGCTCAGGTGTGTCCATAGATCCGTTTTGAATAGATAGAAACAGACAGTTATTGTTAGTGTATCTTAGGAGATAGACAGTTGCTATTTGGACTTTTGTGTAGACCTTCTTAAGACCTACAATTTTTTGTAACATAGTTTTGTTGTATGTCTTAAGGTTTAACTGACGTAAACCATGTAAACCAAGGACAGCTAGATCTAATCAGTTATTGAGTTTTACTGTCGGAATTAGCGATTTTCCTGTAATAAAAGGTATCCAAAATGTTGATCTGCGTACTAAGTTATGTGTAATGACTACATAAAATTTAGTTAAAATCTGTTCAGTACTTTTTACCTGAAAAGTAAACATATGCAGACAAACAGACAAAAAATATTTTGTACTCATTAGCGTCCGGCAATTCAGCCGCGCAAGAAGCCAAGAGATACACTGGGATGTGGCCCACTTCGGTGGGTGGTGTACAATGCGGGTTTCTCATGGTACTTCTCTGATAGCAGAGTGGACCGTGGGAGCAATCCCTTGGTAGTCGTGGCCTGCCGTCGGGGCGTCGTGGTTAAGTGCGTAAATGATCCTGATCTAAGTGATCCCATTCAAATGAGAGAGGTTGCATTCCGTTTAAGTGCGTAGTACTGGCTGTTTTAACCGGTGAGTTCCATGTAAGTGCCAGTAAATGTCATAGATTCGCCATACTGGCAAGTTGTTCAAAAAATAGTATGGTTTTCTTATCTGTGTAGGTTTCCTCACGATTTTTCGTTCATGGTAAAAGGAAACTTGTAACTAAAATGAATCTGTATATTAAATATTTTTTGGAAAATCCCAATCCATCCCTTAAGTGGGTGAAAATGGGGATGAAAGTTTGTTTTGAGAAGAAAGCTAGAGACGAACCGGAGCGAAGCGACGGCGAGTCGCTAGTAAGTTATAATTTCAAAATGGCCAACATATAAAATTAAAAAAAAAATCAATGGAGGATAATTAAACGTGCTCGCTTTTTAGTTCCTTTTTCAGACAGTTATATTTTAAAAACTTTTTTACATAATGTTAACAAGTTGCGAAGTTCATCAACCTGTGCAAACATGGTGCAACGATGTCGTTAGTAAGAAAAAGCTGTTTCGATATACGAGGATTTAACATACAAAACATGTAAATGACTGACTGGGGACTGATTTGGATTCATAGTAGGTACGGATGCGCTCGCGCATTCAATGGAGAGTGTGTAGGGTGACAATTTATACACTTTATTTTGCCTTTGTATCGATAATACATATGTATGTATGTTTTAGTCATGTATTCTTCATGTGGTGGTTCACTCAGTGGTGTAGTGGCTACCTTGTATGGCTAGAGATTCGGAGGTCCTGGGTTTGATTCCCAGGTTGGATCAACTTAAAAGTTAGTTATTCTGTTAAGATATTCTCAGTAGTAGCCCGGAGTTGGGGAGTTGGCGGTGTTTTATCCTCGTACCTAGTACCGTATCGTAGCACGTAAACCCGTCGGTCCTGCGTCTTAACTCTCACCGGTAGTGCCGATTAGTTGTTTTTACAATCTTAATTTTACATCAAACGGTACCTATTACAGTTTTTCTTTTCATATTCTTACTTTTCTTAATGGCAGGAGTAAGTAGAAATTATAGTTCTATGGTATATTTTAGTTACCTAAGATATATAGATATTTTAACTAAGCATGATTTCATTTAAATATTTTGAAAAACAAAATGCCTATTTTTCTATTTTTCCCGCGTAAACTGTCAAAACTTCAAAATTAGCAATACCTTATTAATAACTGTGTAAAACTGTTAAGTAAATTAAGAAGTTATTTAATTTAAATAATTCATATTAGTATATTTTTGTTCATACATAATTAAAATTTTATACATATTCTTGTCACCCTATTCCCAGCCTCACTATTTACATGAAGCTTAGCAAACGCGAAATGACATCGTATTAGTTCTTATTTCGCTTCATATTGCTTGCGTATCGCGGGTTTGAATCTCGTTTGTTGCATTTCTATAATAAGCTTCTATTTTAAGGACGTGTTGCACTGGATGTAGATTATAAAAATATATTTTATCTGTCATTGTATTGAAATATTTCTTATCTGTTTTGTAAATAGATTAAATAAAATTAAGACATGTATATCTATACTCCAGTCATGGGTGTTTATATTTATAATATGTATGTATTTAAAAATATATATGTGTAGTGTATCAACCACCTGGTATCCATAACACAGGCCTGTGTGTTAATGTACCAATAAAAAAAAACAGCGACAAGTGCGCTTGTTGCACAGGTACAATTTCTATTTCTTTCAATGTTAATTTCTAATGGGAAGATAACTAGTTTTACGTACCTCCTAATCCCAGAAGTGTATTTAATACAGCCAATTTCTCAACAGATATAGGTCATAGCTGTAAAAATAATCTATGTGCACATAGTTCTACACGGGACTCGAACGTAGGACTAGACCTAGCTAACATGCTAACCACTAAACCAACAAGACCCCTATAGAGGTTTATCATAAATAATGTTAATAGAAATGAAAGCCCATTTATAATGTGAATTTTAAATGAAGTGAAGTAGGATGGAGACTAAATAGATGTTTAAAGTTTGGTTCCCGCTGAAAGCTATTAGACGCTCTAACCATCTCGCCATACATTGTTATAAGTAGAGTTTTACATGTTATAACTAAGTTACGCGTTTATTTGCTGCGTTTTTAAAACGATTTCATATGGAAAAGACTTTTTTTTTATTATGTTATTATGATCGGACTAATATTTCATTTATTTATTTATCGATACCAATATTATAAAAAATTAAAGTTTGTGAGTTTGTGACGTTGTAGCGGGTAATCTCTGGATCTACTGAATAGATTTAGATGAAGTTTGGTAAGAAGATAGTTTGAGACCCTGAGAAGGACATAGGATATTTTTCATACCGGAAATCCCTTAATGGGGTGATAATGGGGATGAAAGTTTGTATGGGGTATCAACCTAATAATAAATACTACTAATAAACGCAAAATTGTGTTTGTAGCTTTATTAACTTCTTGACACTAAAATGGCTGGAATGGTTGGATGAAATTAGATCTATATAATATATAAGATAGATTATGACCTGGAATAATACGTAAGTACCTAGCGATGCATCTGAGCGAATCGAGAGTTTATAATTCTTTTATCGATGTGCCGTCGCTTCGCTTAGGTGCATCGCTAGATACCTAGGTATAATTTCAAGGTAGAATTCTGAATTACTTAAAACAAAGGTAATTAAAGCCTTTGGAGTATTTTTTTTTTAATGTATGCGTTATTAAAAACCTATAAAAAGATATCGTATATCATATTCACAAAACTAGAGGCCTTCTCCTATTTATAATCGCTCAAAAACGCAGCGTTTTTTTCACCAGTATGCAATACGCCTTATCTAAAATTAGTGGTTGCTAACCGCCTGCGCACACGACACCTGACCGTGTGTCTCTTAGCACTTCGTTAAAAAACACATATCAATCGACGAATACACTTTAAATGAAAGATAGAGTTATTATTTTTAAATATAATATAACTAGCGATTCAACCTTCCTTCGCTCCGGGTTCGTCCCTAGACAAAAAAAATCAATCGCACGGGAACCATACATTTTTCCGGGATGATATAGAGCATTTATCCGTCCTCAACAAACGGGCTATCTAATGCAATAAGATTTTTTTAAATCTGATTAGTAGTTTCTGAGATTAGCGCGTTCAAACCAACAAAAAAACAAACTCTGTCTATAATATATGAGATATAAAAAGCCATACTTAATACTATAATAATAATATCAGGATATTGTTTGTTTGAACCTCTAGAATTACTAGTCAGGTTTGAAAAAATCTTTTAGCATTTTATAGCCTACTAGCGACTCACTCTCGCTTTGCTCGGGTTCATCTCGGTAGATTCCTCATACAAACTTTCATCCCCCGTTTTCACCTTCCTTAGGGAAGATTTACGGAATAAAAAATATCCTATGAACTTTACAGGGTCTGAAACTATCTTCTTACCAAATTTTATCTAAATCGGTCCAGTAGTGTAGACTGGTGACTTATTCGCTTACAATGCGTCCTAAGTGCTTTTTGTATTTATATCAAATAAAAAAGCATTTTGGCATTACAGGCCACTATGTGTTCATAATCTATCTGTGTACCAAACTTCATTCAAATCGGTCCAGCAGTTTCGGTACAGAATATAGACCCCAAAAAATAGTTGTTGAATTTTTTGTCTGGTTTGTCTGTTTGCTTTTCACGCAAAAAGTACTGATCGAATTTTAACTTTTTGTATAGTGATAACTTATTACTCGTGTCAACATTTAGTATACCTTTTATTACATGGAAATCTCTAATTCCCAACAATAACTGGTTCGGTCGAGGTCACAAACACAATAACTAGTTCGGAGTTGTTCTTAAAAATTTACACGACTAACGCTGGCTAAATCTTAAAATATACACCAAAACAATAAAAAGTGCAGCGGGGGTGAGTCATTAGCAAATAATAAATATATCTCTATGTGTTTATTTATCTATTTCTGTATAAATAAGTGTTCTGTGTAATACATGGTGCTAAACTACCGGTCTAATCTATGTATACTAATATTATAAGTGTGAGTTTGTTACTATGGATGTATGGATGTGTGTTTGTTAATCATTCACGCAAAACTAATGAATATATTTTGATGAAACTTTACTATAATATAGCTCATACATCAGAATAGCACGTAGATTACTTTTTGTCTCGAAAAAATGTACGGTTCCCGTGGGATAGATTTGTCTTTGTTTTTCTAGACGCGAACCTGAGCGAAGCGAGCGTGAGCCACTAGTTGAATTATAAAACTAAAGTAAAGCATGATATATGAAAATTGAATAGTTACTTTTATTTTATAATATGAAATGAGCGATTCTTGTGTATAAATTTATTTCATGTCTCTCTGAAACGGATCTAACGATTTGGATTAAACTTTGTATTTAGATAAGGTTTTGTTTTTTAAGTTTATCTATATAGGAGTACCTATTGTCTGAAAAAACGTAATTTTCATATATTTTCTAAAATAACACTATTTTACAATAAAAATAACGAGCAAAGCTCCGTCGCCGAGGCACTTACTATTATGCTGCAATATGACCAGATATCTTAATACTATATGTATATAATGTAATAACGGTGAAGGAAAACATCGTGAGGAAACCTACATGTCTGAGAGAACCTAGCAAGTTTTCAAAAGACATGTGAAGTCCGCCAACCCGCTCATGGCCAGCGTGGTGGGCTATGGCCTGGTTCCCCTTGTACTAAAGGGAGGCCCGTGCCCAGCAGTGGGACGTTAAAAAGGGCTAAATACATACTATATGTATTATGTATATAATGTTAATAATAATAAACTTTTACTAGACGACTTTATATCTACTAAACTATGTATGCACGTGTAGGGACTTTGTATATCCAACACATAAATACCTATAATTTTTTTACCTTCAACTTAAATAATACGCATGAAGAAAATTCAAAAAGTCCTTCAGAAATTGGACAAACATTAAGCACAAGTAATTATATATGATCAAAGCTCTGTTAAAGTTCACTTTACGTAACAAAATCATCTACATAACGACGCCATTTACGAAATTTAACAATGACTTAACTTAATGACCCACTTTGATACGTTATATCGAGTAAAGTAATTTTTAGAACGTAAAGAATAATTTTAGGGTTTCGTATTCGAATCACAAGGGACTCATTATAAATATTTAATTTACAAGATAGTGTTTATTTGTCCATCTGTCCTTCCTTTTAAAGTCAAAATCTGATTTATAGGATAGATTGGCTAGTGTATTTAAACCTCCAAAGGAGATATAAATGAGACGGAACCAAGACAGAGAGGACACTGTTGAATCAAAAGACGAGTTTCCGTTCAAGAAGGAAAAAAATAGCATTTAGTGAATTCGTAAGCAAACCTAAAAAATATCGTATTTTTAAGATGTATTTTAATTCAAACATTTTCTTTTTTTTTTGACAAAACTAAAATAAAATCAAAATTCATTTTAAAATATATCCGAAAATAACCTTAAAAATTTATGTAATAGTATAAGAAATGATTTAGAATACAACAAAATTGAACGTGCATAATAATTACAAGACTTCCGCAACACCATTCAGACAAAGAGAGACAATAGCATTCCCAAGGAGGGTTGATGTCAGGCAGGCGGCCGGTCGTCAAACTTTTGCCAAATCCTATCAGCAGTACTACAGAAGATGTACTGCGCCGACCCCAAGTGATTGGGAAATGGGCAGGGAGAAAAAGAATAAGAAGATTTCAATTCAAACAAAAGCTTAAAGTATTGTTAAATGTTGTTTAGAGTGGGCATCTTTGATATATAAAACTATTACAATTAAATAAAACTTCTAGAGCAACAAAGTGAAAGATAAAATAAATACTACAGAAAACAAAACAAGACCATAGTGGCACAGTGAATTTTTTAATAATCTGGCTATTCCTGTTATCATGGGTTCGAAGATGATATACAGTTTGGACCATTGGGACTGTTTTTATTACTACATTTCCACAGTTAGACACCTAGATAAAAAGTAGCCTTTTAGCTAATACAAGATATAAGCTATCTCTATTCCGAATTTCACTCAAATTTATTTAGTGCTCACAAGATATGACAAACATACACACACAAACTTTTTTCATTTATGATATTAGTGTATAAAAATGCTTAGAATTATTCAATTTTCATTTATTAGTTAATAATGTGTATTGGAAATCGAACCCTGAACTTCCAGATCAAGAAACCAGTAGTACATTTCTCATTTTCTATGAAACATAATATTGTTGTCGTTTAAATATTTGAGCTCTAATGTCTAGAAAGCTACGTAATACGATCTAAGCTTTTAAGACTAAATTTCTTATGATAGCGAACTTTTTAGAGACCCTTCTTTTTTTGAAGTTGTTTTTCAGTTAAAAATATTAATTTACATTTAATTATAACACAAGAAAGTATTCTGTATAAGCTTTAAATTTTGAAATTCATTTATCGCCTTCTCAGACACGCACTAAGCTATTTCTAAATCACTTTGAACCCATCTTATTTCTCAGTTCACATGTTTTCAATGTTTGCTAAATTAATATCTGAATTAATTTTGCGGTTATATTTCTTTAAAAGGACTTTAACGTATTATAGATATAAGGATACAATCCATTTTATATTATGTAGAAAATTATCGCCTTAACCTAGCTACGCTTGTGTCCCTAAGGATGAATGTAAGAAAATTTCTTTTTTGTTCCTGAAAATTTTCATGGACGCACGCAGAACAATTGAGGCCATCAACACAAAAGTAGCCTAACCAACTGAGAGCTACTTTAAAGAAAATAGCTATTAAACATTTTCATATATTTTAAAACTTATTTATAGTTTTACATTAAGCGCTAACTTGACTTACAAAGTTTTTTTTAGCGTTTACAGCTTATTTTCTTTTGAAGAAAATTATATTTACATTATATTCAATTATAGACATCTAATAACTAACTTAAAAAAAAATTGGTTAGGCCATTTTTGTATTTTAAATATTTTCAAAATTTTTCGGCTTTGGCTTAACATAATAACAAATCAATTACAAACGACTTTTCTCCCGCTGTTATTATGATTTTTTTTATTCACGATACATGCGGTTCCATCTCATTCAGCCTAAAGTACCTATAGGGCAGCAATGGCAATATAAGTACACTGAGTGGCTTAGGCTTTTTATGCGTTTCCTTAAAGTTAAAAAAAATTGCAAAAACAATTTTTTAGCGGCATTTCTTATTTATTAGTAAAACTTTTTTAAATTAAACTTTACCATATGTAGAATAGTTTGTAGTATATAAGTCGACAAAAAAATATATAAGCTAGGCTGCTTGCACTGACGGCATGATTCATCAAAGGTTCATCACAATCGAATGTATAGTTCAAAAATGCATAGAGGAATTTTCAAAGGAGAAAAATTTTCTAAACAGAACCCTCGGTGGTCCATCAAAAAAGTAGAGTAGTGAAACACGAAATTTTGCTCCACTTGAGGTGAAAAATTTACTTTTTTAAAATATATATTAATATTATTTCACGGTTTGGCATTGTTTTTTTAAGATGGCTCGATATGTAAAAATAAGGCGTCTTTAGTGATATCGTGTTTTTTCGGAAAATATATTTAAAAAAAAGTGTTTTTTTTTTTCAGAAGACATATATATCTATATGGTTAACTTAAACAACGAAACCTTACCTGAATATAAATTTTGGCAGGGCATATAAAACAGGCATATAAAACATGGCAGGCAAGAATCCCTTCCCTTTTACCGGGTGATTTTTAAGCTCACGGTGTATCTATTGCGAAAAATCCTATGTTTTTTATAATGATACATCAAAATCTGTTTAGCAGCGTAAGCGTGAAAATGTAAGAAACAGATATACATTCACATTTATAATACTAGATAGTACTCGACACCCTTTCTATAAGTTAAGTAAAATACGCATTTCGCAACTTATGATTGATATTTCTTACTGTCCCCAATAAAAATAAATCTAATGGATACTCAATCGCTTTAAAAGTCCTTACTCTTCATCAAAAACAATATAATATTAAAAGCTAAGTTTAAAAGCCAAATTAAGTTTTATTTTTTGAAATTTAAAGTTCATAATCGCCTAAAGCTATCTCCTATCAATCGACTTTAAACGTAAAAAGCTATTTGCACTCTATGGGCTTATAAAATAAAGTTGAGTATTGTTTGGCTTTTTCTATTATGTTTTTGTAAGGGGTTAAAGAGAAACGAGGATATTGTACTTGAAATATATTGGATGTGGGATTATTATAACTTATATTATTTCACTTTAGAAATGTTTATTTGTTTATAAAGTAAACGCAAAGAAAGTTAACAATTTCAATTTTTATCATACGTTTCACTTAGGCTCTAACTGTACTTCAATAAATATTTGGCTAATTTAGTATTAATAGAGTTCGGCCAGTGGTGGAAATCTATCTATAATATAAAAATGAATCGCTGAATGTGTTGGTAAGCGCAAATCTCGAGAGCAGCTGAACCGATTTCGCTAATTCTTTTTTTAGAATATTCCTTGAAGTACGAGGATGGTTCTTACGAAGAGAAAAAAATTAAAAAATTGCCTGAAAAAGTCTAAAAACAACACTTCTCTATATTCCCATACAAAAGAATCGTAATAATACTTAAGAGTCAATTTGAACTTTAATACCATACCATAAAGCTCAAGTGTTAGTGGAGAGGTTCCGGGAAGGCAAAACAATTGAGTGACGTTAGTATCGTATAAATATTAATGTCAATATTTGTCAATATTATTAAGAAAAAATAATGTATATGGCCAACGCTGGGTAATAACTATTTATATCTATTTAAAACGTACCTAGCGACGATCCCGAGCGAAGCGAGGGTGAGCCGCTAGTTCCACTATAAAATTATTGCAATTTTTAGTATAAACTATATAAAAAAGCCTGTTTCCCAATTTTTTTTATTGATAAATACTAAAGCTCATCAATAGCTACAAAAAATGAAGATCGGTTCATAAAGAGAGAAGAAAAAGGTATTGAACTGTCCTGTCTTTGCATAATACTTTCTTAGATTTACGCGAATATTTTAGTTCCAATTTTGTATTTTTTATCTATTTATATATAAATTCTTATATTTAGCAAGCTGATTGACTTAAAAATCGTTTTCCTGAATGGGAAATACTCATGGTTCTTATTTATTTAGTAAGAGTAACAAAAGTAATAATAATAATAATATCCTATTTCGGCCAGGCGGCCAATCTCACTAAGACTAAACTTAGAACAGAAGATATTATAGTGCACAAGTGTACGCGCAGACACAAGTGTACTCTCTATTCCTGTTACTCTTATACTCCGGTGGGACTACTCGACAAGACTGATGAGAACTAATGAGAGATCAGGCACTACACACAATTAACGTGATCTCCGATATGTGAAACTAGCTCTCAAGGGCATAACACAGCCAACTTCCCAACTCCGGTTACTGAGAATTTCTTGACTGAAAAATTCAATAACCAAAATGTGAACTATCCGGGATTCGAACATAGGTCGTCCGAGTATGCAGCCATACATGTTAGTTACTAGACCATCGAAACAGAAGCTAAAGTATCGTTATAACATTTGCTTCTCACCCTCTATATAATACATTATCTTTGTACTTAGAGGACAAAGTAGGCTTTAATGAGGACAGGTAAATGACACGGGACACCGTCTTAGGGATGGCGTTATGTTCCGCTTAGGACTTTATTAAAAAAAACTGCTACTTTAGATTACCTATAGTCACTAAAATATGTATACTAATATACATTATTACGATGTATATTGGAAAATCTGACTGATAAATGACAGAAACTTATATCAGTAATCCTATTGTAAATGTGAAAGTGTGTTTGTTTGTTTGTTTGTTTGTTTGTTTGTTTGTTTGTTTGTTTGTTTGTTTGTTTGTTTGTTTGTTTGTTTGTTTGTTTGTTTGTTTGTTTGTTTGTTTGTTTGTTTGTTTGTTTGTTTGTTTGTTTGTTTGTTTGTCATTCTTTCACGTTAAAACGGAGTGATGGATTGGGGTAATTTTTTGTGTGGAGATAGTTGGAGGGCTGGAGAGTGACATAGGCTACTTTTTACCGCCCTTGGTGGCCTGCTATCGAGGCATCGTGATTAAGTACGTAGGCGATTCTGCGACATCCTATTAAGACGAGGTAGGGCTTAGTGGGTAGTATAGTATTACTTATCCAATATTATTCTAATCCGATGACGATAAAACTTAAAACTTTAATGAGTTACCATTATATATATATATATATATATATATATATATATATATATATATATATATATATATATATATATATATATATATATATATATATATATAATGGTAACTCATTAAAGTTTTTATATATATATATATATAAGTTCGCACTACTTTTAGGAAAATTTTAACGTATGCCCAAGTGGAACATACCCATTCGCTCCCTCATCCCCCAGATATTGATTTTGGTTGTCAGGGATTATTTACGACTGGAGCGTTTGTTAAGAAAATATACAAATATTTTTGAACGTTTGCGTTCCACTGATTCTATTTTACGTGTTTATTGTATATAGATCGTCCTTGGCTCCATCTGTAGCAAAAGCTCGAGATTGTTGAGCTTTCCTTCTTATGATACTTTCTAAGAAATATTAAGTACACTAAGTAATAAAATCAATGAAGTGAGAGGACTTGCTCACTGAATGTTTAATGTAACAATCTATTACCAATAGACTTTATCCATACTAATCTATACATCAACTGAGTCAAATCTGTACATTAAATATTTTTTGGAAAGTCTTATTGAAATGGTCAATATTATCAATAGAGAGGCTGAATCTATAGTCTTTTGTCTGTCTGTCTATGTATCTGTCTGTCTGTAACCGTATCATGAGAATATCACAGGACAGATTTTGATGAAATTTGGTATGATGATAGCTGAAGTTAGGTGGATAAGGAAATCTAATCATATAGGACATATTTTCAAAGAAGTATTTATTATCAGAATTACTTGAAACTTGGTATTGATGCTTTTCATTACAGTTAAATAAATACGTGTTTTAGCATTTTTAGAAATTCATCCCGTAAGGTGGTAAAATAGGGAATGAAAGTTTGTATGAAACCTACCTTTTTAGAGTTTTTTTCTATAGTTTTAGCGCGAGCGAAGCCGCGGGTCCTGCTAGTATATTATAATTTAAAATGACAAAAAAATACTTTTAGTTAACATTGATAATGATGTTCTCCTAACCGATTCCGGCCACGGCGGCCAATCTCATTGAGACTAGCCAACTGCGCAGGAGATATTACAGTGCACAAGTGTACGCGCAGACACAACGTGCACTCTCTATTCCTGACACTTTCATACTCTGGTGGGTTTCATACGAGACACGACCGGTGAGAGTTTAGGCGCAGGACCGACGGCTTTACGTGCTTTCAGAGGCAGGGTGGTGAAACACCACCAACTTCCCAACTTCGGGCTGTTACTGAGACTTACTATACAGAAAGACTCAATAACTAAACTTGGCCCGACCTGGGACTCAAACCCAGGACCTCCGGGTATGCAGCCGTACATGCTAGCCACTACACCACCGAGGCAGTAGTTAACATTAATTATTACTCAGCTATTTTGATCCAAACGATATGACATCAACTTAGCTTAGTATGACTTCAGCTTAGGTATAAAAAATGTGACCCGAATCTTTTTCTACAGAACTGTAAAAACATGTTAAAGGCTTTGACTTTATATTATTCAAATAGAAGTTTTGTTTTCTTTTCTTATATATTAAGCTTTCTTCTTACTCTGTAACTTACCCGCGTCTTGTATTTATGTTAATACTAGCCATTCACCCTCGTTTCGCTCGGGTACGTTTTAACTGTTAGTATGGAATAGATGGAATATTTACTATTTTACTGTTCCGCTCCAATGTGTAGTAGCATGATGGTATATAGCCTTTCTTAATAAACTGGCTACCTAATGTAAAAATAATTTTTCCAATCGGATTAGTAGTTTCTGAGATTAACTCGTTCAAACAAATAGACAGACAAATAATATTATATCAGTATAGATATGCAGACAGCGCCATCTATTGATAAATTTTCTTACTCACCTGAGTAGGTACTTTTCATCTAAATCCGTTTGGTTTCAGTATGAAGGAGTAATAAACATACTTAAAACTTTTGTATTTATATTTATATAAATTATAAATACCAAAATTTGTATGTATGTGAGTATGTTCATCACACTTATATTTTTAGACTATAGATACTGACCCGCTAACATTCTCTTTTACTTTCATGGGTTGACTGGAAGATCTCCTCTCTCTCTTTTAGATATAACTCCATCATTGCTTTTTTTTTAAATTATTCTCAAAATTTTGCTTTAATTGCAAAAAAAAAAAATAATAGTATTGATCTTCCTCAAATTCTCTTTGCATATTTTGTTGAACGAATAACTTCACTTTTTCTATCAAAATTATCCTAGTTCGACCGGATACAATATACCAATTAATGTTGGGGCAAAACCCTTTATTGTCCTCGATTGTATACATACGATGAACATCAATTAAATTTAAGTTATTAATCTTCCTGCGTTACTTATCTACTTGTATTACTAAATGCCTCGGTAGTGGTCTAGTGGCTAGCATGCACGGCTGCACATCCGGAGGTTCTGCGTTCGAGTCCCAGTTCGAGTCAAGTTAAGTTATTGAGTTTTTCTGTTAGAAAGTCCCAGTAACAACCCGGAGTTAGGAAGTTGGCGGTGTTTCATACCTGTGCCTCGGAAAATACATAAGCCCCACAACACCTGATCTCTCACTGGTAATGTCGAATTATCGTTCCATCTAAATTTTAGAGGGAAAGAAATAGAAAGTGCACTTGTGTCTGCACTCTCTATCCCTCTGAATCTCCTACAGAGTTGGCTAGTCTCAATGGGATTGGTTACTGTGGCTGAAATCGGCTAGAAGGACATCATCACTTGTACTACAAACTTTTACTTATAGCTTTATTCGAATATTTTCTCCTTTTCTAGATCCACTAAGCAAGAGCCCCACTTTCTTGTTCACATCCAAAATTTCCAGGTACACAATATTAGAATAATTCGACTGATTGCATTAAAACTTAAATGTGGTTTTAACTTTGGACTCATTTTTACCCTTATCTATACTCTGTAGTAAGTTCGTCGATTAAAAATAAGCTACTCGTATCTTTATATCTAATAGAAATGTGCAACTGACAGACATACAAACATAAACATTCATATTCATAGCAATTATTATTAATATCTGAAAATACTGCAACCAATTTAATGCTATTTTCATAGTTACAATTTCATACAAATAAATAATTTATTTACTAATTAGAAAACCCACAATCCAACAGGAATAGGAAACGCTTAGCTAAAAACTAATCTACTCTATGAATATTATACGTAATTGATAATTCCTGCTAATGGCCAGTCTAGACGGTGCAGTAGAGGTTTTAGATTGATTAGACTGAACGTACTGACCTTGCGTTTACTTAAACTGATGTAAAAGGGTTCTTGTGTAACTAGCGACTTACCCCACTTCACTCGAGTGCATCCATGTGACTTTTTTAATTATCTAATGCAGGGCTCGAAACCGCATTTATAATATTGGTTAATTCATAGCTCGTTCTTTAACCGGTTAATGAAAATGAACGGTTTTGTAAACCGAAATAACGGTTAACGGTTATTCTTAGAGAAAGGTTGGATTTCGGTTTTGATACCAAAATAAATCGATTAATTAATGAATTAATAAGTAAGAAACGTCCATTATTAGTATAGACGCGCCAAATGTAAACACACAAAAATCTTATTTTAACCGGTTAATTTTGTTCATGGAATCAAAATTCGTTAAAAACCGTTCTACCGGATCTAACCGGTTACAGAACGTAACCGAAGCCTTCAGCCGAAAATCTTTTCGGTTTGGGTCAATGACCAAAACCGGTTTAAGAATTGAACGAGTTTCCGAGCCCTGATCTAATGTACAGACAGCGTCACCTTTTTATTACAGATAATAACCTATATGTTACTCCAGGTTATAGTTTATCTGTGCATTAAATTTTATCTGAAGTCGTCCATCTGTTTGAGCATAAAGGAGTAACAAACAAACACACATAAAAACTTTAGCATTTATTCGTCCGAATATTGTAAAAAAGTAAAATTTCTTATTATGTTTGTTCGAGCCTATTTTATAATGTTAGGAACAAAGGTTTTTTTTCGACATTACCACTGTAAAATAATACATAGTAATACATACATATAATAGTTAATAGTCTTACTAATTTCATAAATACCTAAGTTTGCGAGTATGTATAGATGTACATATGTTTGGTACTCTTTCACGCAAAATGTACTGAACGAATTTTGATGAAACTAAAGTAATATAGCTTATACATCAGAGTAATACATAGGCCATAATTTACATTGAGTAATGTAAATTATGGCCTATGTATTACTCTCATAGTGATATTAAAGTACCAGTGGCTCACCCTCGCTTCGAAGAGACCCCAGTCTTCGTATATTCTAACCCCATAGATTCGTTTTTGTTTTTCTAGAAGACTGGGATCTTCTAGAAAAATAAAAACGAATCTATCCCACAGGAACTGTACATTTTTCCGGAATGTAAATGTATATGTAGTTGTAGCCTATTGCTATTCGAGACTATAATCTATGACTTTGCCAAATTTCATCTAGATCCGTTTAGCTATTCTGGCGTGCTTATTTAACAAACATCCATCCAAACATCTAAACATCTAAACTTTGACATTTATAATATTAGTAAGATTTTGCAGGTGGAGCTGCCGGATAAAACTAGTTTATTATAAATACACTCAATTATAGCAATACCTGACTCCCTTCTCTACGGTTAAGGAACAATGTTTAAACACAAGATCGTCTCATTACTCATGCCGCTACTGCTAAGAAAATGTAAATTAGACCGATGTTCCACTGAAACATATTCTAATAGGATTATAAAGCTATAACATTAATTAAAGTTAATAAAAAAATAAAGCGGTTGTTTTATTTTTTTGTTTCATATGTGATTTACTTTCCAAAAAAATTAATTAATGTTTTGGTTTAAAATCTTAATCTGTATTTATAATAAAATTCTGAGTCGAATCTGTGCATTAAATAATTTTTGGAATAAGTTTTGCGAAAATTCCAATAAGTGAAAATAAAAATTATAAAACTTAATGCCAGACTACTAATTAGTAAGATTTTGCAGGTGGAGCTGCCGGAAAAAGCTAGTTTATTATAAATTCACTCCATTATAGCAACACCTGACTCCGCTTTCTTACTAATTAAGCCCAAGCATAAAATTTTTCAGTAGCCGGATTAGATCTATGAGAGGACTTTTTTCTTGGATTTGGTATAATCTGTCAGTGTGAGTGTGGCCAAGAGTCTAGTACTGCTACCTTACGACACCCTAGATGAGATACATAAGGTTTTAAATTAAAATAAGTTAAAACTATCTTTTCGGATTATTTCGCAGATTTATTTTGATGTTTGGTCCCCAACGTTTTGATTATATAACGCCTTTGAGACGTCTAAAACCTTAGTCTCTCCCGTGACCATGAATGCTGTAAAGTATTCGAAACGACGGGAACCAAAAATCAAAATAAATCTGCGAAATAATCAGAAAAATAGTTTTATGTAAAATGTCAAATAAAAGTATTAAAATAAATTAAAACATTTGTCTCAAGGCAGTGGTAGCCCAGTGGGAATGCGCTTGCTTGAAAAAACTGGGTTCAATGGCTGGGTCTCGCACCTCTAATAATTAATTCCATGTGTGAATCATTTCTAACACGAACTTTACCGTAAGGGTAAGAAATGTAGCATATCTACCAAGTTTTCAAAAGACATGTGAAGTCTGCCAACCCACACTTGATTAGCGTGATGATCCCCAGCAGTGGGACGTTAAAAAGTACTCAATACGAATATTATATAATATGTGAGTATTTATAGCATCTCCTTTGGAGCATAGCCACGGGTAATAAATAGTTAGTCTAGTACAAACGTATTGGAAACGTATTCTTTTTGGGAATTGTAAAAAAGATACATTTTTCAAATAGTTTTTAGTTCAGTGTGAACAATCTTTCAAAGTCTTAAAATGTATTCCGCGACACGAAGTGTTTTTCCACAGCATGTGATGAATTATATTAGACTTAACTAAAGAGATTTCTACACGAACTTAAAATGTTATAAATTATATGTAAAACATTATAAAGTGGTCTTTACATATGCAACAAAGTTGTGCAAAATTGCATCTACTATCTTGTAAAATTTTTTTTCTTCACCAAGAATTCATATAAATAAGCACATGTATCTTTTTCGGTAGAATTTCTTACTTTTACTTACTTTTAAATAATATTGAAGACTACTTTTTAACCAACTGCGGGAGAGCGCAAAGGAGGGTTATTTGTTTGATGTGGTCTAGTGGCTAGTATGTACGGCCGCAAATATAGGGGTTCTGAGATCAAGTCCCGCGTTAGGCCAAGTTTAGCTATTGAGTATTTCTGTCACAAAGTTCTCAGTAGCACCCAGCGGTTCGGAAGTTGGCGGTGTTTCACCCCCGAGCCTTGGAAACTACGTAAAGCCATTGGTCTTGCGCCTTAAGCCTCACTGGTCTTATTGAAGTATTGTCCCATCGTACTATGAGAATGAAAAGGAATGGATAATGCACTTGTGTCTGTACGTATACTTGTGCACTATAACATCTCCTGCAAAGTTGGCAAGTCTCCGTGAGATAGCCATCGCGACTAAAATCAATCAGGAGGAGGATCTATAAAAGTGAAATTTCATTGTCTAATCAATTAAGAAATCTCAGAAAGTATAAATATTACAAGTTATGTTACACGTTAATTTAACTTTGACCTTTTGGTACGTTTTCCATAACAAAGAATTTTTGGAAATTCAACCCCTAAAAAGTAGTACCGGGGTTGTATTAAAATACCTTATTTTTAATCTACGAGGGCAAATCCGCAGGCGAATGCTAGTTGTATAAACGTATAAGTGTATGTACATATGTACGTAAGTATAAGTCGAGTCGCGAAGGTTGCATACCTATAAATCTGAAAAACTTTTTATTAATTCTAAATTGAATTTAATTTTATGAAGGCTTTATTATTTCATATAGGGCATTTCAAAAGTCCTTACAGTGTTTGGGGTTGTCCTAATTACCAAAATGTCAAATAGGTAACATGGGTGAGACAGGAAGGAAATGGTACTACAAGATCTCACATGAAACTCGTTTACGGATATTTATAGAGCACAATTTTTAAGTTCATAGCTGAGTAGGTCCTTGTAAATTCTTAAAAATTTGTTTTATCAAATTTGGGAAAACATTTAAATAGTAATAGTAATAATTTGTAAAGGAGATTTGGCTATAGACCATCACGCTGGCCAAGTGCGGTGTGGTGGCTTCATATATCTTTTGAAAGTAAATTCGGTTTTATTGGACATACATTTTTGCAACCTTTTTTCCTGTATTAATAAGTAGTAATTATGTTGAAAAAGAGATTATCAGATGTGATTTGCAAGAAAATCTCAGAGGTGCGAGACTCGAAGCTTATACCCATTTTGTATCCAAGACGAGCGTACTCTCAAGAGGCTACCAATTATTTTAAGCAAATTCTGGATATAATTGTTTTACTTCACATAAAGCTATCTGTTCTTTCTTAATCTATATTAAGATAAGATTGTTTGTTTATTTGAAAGCGTTAAACTCTGAAACTACCAGTTTGATTCGAATACTTTTTTGTATTTTATAGTCTATTAATTGGGGAAAGTTAAATACTACTTAGTATTATTAGAAAAAAACTGTTTTCATTTTACATGTCTGGCTAAACCTTTAGATATACATCAAAACAATATACTAGAAAATTGTAGGTCTTAAAAAGGCCTACAGAAAACTCCATAATAGCAAGTGTCTATCTTCTAAGTTACATTCATAATAGCTATTTTTTATGTATAAAAATTTATTTAGAGCTATATTTATTTACCCGACTGCGGCGAAGCACAAACATTTTCGTACGTTTCATCTTTGCTGTCTTGATTTGAATGTATGTCTCCAACTGCATTATACTATCTTCCTCCGTTATATACGAGTATATATTATGTACTCGTTCCCTGCTTTTGAGTTCGTATTTACAGTCGGGTTTTTGATTTTAATTATTTTTTTACAATCACAGGTTTGTTAGTTTTCTAATATAAAGATTTTATTTAGCTTATTTTCCTATTACTTATTGTAAGTATCAGTGTAATAGATATTGTTGCATAAAATTAAATCTTAAGAGGCAAATAGTAATGAGTCAGGTGCGCCATATTGAGTCAGTGGAGAAGAAACCGAGATACGGTTGCCATGACAACGCCCCTGCTGCATCAGCTGAAAGTCAGTCTATGTCAACTTTGAATATGTAAAATAGATCTATTAAAGTTAAAATTTTTAAATGATATATGAGGGATCAAAAATTTGCTCTAAAACATCAGAAATCATTATTTACAGTAATGATTTAATTAAATTAAAAAAAAAAAAACTATTTGTAAAGATTTCCTGAAAGGAGAATCTATTAGGTAAGCTTTCAATATATAAATATGTTGGGACATTAACACCGCACCATCTAGTTCCATGGTAAGCTACGAGGCTTGTGTTATGGATACCAGATGGTTGATATATTACACATATATAACTTTAAATACATACATATTATAAATATTAAACATTCGTGCTCATCACACAAATGAATGTCCCTACCAGGACTCGAACCAGCGACCGCTGGCACAGCAAGTAGGGTCACTACAAACTGAGCAAAACGATATGTAGGTAATATATATTTTTTCGTTTGTCTAAAGCTTGAATTTATTAGAAGTAAAGCATAGAGATAGTTTAATAGATTAGATATTTCTTATACAAGTTCGATTTCTATCGATGTCACTTATAGAAAACGAAAAATCTTATGTGAATTATTTATTACCAGCGACTCACCCTCGCTCCGCGAGTAAGTTTTAACGGTTAGTATAGATTTCTCAGAGATGAGATATTTTCCCGTAGTAAAATGTATCCTATATGTTGACTCGGATAACTAGCTATCGTCATACCAAACATCACAATCTGTGCAGTGGTTTTCTCTTGATGCGTTCCTAGACAGACAGACAGACAAAAAATCTAAAAACTATAGATTTGGCCTCTGTATCAATAATAATTCCTATTTCAATAAGATTTTCCAAAAAATATTTAATGTACAGATTCGACTCAGTTAAAATTTTTCTATCCTGACTCTTCGATTTTGTTGATCGAAATTCTGACGATTCCGAGTCTCGGAAATCGGTTATCGAATGATTCGATACGTAATTTCAACTCAAAAAATTAAAATGGAACCCTTCGTGATGTTCGTCTGTCCATCACAGCCATTTTAATCAGAGATTAATGAAGCTATATTGCTAGAATTAAGTTACGCGTCACGTATAGACAACAAAGTACAGTAAGTTTATACAGTCAATAAAATAAATATTATAGATGGTTAGATATTTACTTTTAATGGAACATATTAGTAGGCAAAAGGTAGACTAGCCCTTAGACTAGCCCTTGTCAGATTTTATAAATTTTCTATTAGCCATAGCTATTGTAGAATGTTAACTCGTCCCTAGAAAAGACAAAGTATTTTATTCATTGGACGTATAATTTTCATTAAAATCGCGACAGCAATATTGAACGCTAAAACCATTTAGAAGTCTGAGAATTTTAGGAATTCGGTCATAACTAACGCGTCTAGAATGTTCGCTGAATAGTAATAGTATTAGTGGTAGATTAATACGAGTATATTCTAATTTGAATTTAGTTTTAAAATATCTAGTGTTCGTCAAGTGGTCGATTTTAGACGATAATCATTTTGAAAATTTGAAGAAAATATATAAGTATGAATATTTACCTATCTATATAAAAAATGTGTGTGTGTGTACTTATATATGCACGTAAGAAGTTATACATACTTCTATGTCGTAACAGAACAAAAATAGCTAAATTTTTCATCTCCTATGTCACAACTCTCTGTTTGTAAAAGGAATGCAGCTAAATAATGACTATAAGATAAATTATGACCTAAAGTAACACATAGGCTACTCGTATTAGGAACATATGGAAGCATCCGAGCGAAGCAAGGGTACGTCGCTAGTACAACCTTTTTAACCTAATACATAATTGGTGTTATAAACATAAACAATTCACATCCCGCCGATATGCGTCCACCTTGTCGTGGTGGGGACATAAGCTTCCGGCAATCTAGCCGGGCGTGAAGCCAAACAACACACTGAGAAGCGACCTACATCGGTGGGTGGTGTACCAAGCGGGTTGCTTCTGGTACTTCTCTGATAGTAGAGTTGACTGTGGGAGCAATCTGCTGATTGTTGCTGTGCCTCAGCAGCAACCAGCAGGTCTGAAGTCGAGACGTTGTGGTTGAGTGCGTAAGCGATCCTGCGACACCCCATTAAGACGGGAGATTCCATTGGGTTTTAGTGGGTAATACTGTTCTTTCCAGTCGTTGAGTCCCACAAACTCACCTGTATGTATGCAGATGGTATACGTAAATGCATTTCCCAAAGGTAAAAAAATATACCGTTAGATAGAATAGAGGGATTTTATTTACGCAAAGAAGCTGGAGTTTTTTATAAAGTAAGATTTACTTTATTTAAAATGAACGTCGCAGTTTACGATATCTGAGCTTGCCCTAGATTCAAAGAAAACAAAGGCATACTAGAAAATAAACTAACGTATCACCTTCATCTTATACAAGCGACTTACACTCTCTTTGCTCAGATGTCTCCCTAGGTGTTTATTGATTTATAATATTACTAGCATAACCCGCGGCTTCGCTCGGGCTAAAACTACAATAAAAAAAAAACTCTAAAATGGTAGATTTCATACAAACTTTCATCTGCTACTTTATCCCCTTATGGGATGAATTTCGAAAAATGGTAAAACACGTATTTATTTAATTTTATTGAAGAGCATGAATACTAAGTTTCATGTAATTCTGATCATAAATATTTTTTTGGATAGTATTATAAAGTGTTTTCCCTTGGGAATTAGGAAAGCTTCCGCGGTAAAAAGTACCCTATGTCACTCTCCAGCCCTTCGACTATCTCCACACAAAAAATCACGCCAATCCATCACTCCGTTTTGACGTGAAAGGACGAACAAACAAACACACTTTCACATTTATAATATTAGTAGGAATATACTCGTATATGCAACGCCAGCTTTTGGAAAATTTTATAACTAATAAAAGTCTATATGATTGATTTAAATTTTATCCAAATTTGTCATCCATCCGCCACCAAATCATCCGATGTCAAAACATACATACATATTATGTATGTATGTTTGTTCCTATGCGGTGTTCTGGAGACGAAACGCGCGGGCATATTTTGATGATTCATATGTTGTTAGATTCGTCTTGGTAGTTGACTTGATTATTGAATTCAGACGCCAATTTGTGTGTCTTTAAAACAAATTCCTCCGAACCAATCCAGTGGAATACCAAAGTAAAGGTTTTAAGAGGAAAACACAAAAATATACACAAATTATAAGTTTAAAATTAATTTAGGATAAAAAATTGCTAAATATTACTTCAAATGCCTAATTGGCAAAAACTAAAGAGAAGTAAATAAAAATATAAATTATAAATATAAAAAAAACCTGACTGCATAAAAGCTAACTTAAAAAATGAAAACAAGTTGACGAATGACTATATATTATGCAGTCGGAAACATACATAATATTATATACATTTTTATTATATAATTATATACATTTAGCTTAGCTAGTTAGCTTTTATCCAGTCGGGTTTTTTATATTTATATTAAAAAATAATAATATATATATATATATATATATATATATATATATATATATATAAAAATATTGAGTCATATAAACTTAAACAATGTGGGTGGAGTCGCGGGAAAACGCTAGTATTTTCTAAAAACATAATACTATTTTACTCAGAAAACTTACATAAATACTTTATTCGGCCTCAAATAAGCTTCAATATTTATTCCATTAAAACTTTCTTATAAGAGGATTTTAAGTTGAACCTAGCGAGATTGTTTAATGATGCGTAAGTGAAATAAAACAACCTAAAACAAAATACACGTTGAAAGTTTATCTTATTTATCAGTTGATTAGTGTTTGCACGTGGCTTTACATGCAAAAAAACTTTTTTGTTAATGCATTAGCGACTTACTCTCGCTTAACTCGGATGTATATCTGGGTGCATAATTCTAGTCTATGTGTTATTCCAGGTTATGGTTTAGCTGTGTATTAAATTTCATCCAAATTAGTCTAGCTTTTTCATCGTGAAGGAGTAACGAACACACACGCACATACAATCTTTCGCATGTATACTAGCAACTCACCCTCGCTTCGATTCGGGTTCGTACCTAAACAAAAACAAATCTATCCCACGGGTACCATACATTTATTCTAGATAAAACGTAGCATATGTGCTAATCCAAACTATAATCTATCTCTGTGCCAAACTTCATCCAGATCCGTTCAGCCGTTCTAGCGTAAAAGAGTAACAAACATCCATCCATCCTTACAAACTTTCTCATTTATAATACTAGCGGCTCACCCTTGCTTCGTTCGGGTTCACCTCTAGGAAAACAAAATTAAACCTATCCCACGGGAACCTTACATTTTTCCTAGATAAAAGGTAGCCTATATGCTATTCCAAACTATAATCTATCTCTGTGCCAAATTTAATCTAGATCCGTTCAGCCGTTCTGGCGTAATAGAGTAACAAGCATCCATCCTAACAAAATTTTACATTTATAATATTAGTTTGGATGTATAAGAATAGCCCGTTTGATTTAAAATAAAACTAAGAAAATCTCTATTTTAACTGAATGACACAATCCATCAAAATTAATCAACAGAGCACAAATTCAAAGGTTAAATAGTTGTAATATATGTAAATTTCTTGGCTAATAGGTTAGCTTTTCATTAGCTTTGGCATCAAATTATAGTATCGTCGGAGTTGTCGGAGACATACATATATGTTATATGTACATGTTATATACTAGCTGCGAGTCTTTTTACGTGTATATATATATATATATATATACATATATACATATTATGTATGTCGCCGACTACATAATACTATGTTCCTTCGTCAACTTTTTCTCATCTTTTTAGTTCATTTTTTATGCAGTTGAGTTTTTTTTCTTATTTTTTTTTCTTACTTGTAACCTTATGGTTCTGAAAGGGTTGAAAATAATTTCGATTATATATATAAATGTATCAGGCGGAGTCTTAGGCGAAAACGAGTTACCACTTAGAATTTTAAACGTTAAATCTGATTGGGGGTCAACAAAATTTTAATGCATATTGAGTATTGAATGACTGAAAGCACTTAAATTATTTCTTAATCCCGCGCTACGACCACACAGGGAAATAATAAATTAGCTTAAAAGTGACAATAATTGACGTTAGCTCTGATAACAGCTACATAACACCTTTCTTATCATTAAAAAATGACCGCCTTTAGGTCGAGTTTAGATGTACCAACGTTTGATTCCAATAGAAAAAAAATTTTGTTTATAAAAATTATCCACCATCCTTAGCGGTGCAATTTTCTCTTGAAATTTATATGGGATTATCCTTAGATTATATACTATTCTTTAAAAAAAGAATCTTGAAAATCGATTAATCGAAATATGAGTAGCGGGTAGGCAGGCATAAATATATTCACCTAAATATCAAATATGATTTGTTTGAAGTGAATCATCTTTGCGCACGTGAGAGTAAAATTTCAAGGTTGCCATAGTGACCGTTGTTATTGTCTGAAAATTGATACATGTACATATGATATTCTTTCCGTTGCTATCTTCAAAGATTACTATTTTTAACCCCCGACGCAAAAAGAGGGGTGTTATAAGTTTTACGTCTGTCTGTCTGTGTGCTCTCAAACGGATGGACCGATTTTGATGCTATTTTTTCATTTGAAAGCCAGTTTCCTTGCGGTAGTTCTTAGCAATGTTTGGTTAATATCGGCCCAGCAGTGTAAGAGTTTCAGCTCTTTTCCAAAATTATGTAAGGCATTTTGGCGTATGATTACTCGATTAGGTGCTTCACGCGTGCCAGTGTACTCGTTAAATGACAATTAATTTTCGTAGGGGTTTCTTTTTCATTTTTAATTTATAATTACTAATTTGTTTTCAAATATGTATGTATGTGTAATACAGCAGCTTACCCTCGCTTCGCTCATATTCGTCCCTTGGAGTATATGCGATAGATGTAAGAATACAGCAAGATAGAAAGAGATAAAATATTATTCTCTCATCTTTGTGTGATATTTATCTGAATAATATTTTTGTCCGAATGTAATATTAAAAGATTTTATTATTTATTAATCTTACCTATTTGAAATATAAATAGCCAATGAAGTTTCACTTCTAATACGTTTCCATAGAAACTTGATTTTTTTTTCTTCAGATGAGTATAGTACTTAGTAGACACCACGGACGGTTTGTCTATGCCTATTTTAGATTTATTAATAAAATATTTTTTTATCGTTTAAGCTTTCAAAGCACGCGGAGCCACTGGTGGCTCGGTTAACAATTAATTTCTTAGAATTTAACTGCGTTGTGTTAATATAAGTAGGTAAATCTTAAGCTTGACGGTTTGAAAGATACAATAGTTTATAGACGAGGACTTTAACAGTTCTTCGCGATAAAATGTTAAATTTTTGACTCATAGGGTTAATAGACTGGAGGAGTCTCTTCAATTCTTTAAAATAATTTAATTTATCTAAATAGGGCAGATGCCCTATATGATGTCTATAGATATAGACACTAATATTAGTTGTATTAGTATAAGTTGATGAAATTGAATCTTAAAAAAGTATAAAAAGAGCTTACATTATATGCACAGTGTACATAGAATTTTCGGTCACAGAAAAACAAACAAACAAAAATTACCTGTTTTTAATGTCCAGTACATTTTCAGTCCAGTTATTTATATGTACATATATTAATATCATGTCCCATGTGAAACAAGCCTAAAAATAATGTCATCCAAAGTGTTAATAGCGTCTCGTATCTGAATTCTTTGTTTTATACCTTTGTTACTCTCATTTTTAATATGGCGTTGTTTGGGACACATCGTAAAAAGTCTTAAAATAATAACGAATATTTACAACAAAATGAAGTTATTTAGCTTTTATATACATATGTTTAAAATATTTTAGAGATTTGTATAGTTATTAATAGCACACCGCACCATCTAGTTCCATGGTAAGCAACGAGCTCGTGTTGTGGATACCAGATAGTTGATACACTACACATATATAACTTTAAATACGTAGTACGTACGTACATATTATGAATATAAACACCTATGACTGGAATACAAATGTTCATGCTCGCCACACGAATGATTGTCCCCAGCGGGACTCGAACCCGCGACCGCTGGCACAGCAAGTAGGGTCACTACAAACTGAGCCATAAGTACAACGTCAAAAGAATGACAAAGTGTATTTTGATAAACGTTGCGTGGTAGATATTTTGAGGAAAATTAACCATATATACAAGCTATCTTTATTCTGAATTTCACTCAAATATATTAAGTCGTTATAGTATGAAAAGGTAGTAAACATTGCTGTTACTCACTCATAGATAAATAGATATGAATAGTCATTGCGAGTGTACTTTAGGAGATATAGATATATAAAATACTAGCGACTGACCCTCGCTTCGTTCGGGTTCGTCCCTAGCTTGCTTCCCGATAAAACTTTCATTCCCATTGTCACTCCTTTAATTGATGATTTCCGGGATAAAAAGTATCCTATGTCCTTCCCAAAGTCTCAAACTATCTTCTTACCAAATTTTATCTAACTCGGTTCAGTAGATCCAGAGATTACCTCCTACAACGTCACAAACTCACAAACTTAACCTCTTTATAATATTAGTATAGATTATAGATTTTTCTTCATACGTTTTTAAGATCTACAATTCTTCTCTATGTTGTTTTGATGTATCTCTTAAGGTTTAGCCAGCGTTAGCCATATAATTTTCTAAGGACGACTCGATAGAGCCCCGTGGATATGAAATTTTTTCCTGTAGTAGAAGGTATTCTAAATGTTGACCCGAGTAATAAGTTATTATTATACAAAATTTTGGTAAAATCGGTTCAGTACTTTTTGGGTAAAATGAGCACACCAAACAGACAAACAGACATACAGACAAACACATTTTTTTAATAACTATTGTCTTTGGGTCTATATTCTGTACGCAATACGTTACAATCATTGTTTTTAAAAAAATATTTCATGTACAGATTTCGCTAAGTTACTATTTTATTTTACGTACAGATAGTGTTGTGTCAGGTTACAAACTGTCGTTTAACTTAATTTTTTATATTACTATAAAAAAAAATAATAGAAATGTACCTTGAAAATGTTTTGCGATTACACTAACAGACTTACAAACAATTCTTGATGGCTTAAAGAGATTTAAAAGAAGCATTGATTTAATGACGTAAAACATAATTTTATTAACTTTTTTTCATGTTTTTCAAACCAATAAACCTTTCAAACGTATAGAATTAGTTATGGAGAAATGATGACAGCTCATTTATTTAACTAATACCCTCTTAATCCAACAAAATTATAGCTTTAACAAACGTATAATATTTCACAGCAATTAAAATTATGAAAAATTGCTAAACCGTAATCAATGAAACTCTATATTTTGCACAACCGGACCTCAGAGTAAAATAAACGTCTCCAGTTACGTACAAGTAATAAAGATTATGACAAAAAGCGATTTTGCATCACAAATTTCGATCTTCGGTCCTCATGATAGATTCTGTTTTATTTTTACATAAAATACAATACATGGAATGGCTTTTGTTATTTTTCGAGATCAAAATTTAACGCTTCAAAGAGTGTTAGCAGATCTTTTGTTCGAGACTTAGTTTAAGGAAAAAATTGGTGAAAAAATGGCAGATGGTTGCAAACATCCATTGTTGATAGCAGGCAGAGTCGAGTACCATTGGGAATAATTGACATTAAATGAAGTGTCCTTTGTGGCAATACTGGTTGACTTTTCGGGTCTTGATCAAAGCTTTTGTATGGCCAGTTAAAAAAAATACGGAACGGAAACGGTTCTAAGATATCACCTGACCGGTAAATTTAAGCAGAACTAAAATTTTTTATTTTGTAACTAATGAATTGTTTATTGTTGAGAGGGTTTGATGTCCTAAGGAGAATGTTAAAAATACTTTAAAATTTTATAAAGTAGTATCAATTTACATTTAAACGCAAACATAATATTTACAACTTTATAAGGAGTAAAAGATTTTAATATATTTATTTAATAGTAGCATTGATATAATCCTACTAATCTATACATATAATAAAATACTAACCGAGTCGTAGATTATAATTTTTTTGGAATTTTTTATTGAATTAATCATTATTATCGATACAGAGGCCGATTCTATAGTTTCAAAAAAAATATCTGTCTGTCTGTCTGTCTGTCTGGAACGCATCACAAGAAAACCACTAGACTGGTTTTGATGAATTTTAGTATGATGATAGCTGGTTATCCGGGTCAACATATAGGATACTTTTTACTACGGTAAAATATCTCATCTCTCAGAAATCTATACTAAATATTAATTTAATTGTATTATAAATGCGAGTTAGTGAGGATGAATGGATGGATGCTTGTTACTGTTTCACGCTAGAACAGCTGAACAGATATCAATGAAAATTGACACAGATCTAGATTATAGTCTGAAATAGCACATAGGTTACATTTTATCCCAGAAACATGCACGAGTCCCATGGGATAGATTTTTTTGGCAATCACCATCAAATCTATACTAATATTGTAAAGAGGTAAAGTTTGTGAGTTTGTGACATTGGTAAAAAGATAGTTTGAGACCCTGAGAAAGACATAGGATACTTTTTATCCCAGAAATCATTCCTTAAGGGGGTGAAAATGGGGATGAAAGTTTGTATTGGGAGGCAAGCTAGGGACGAACCCAAGCGAGGCGAGGGTGAGTTGCTAGTGAATTAATAAGAAGGGAGCATGAGCAAATGCTATAACGTAACAATTAGATTTGCCATTTCAATTTAATTTTAAAGATTTCTAATCTTTAAGGCTTGTGGAAAGATATCTTGTCTAAGCTCCAAGTGATTATAATAAGACCTTAACATATATTTTAAAAGATTTTGAAAAAATATAAACCAGAAAATTGGACTAAATTGCACTATATTTAAAAAAAAAAGCAGTGATTTTTTTGTCTATTGACAGATTTAGTCAAAAATGAATTGTGCCAATAAAAAGTATAGAAGAAATATAATATTACAATACTAAGAAGATACAGCAAAATAAAATAAAACAAAAAGCCTTTTATTGAATCATTAATTCTTTCCATTCCATTATAAATGAATGTTTAGCTCAAATTTCTTGTAAAATATCAATAACATGGTGTCAATGTGGTAATACGATTGAATTATAATTATGTTACTTTGTTTCTTTGTTACACAAAAAGTATAAACTGTATTTAACATAAATTCTTTTGTTTGTTTGTTTGTATTAAATTAATTATTCGATTTATTAGTTCTATTAATTAGAGTTTAAAGTTTTCTCATTTTTTAAAAAGTCGAGTTAATTAATAAGAAGAGAGGATCGAAGCAAAGCAATGACGTATTGCTGGTCAAGACTTACACAGCCACAAATTTTTTCCTAATATTTTTAAAATTTGACCGATTTAAAAATGGAGGAAATATAATGCAGTAGTTTTTTTAATATATTAGAGACGCGGTATCTCCATTTACATTATTTTGGCCTAAGAGCCTGTGAACGCCAGACCTGCGTCATTTTATAAAGGCTGAAAGTTTGTCAGTACCGTGTACCTGCCAAAGCCACCATAGCCTGAACTTCATAATGGTCCATCGTTCTTATCTGTGTTGGGAGCATGCGCTGACAAACTTTCAGCCTTTATAAAATGACGCAGGTCTGGCGTTCACGGGCTCTTCCTCTATTTGTATTATTGTATGTATTGTATGTCATCTATACATATAATAAAATTGTAACCAAGCCGAATCTGTACATTAGATATTTTTTGGAAAATCTCATTGAAATTATTCTCGATACAGAGGCCGAATCTATAGTTTTTAGAATATTTGTCTGCCTGTCTGTCTATGACCGTATCACGAGAAAATCACTGGATGAAAAAATATATTTTCTTTTAATATTTTAAAACAACAAGTAGAGTCGTGTGTAACAACTTGTATGTGAAGGACATTGAAATTAATACAGATTATGAATGGAGCAAAATTACAATACTATTCTATTCTATTTCTTTTCTATAAAAATCGTATCTTACACTTTATTTGTTGTAAACAATTTTGAAGCCAATACCGTTATAGTCAAGAGTCATTTTCGCTCTAACTTATAACTTTATCTAAGTAACAATTGTATCGGCGCCATGTTTATGGTTTTTGTCTAGAATTTATTGTTTTTTTTTTAAGATAGGTAAAGCTATGCTAATCTAATAAACGCCCTAATTTTTTGTCTTTGTTCCTCTTACATTAGATATTTTATACTTATAAAGATAATTGAAATGTCTGTCTGTAATTTCAAAATAGTTATGAATATTGGGCGCTTATGGGTATTGGCCAAATTGAATGTAATTATTCCCACCCTAGAGGTGGAATTTTAAACTCTCAATAATAATTAAAAAAACGTGTGTGTGTGTGTACTTATGTACGCACGTAAGGAGTTATACTTCTATGGCGTAAAAGAACAAAAATAGCTAAAGATTTCATCCCGTATGTCACAACTCTCGTGTTTTTAATAGGAATGCAACTAACTTCATGATGTCGCTTTCAGCTAACTTCATCTTGTCGCTTTTTGGCTGTCGGTGTGCGCGCGTATTGTAAAAATTTTAGTCTCACATCTTTTTCCAAACGTGCCAAAAAAAGTATAACTCCAAAAAAAAGTACACCGAATTCAAAATCACTTAAAAGCAATTATTTAACTCTAAGGGTGGATTTGTTCTTTAATATTTGCATAGAACCTACCCATAGATAAAATATATTTATTAGTAAAATAATCGTCATTTTTTTATTTCTGTACGATACCACTACGACCATGCCTGGTATATTATGTTGCATAGTATACTCCAGGATTTGCTTAGGGGTACAATAATTTTATCTGGGCCTAGAAAGTGTTTCCTTAGATGAAAACTGAGCAATAGCACAGATCACACAATACTATACCGAATAGTACAGATACCTCATCCTATACAAAGAAATTGGCCAGCGCTAGTTCAGGCTATTCTTCGGGCTATTTTTGTTTGAAAGAATAGATAATAGATGTCGTTGTTTCGCAGATAGTTAAATTGTTTTATTTTATAAATATGTGCAAACTAATGTGTGATAAATATTGGTAAATTCATCCTGCATTCGAATGAAAAAAATCTGTGATTTTATCAATTTTTGACTGTGATTAACAATTATTCATAAAAAATAAAAGCGCCATTTGTGAATATACACTAAAAACCCATCATCTGATTGCTGATATTTCAATAATCAGTAAAAATTATGTATACCTATTTGATTTACGGGCGCATTATTTCGTTGCCCTTCGCTTTAAAAATTTTTAAAACGATAATAATACACCTTTTTGGGATATCATTTTTTTTTTGTTAATTTAACACAATTTTAATAACAAACCGACACATGTAACGTCATCTATCGAAATTTATTTGAACTAATTTTTCTTTGTTCGTGATGAGACCCCATGGCTATAGTATAACAGGTTCACACTCCCTCCAGAAGATATAGTATCATCTGCCTCCATAAATCTTCTGTAGGTTTGTCTGTCACTCAACCTAAACTTGTCCTTATTAAGAATAGTTATGAAAATCGATTCAATATTGGCAAAGATATCACGTAACATACGTGACTAACATAAGTCAACCAAAATAAAAAATGGTTAGCTAATAAAATACATTACCGTGAAGTAGCGGATAGAAAAGAATCGGCTTAACTTATTTTGACGAGACTGTTACTAGCCAATAGAGGATTTTTGTGATGTCATTTGTAGGCCATTGAACGGAAAATACATAATCATTAGATTGTATGGTAATAATTAAACTTAAAAAATAAATACTTTTGATCTATACTAAATAATATAAAGGGGAAAGATTTTTGTTTATTTGTTGGTTTGCTTGTACCGAATTAGCTCCGAAACTAATAAACCTGAGTTTGTGAATTTTGAGTTTGTGACGTTGTAGGGGGTAATCTCTGGATCTACTAAACCGATTTAGATGAAATTTGGTAAGAAGATAGTTTGAAATCATGGGAAGAACATCACTTAAGGGGGTCAAAATGGGGATGAAAGTTTGTATGGGGAAGCAACCTAGGGACGAACTCGAGCACTAGTCAATTATAATATGAGCCCCATGTCGTGTCCAATGCCCGTGTCCAGCAGTGGGACAGAAAAAAAAGCTGAATACATACTGTACTGTCAAAGGAGCGTTGATCGTTTGTCAAAAGATGTGTAGCGAGCGAAGCCAGGGTTAATCACTAGTTAAGTATAAGTCGAGATAAAGCCTTTTTCGGATATACTAAATCTTATTTATATTAATTTTTAAGCATATTTATCTCCAAATTGCATTAAAAATTGCTTTCAAACTTATCAAAGAGGCACAATCTTTATTCTTGAAACATTTACAGGTACAAAACGATAAAGTGCTTAATTTCAATAAAAAGATAAAGTACAAAATATAACTTTATACTTGCAATAAAAAAACTTAAAGTCTTGTAATAACCATATTGTAGGCTTTTATCTTTTGAGGAGAATCATTCATCAAATTCACAAAATAAAATAAGGCGACTCCATACCGTGTAAGAATAGTCGACAAATGAGGTATTTTTCGCATAAACACTACGCTTTATCCATGGCTTTGCATGTAATTTTGCATATTTTATCTAACATAATGTTTTTTTATTATCTCATCTAAATTGTGTGATAATTGTGTTTGAAAGTGTTATTATTATTTGAAAGCCAACATCAAATTGTATTTTTGTTAAAATACTCTCATTAACTTCTTTAATAACTAATAAACTAACTGACTCACTCTTTTTCTAATCGTACTACTGTACTATGTAATCAAATCTTTGATGTCGATTTTAACGTCCTTTTAATTATATATTAATACTAGCAAAACCCGCGGCTTCTGTATCGATAATAATGACTCCAAAAATTATTTAATGCACATATTCGACTCTGTCAGAATTTTATTATATGTAGAGATTAATAGCTATTATTACTTTTTATCCCATCTGACAAAGATGCATAGTAATTTTTCAAATTTTTACTGAATGGAATGTAAAGGTCAATACAAGCAATTAAGAACTTATTTGAGTATGAGTTGTCTATTATATTGTTAAAATGGCAATTTAAATATAACTGAGTCTAACTGCGCTAAACATGTTGTACAAATGCGCTGTTGCGCAGACACAAGTGCACTCTCTATTCATATAACTCACTAGCGACTCACCCTTGCTTCGCTCGGGTTCGTCCCTACCTTGGTTTCCAATACAAACTTTCATCCCCATTTTCACCCTCTTAAGGGATGATTTCAGGGATAAAAAAGTTTTTTATGTCCTTCCCAGGGTTTTAAACTATCTTCTTACCAAATTTCAACTAAATTAGTTCAGTAGATCCAGAGATTACTACCCTACAACGTCACAAACTCACAATCTCACAAACTTTACCTCTTTATAATATTAGTATAGATATTCCGATGAGATGGCAACTCGACAGGACTGGTAAGAGATAAGCTGCAGGACCGTCTCGAGACTCGAACCTAGGAACTCAAGATCTAACATGCCAGCCACTAGACCCTCGAGGTATTAGTGTAAAAAAAATATTTTTAAAAGTCCTCATTAAAATCAAAGATTGACTAATAATTTAGTATTCACGAGTATACTAATTTAAAACTACTTTCGTTTATACTATACTACTTTGTTCCCGCGACTTCCCTTGCATTATAAGTGGGGCAGGGATCACAGATAGCCTATGTCCGATCCCAGGATGCAAAATATCTTTGCAAAGTTTTATCGAAATCTGTTAGCGGTTTAAACATGAAAAGGTTACGGAGATAGTTTCACATTTATACATATAATAAAAGCGTAATTTCTATACATGTCTATACATACTTCCATGTATAGACATAAATAAAAAAGACATGGAAGATATTTGATAAAAACTTTTGTTGGGGGTCTTTTTCTACACAATAGAACCCAAAACAATGCTTTTTAGAATGTTTGTCTGTTTGTCTTGAATTTGTGCGCGTTAATCTCAGAAACGACTTAATCGATTTGGATGTAATTTTTATTAATGTATTGCGGTAAGCTTCAATTAACATTTAGTCTTTGTTTTATTTCTATCGGTTCATAAATAAAAAAGTGGACAGTCTAAAGAATCACCTAGGGACGAAGCCGAGCGAAGCGACGGTGAGCCGCTAGTTTATAATATTAGGTAGTAGGTACGCATACGAATTTCTTCTAAGTTTTACTTTTCATTCTTACATGATTTATTTTTAAAACATCGTGCAGTGTGCAGTAACCCTTTCAAATATAAACATTTACAAAATAAACAAGCGTTAGATAGCATCGCACGTAATAACAGGCTGAGATTTTTCGACGTTTCATATGAAATATGCGAATTTTTGCAGAGGGGCTATCTCTGATCTAAAGTAGGGTGACTAGGATTTTTATAAAATAATATATTTATTTTTTTAACAAAATACAAACATATTTTATTAAATGCAATCATTAATCAACCACCCTTAGGAGTTCATATTCGAGAGAAATATGTATGGGGTCACCCTTGACTTAATCATTAATTTAACTTTTGTTTAAATCAAAACCAAGTTTAAGTAAAAAAAAAACTAACGTTACCGTACAGTACAGTGATTCATGTAATGGAAAAGTTAGAATCATACAGATTATGCTCATATCTTATTTTGGCAGTAGTGGGTCTGTATTAACATTCTTCTTCTACTTCTTCGTGTACTTCATTGCTGAAGGTCGTGTTTGTCGTATTAACATGCTCGCTTGGAAAACCAAGTGATCCGAGTCCAAAATCCGAATAGCGCCTATGATATTCTTGTGTTCATTTATATTTTTTATCATTATAGCCACTCATCTTACGAAGAAGAAAAATATTGAGATGAAGCTTTATGTGTAACCCAACTAGTTCCACTAGGCAGTGGGGCGCTAAAGGCTGAATATTTAAAATATGGAATATTATGTGTATACTGTATATGCATCTTGTTACTTCTGACCGATTCCGGCCACAGTGGCCAATCTCATTGAGACTAGCCAACTACGCAGGAGATATTATAGTGCACAAGTGTACGCGCAGACACAAGTGCACTCTCTATTCCTGTCCCTCTCATATTCCGGTGGGACGACTGTTCGACACGACCAGTGAGAGTTAAGGCACAGGACCGACGGCTTTACCTGTTCTCCGAGGCACGAGGGTGAAACACCGCCAACTTCCCAACTCCGGGCTGTTACTGAGACTTACTATACAGAAAGACTCAATAACTAAACCTATCCCGACTCGGGACTCAAACCCAGTACTTCCGAGTATGCAGCCGAACACGCTTGCCACTACACCACCGAGGCACTTCGGCGTTGGCGGACTTCACATGTCTTTCAAAAACTTGCTAGGTTCGATTCTCACGATATTTTCCTTCACTGTACATACACCGTAGATACACATAGCACCAAGCGCGGATCCGGGGGGGGGGGGGGGGGGGGTCATGACTCCCATGCCCAAAGCCAAATATACTTTTTAGAGAAGTTTGAAGTTTAACAAAGGAAGGAATAAGCGGATAACATTTCGATTTAAAAAAAATGGTTATTATATGTATTTTGAAGATTATATTCACCTAGTTTCATGAATATCAAAAAGTTTTTACAGAAATCTATACACATATAATAAAATTGTAACTAAGTCGAATATGTACATTAAACATTTTTTGGAAAATCTAATTGAAATAGACATTATTATCGATACAAAGTCCGAATCTATAGTTTTTAGAATTTTTGTCTGCCTGTCCGTCAAAGCCATACAACCACCTCCTAAATAGAAAACTAGATCCGCGCCTGGTCAGATTTTGCTAAGTTACTGTTTTATTATATGTATATGTCAGCCTATGACCCCCCCCAAATTTTACTCTGGATACGCGCCTGCATAGCACCCAGTAAATATTTCAAAAGATATAACCAGCCTCCTACTTTCCTCTTCATCTCAGGTGATAATACAGTGATGTTGCACGCGCACTCTGAAAACTATCAAGCAATGTATAGATTTTATATTTATTTATAACATTTGTGGTACAAAAGGGACAAACTTATACATATGGCATTGTGCTGTCCTCTAACACACAAAGCAGAGTACGTTAATGTTTCATTCAAACTCATGGTTACCCTAACTCTCTTAATCCGATACTACGGCATCGAATTTACTTTAGTATTAATCGAAACTTCGCCATAAACATATTATTTTAAATTTCGGCCCTTTACTTTATATATTCGATACGGATACAACGTGAGATTTTAATTTCAGCCAAACCTTCGACGCTTATGTTCTTTGACCTATTTCAAAAAATGAGGTAATTACTTTGTCTATGTTTTTTTGAAGTTATACTTCTTTTGGCATGTTTGGAAAAAAATATAAGAGTAAAATTTTTACGATGCGCGCACACACCGACAGCCAAAAAGCGAGATGATGAAGTTAGCTGCATTCCTTTCACAGAGAGTTGTGACATACGGAATGAAATTTATAGCTATTTTGTTCTGTTATGTGACTTTGGAAATATTTTGAAAGCAATGTATTGATATATATATATATATATATATATATATATATATATATATATATATATATATATATATATATATATATATATATAATTTATTAGTAATTATTTTCTGGTAATAAGAAAGTAATTTATTGGCAAAGTCGAAGTGTTCATAAAAATCAATAAAAATGTTCCCACTACAGATATTATCATTAGAATGTTTTTATATGAAATCTATACGTTTATTAAGAAACGGGTAAAAGGAAAACGTTATGAATATTGATAACGAAATAAATACTAACTCATGTCCCTGACTTCGAGTGCTTTTTACTGGACTGTACTGAAGGTATTAACGTAGGCTATATTATAGTGTATATAAGTATGTGAACAAATACAAGAACACTATTCCATAAGTCTGGTTTCTTACTTCTGTATTTCTATCTCCGTTGGGATGACTTTTGTAAAATGGGGCATATCACTGACAGCTTTACGTGCTTTCTAATGCACGAGCTACTATTATGCCTATTTTCTCATCAAAAGAACCCTATACCTATATTTGGTCCTACACAAGACTCGAATTCAGGATCTCCGATTCCACCATACATGCTAGCCACTAGACCAGTGAGCACCGCTCACTGAATGATCATGAAATAAAAAAAAACTATTAAGACTCGGATAATTATATTGGTTAAATGATAATTTGTATAATGAAGAAGGGGGTTGAACTTTGTATGACACATTTTCCTTTATATTTTTTCAATGTCAGTCATACAATGCAGATGTGGCTATAGCTATATGAATGTTATATATAATAGGTATATTTTTAAAAAGTTAATAAAAACTAAAAAAAGTTAGAGCAATATGTGATACCTACAGTTTAAAAAAATTGAAACAATGGGACAGATCGTTGTTCCAACCACTCGAAGTAAATTTTCACATGGCAATTAATTATAACACTGTTTAGCCACAAATCTTTCGACCCTTAAAAAGCTTTTAACAAATATTAGTAAATAGTATCACAGCATCCCCAGATTTCATCTTTTTTATCTCATATTTCTGAGGTATGTCGTACTCGTAACACACGCTTGAATGCCAACAGTAGGCGACAGATGTTCATACATATGGGTTATTTTTTTTAAAAAGTACAGTCGATCATAGTTAAATATGAACTTTTAGAAACTTTTTTAAAGTAGCAACATTTCTTTTTACCCTACAAGAGAATTGTAATATTTTCGAATATGTTATCTATATATATAAAAGAAAGTCGTGTTAGTTACACTATTTATAACTCAACAACGGCTGAACCGATTTGGCTGAAAATTGGTGGGGAAGTAGCTTAGACCCAGGAGACGGACATGGGATACTTTTTATCCCGTTCGATTGCGTTCCCGTGTGACGTGACATAAGACTCAAAAACGGCTGGACCAATTTTTATGATATTTGTATTTTTGGATTTCTCTTAGTCCGGAATAGGATAATAAGTATTAAAACATCAGAAAAATTAACGAAAAAAAATTATATGGCTAATAACTATTTATCTCTATTTAAAACGTACCTAGCGACGAACCCGAGCGAAGCGAAGGTGAGCCCATAGTTATTTATAAGTACCTACCAGCTAAGAAGGAATTTTTGAAAATTGACACCGGTCAAAATGGGTTAAAATATATGAAAATGCGTTATTTTTAAAATGACGGTGACAAAATTGGTAATAATGTTCCTGATTATATGTGAAGACTAATTCAAAGTTACACCAAAAAAAAAACTAAACGAGCGGAGTCGCGGTGAAACACTGGTTTTTATAATATACCTTTATAATTAACTTAATTGAAAAACAAAATTATAATAAAAATTCAACAAACAATTTAACTATAATAGTAGCAGCTCCAATATGTGGCTTAGTGTACATGAACAAAAAGTCAATCTGCCATCCCATAAACATGACTTAACATGACAAGAACAACTTCTAAAAACTTTTTTCGACACTTTTTAATATCAAACTCAATATCTTTTTTCCGTTTTGAGAGAAATAGTTTTTTGAATGAATTGTGTTAAGGGTGAGTCTTTGAATATTTATTAACTCTTTAGTCTTTTTAGTAGTTATCGTAGTCTGTAGTCAGCTTATACTAAATTGTGTAAACAATCAATAACTTTAAAATTAAAAATGTATAATAATTAACTTATAAATCAAACCTAGCGACTCACCCTTGATCCGCTCAAGGTCGTCCCTACTCCCTAGTTACGTTTTAACGCTTTTCTCGCATTAAAAAGTATCCTACTCGGATAACCAGCTATCATCACATCAAATTTCATCAAAATCTGTCCAGTGGCTTTATCGTGATGCCGTCACAGACAGACAGAAAAATGCTAAAAACTATAGATTCAGCCTCTGTATCGATAATAATGACTATTTCAATAAGATTTTCCAAAAAATATTTAATGTACAGATTTGACTCAGAATTTTATTATACGTATAGATTAAAGAAGAAATAACACAACAGGCCAAAGGTTTTTGGGCCATAGAAAGAAAAAGATCGGGAAGGGGTGCGATCAAAAGTATTACAAAATAATAATAATAAAGATATATCACTTACTATTAAAAAAGTTCTTAATCGACCCTCATGGGTGGATTTTTTCCTTATAATGTTCAATCCGGGTATTTGACCTTATTGGATTTTAATTTGAAATAATTATTTTCAAAACAATTTTAATATCTGTAATTAGTTTAAAAATAACTTATTATTGTAATTTAGTTATTTTTTTAATAAGAAATTATAGTTAAAATACCATTACGAATTTACTTTATGAATTTCAACATACGAGTACATTTCATTTGTAGCATATTTTTTATCTTCAACACATTTTGCTCCAAACTAGAATTGAACCTATGAACCCTTTTTAAAATTCAAAGCGCGAGTCATCGCAGACGGTCATCATTTCACTATCTAAACCTAAGATACTATTAGCACGTATGCATCCCACGTACTAAGATCTTATCAAGCACTGATATAAGAAATGGATTGGTATTTATGCTGTTGGAAACTAATTAAGAGCAGACGGATCCAGAATTTATAATCATCTATAGAAGTTATCAAAATTGAAAGAGTTCCCTTAATCCTAAGGTTGGTTGATATAAAAGAAGTGGATATTGTGAATGTGGAATTTTTTTGTTAGGGTCTATCTCGGTCTATCTCAGTAGACCAGTCGTCAGAGCGTCGCAGTAGACCAGCATAAGAGATCCTTCGGCACCTTGTTAAGATTAGATTTAGTTTGATTTAAGGGGGTAGAAGCAGCTTCTCAAGCCGGTAAGACTCTACATTTATGTATACATGCCTATTTCTGCAAATACTTTAACCTCATAGATCCTTTTAGTTTTGTTATGCTTTCTAAATGAAATGTGAGAATTAGTTTTGATTCAAAAAGCGTTTATTTAACTTTATCTAGTTTCTTATTAGTGTCATTTTTTATACTTTAAATGTTTTTTTCGTTTATACTTATATCTATTTAGCTTCTAGATTGTTGTGTACAGAATTGGGCAGCTTTATAATGACAAATTGTCTGTTATTAGTTAAATTGAAAAGTTTTGATTTATTATCTGTTTATTAAAAAAATTTTTTTTTTTGTATAATAATAAAAATATTTATATTATCAATACACTATCACACTTGTGTTATCTAGAGATATCTAACGACATAATATAATTCATCAAAATTGATTAAGCCGTTTAGTAATTACGACGTAACTTGGGGTCGGATATCCATAAATAATTTGTATACATACATACAGTTCAAACACACAACCCTCCTTTGTCTTGGCCGCAGTAGTATCATAAGAATAAACTTACGATTATAATTAGTGTAGTTACTGTTAATTTGATCACGTACATTCTTCAGCACAAGTAAGAAGTCGAGTGGGTTTACGTGTATTATTCAATCAGCTATCAGCTGAGATAAGGAGTGCCTCTGACGACGATGTGGAAGTATTTAAAAGAAATCTATACATATTATAAAATCGATTCACCCCCCGCTTTGCTCGGGTTTGTCCTTAGGTGATTTAAATTGACATAACTTTTTTATTTATGAACCGATGGAAATAAAACAATTACTAAATGTTAAGTGAAGCTTATCACAATACATTAGTGAAAATGGCAGCCAAATCGGTTAAGCAGTTTCTGAGATTAGCGTGCACAAACTCACAGATAAACAGACAAAAATTATAAAAATCATTGTTTTGAGCTCTTTTGCGTTAATAAAAACCCCCAATAATAGCTTTTCTTTAATATCTTACAAGTACAGACAGCGATCTGTTACGCTTTTATTATATTACTAGCATTGCGCGTGGCTCAAACCAAATTCTTATGTTTTACATATTAGTATACTCTTACATTACAGTTTTTATATTTTTCTCAGAAATGAGATATTTTCCCGCGGTACAAAGTATCCTATATGTTGACCCGGATAACCAACTATCACCATAACCAAAACGATGACTGTTACGTATTGTGTACAGAAAATAGATCCTAAAACAATCGTTGTTAAAATGTTGGTCTGTATATGTATATATCCTGCGTACATCCTATGTCTGTCTGTGTAGAATCGAATCAATAGTTTCAGAGATCAACACATGTAAAGTTGTAAACTTACAAACTGTACCTATTTATTGTATTATATATATATATATATATATATATATATATATATATATATATATATATATATATATATATATATATATATATATATATATATATATATATATACATAAAATGCAAAAGACTGATGTGTCAACGCACTGGCCAAACCCTTAAGGCTAGAAAATTGAAATTTCACACACGTTTTCCTCATATGACGAAGGCATCCCTTAAGGAAGAACTTTTCAAAATTCAACCCTCAAGGGGTGAAATAGGTGATAAAAGTTTGTATTATTTTTTTTATTCCTTGAACATATTTGCATGAAATTTTGTATGTATTGAGTACGTTTTAATTATTATATTCTAACGAATACCATTTTGAGGAGAAACAATTGTAACAAGATTTTTTAATAGCAATATATTTTTTTAAATAATCCGTTTCGGTTAAAATTTGGCAAAATTAACCATTTTCGAGTGATGTGACCAAGGAACAACAATTTAATTGATGTTGGAACCGATGATGATTACAGAAAATTGCGTTGCTATTAAATTGACTATTAAATGTAAAAAACTATATTTAGATCTCACAAAATAGATCGCACAAAAGAATCATAAACAAAAGGATTTAAAAGCGAATTAAGAAGGGGCGTAACACAAAATTAACGGTTAGCCGGTCATAGATAATGAAACGCTTTGAGTGACAGCTCTTAGACTATTTGACAGTTAAATTATATAGTTTGGACCCGCATCTCTTTATATGTTAAAGTATAGGGGGCGGTGGTAAAAATGTGACCATATACGATGATTGTGGAAATCGATTTATTATTCCTTTTTTATTTTCATCTAGTATATTTGGGGATAAGGAGTGTCTTTTTAATCAATGTTCTATATGGAACACGCTATTACATAACCAATTTATATAAAAAAGAATTGCTAAAATTCCTACTCACTTATACACAACAAGCTGTGCTGTTTTATATTTCAACCGGCGTTTCCTTACGACACTGATCGCGTACTTTACATACATAGATAGGTTTAATTGCTCCGGTTTAAGTACCAAATTATTTTCCTTATTTATGTTTCGGTCACTGCAATTTTAAAAATATCATATTTTCATATTACTTCCAACGCTCAAAGGTTAAAACTATTTAGTGGTCGAATTTCCAAAAATCTTAGTGGGTTCTACTCCATATGAATCTATCTATGTTTATATTATGTATGTATGTATTCAGCCCTTTTTAACGTCCCACTGCTGGGAGAGGGCCTCCATTCAGTACGAGGGGAATCAGGCCGTAGTCCACTACGCTGGCCAAGTGCGTTCACATGTCTTTTTGAAAACTTGCTGGGTTCTATCAGACATGCAGGTTTTCTCACGATGTTTTCCTTCACCGTTAAGACAAGTGGTAATCATGTTGGAAATGATTCGCACATGAAAATATCAGAGGTGCGAGACCCGGGATTTGAACCCGCTTCACTCGGTTTCCCAAGCGAGCGCGTTACCACTGGGCTACCACTGCCTTATATTATTATGCCTTAATATTATATTCTCTTAAAATTCGTTTTTTGCTGCAGTCTCTTATACTATATTATATTTAAAAAATGATACACTTTTTGTTAATAACGAAATTTTCGGTTAATTTATTTTTATTTAAAGGGTTATATATAGATTCATATCTAATTAAAATAACATTTATAATAATTAAACTGTAGTCAATAACTTAGGATTGAGCCCATTGGTAGTAGAAGCCGGTTTAAATTCCGAGGCTTGTGTGTTTGAGATTTTCATGTGCGATTTTCATTTTTAATATACTAATTCCAACTTACTAATATAGCTCAGGAGAGCATTGTAAAACCTGTATTTCTAAAAAAACCTAACAGGAAACACGTATGAAATCCGCCAACCTGCACTTAGCCATCGCGGCGGACTACACTCTAATCCCCATCTCATTGAGTCAGGCAGTAGTGGGATGTTAAAAGGGCTGAATTTTCATATTATAGGTAGGTAAGACAAAATAGTACCTTTTTTCCCTCTTTTTGTCAACCAATCTTTTTTTTTTGTAGCTATTGACAGGATTTAGTTTTATCAATAAAAAAAATATGGAAATAGCTCGTCTTTTTTTGTATAGGCTTGTAAAATAAAATAGTTTAACTATTTGCGAGTCAACGACATCTATTAACTATTCAAGCAAGCAAAAATAGCCCGAAGAATAGCCCGAATTTGCGAATTTTGATTTCTTTGTATGAGATGAGGCATCTGTACTAGTATAATATTATGTGATCTGTGGTGTAGGTAAAAGCAAATCAGCTCAACAGTTTTATCTGTTCTGTTTGGTTACCGATTTTTTTTTCTTTAGTAAGTAGCTTTTAACAAGCTTTTGTGTTATCAATAAGAAGATTATGGTCAAATTTTAACCACTGGGCGATTAGTTATTATTGTTTTATAGTAATTTTTTTTCAAGTTCGGTCAATATTGTATTAGCAAAAGCACATTTTGGCACTCAATTATGGAGTAGTAGTCACCGGTTAGATTGAGACAAATCAATTTTTTTACATTGTTTCAGAAGTACGCTTCATTATTATCATTATCAACGTTAATTTTATTATAAACTAGAGACACATCTCGCTTTGCTTCAGGTTCCCCTTTCCCTAGTTAAAAACAATGATAAATCTATCCCACGGGAACCGTATATTTTCCAGGATAAAAAGTAACTATCTTTGTGACAAATTTCATCCAGATTCGTTCAGCCGTTCTGGTGTGAAAGAGTAACAAACATCCATCCATCCATCCTCACAAACTTTCAAATTTATAATATTAGTATGGATATATTTATAAGAAAGCTGTAAATATTATCATATTTTTAGGTTTTTTAAACTAAAAATTTGCCTATAATTGTATATAGCAGTGGGGTGAACGATGTATTTATAATAAATCTTTTTAAATGTTTTTCATTTAATATATTTACCTAATTCTAAGAGTGTACTGAAAACAGCAATTTTAAACTCTTTATTTATTTACTTTCGCAGTAGAAGCTTGTTTTAATTTACGAGTCATCACTTTTTTTGTTGTCCTTTTTACAGTGTTTTTTTTTGTAGTATTTTTTTGTTATTTTTTTTTTTATTTTATGTTTTAAAGTTTAAACTGATTATCATGTTTACTCTGTGAGATATTTATAAGTGGAAACTTTGCTGGTGTGTGAATGTTTTTAGTTTATAATTATTTTTATGGATTATTTCACTGTTTGTTTCCCTAAAATAATAAATAAATAAATGAAAAATAAATAAATAGGTATGTATTTTTAGCGGCAAAACTTAAAGAACACTTACGAATTTGAGAAATATATATACATAGTTCTATTTTATTGGGGTAAGTCGAAAATATTTTTTACTGCAAAAGTACTCATTAATAAATTGTTAAATAAAAATCGCTCGTACTTTCACACGGAACGAGGAATATTTTCTTAATGGCCGAAATGGCCGACATGGCCGAATTCAATTTATATCGCAACCAGATAAGATAAGGCTAAGGTATCGCAAATCTCTGTGGCTTTTTGAATTATACATATAAAGGTGGGCATACACGTTACGTTAAATACAAGTTATATCTGCACAGTTTTGAACGCACTATTAGACACTGCACAGGCAATGGGAGGGTCCGTGCCGGTTATTTATATAATTTTTCTTACCGTTTGCTTATTGTCAAGCTTATTTTTTCAGTTTAGCTATAGAAACTTGTATTGAATGTGTATATTGTATCGTGTGTATGTACCTTTATTATTGGAAAAAACACACCGGTGTTAAGAACAGGCGTTTTCAAAGTTTCGAACCACTTTAATGCGAAAACCGTGGCTTTGAATTGATTTCTTAAATATGATTATTGCTTGCTTCTAAAAACCTGGAGTCAGACTGTTTTTTTGTAATGTGATGTGTTATTTAGTAAATAAAATGCAATTAAATATGTAAGGGATTTAAGTTGTACCACAATGTTTTTAGCCAAATAGCAGGTACTCAATTTAGGTGTACGTTTTTTCTGTATTTTAGACGATATCTTCTCCAATATTATCAACTCGTACACTGACTTCCTTAAACTCACAAATTTTCTCATCGCACTATTGTTATTATAAATGCGAAAGTTGATATGTGTGTGTATGTTTGTTACTCCTTTGGTTTGGGTTTCGACGAAATTTAATTCACTGATAGCAATTATTACCTGTATGCATAGACAATTAATACAGTAGCAAGTCTAATTAGTCCAATATATCTGTACATATAATAAAACTGTAGAGGTCGAATGTCTGTATATAGAAAAAATGCTAAAACGGAGTCAGGGGGATATAAGAAGAGAAATAGAACAAATCCAGTTTTTTGTTTCTCTGTCTCTTTGTCTGTTTATCTGTTTGTCTGTTTGTACGGGCTAATCTCCGAAAATGTTGGACCGATTTAAATGAAATTTTGCATGCATATCCCCGGTCAACAATTTAGATACTTTTCATCCCGGAAAATTAAATACTTGACGTGGGAAAGTTAAATAACTATAGTAACTTATACAGCTTAGTACACAAAAACGACTAATTGGATTTTAATGAAACCTTACAACAATATAGTTCATACATCAGAATAACAAAAAGGTTATTTATCCTGGAAAAACGTACGGTTCCCGTGGGATAGATTAGCATTTTGCTGTCCGAGTGAAGCGAGGGTGAGTCGCTAGTGTACAAATAAGTATGAAAGGTCCGGATATCTTCCATATTTTAAGGTAGTGTGAAGTAAAATAGAAAGTTGGTTCCAATTACATATTTTGCTTGAAGGATAGATGAACAAAGTATTTCACTTTCCACTTGATTTTATTACTTACAATTTTTTAACTTTCAATTCTTTAGTCAGCCTGAGGGACTATGGCATGGTTCTCGCATTGAGGGAATGCCCATGCCCAGCAGTGGGACGTTAGAATAGGGCTAAATTATTATTATTTATTTATCAATGAACATTAATTCAAGATTAAGATTCTTCGAATGAAGTTATTAAAATCTATGTAGTTTTAAACAGATCTACAATCCCATTTAATATTCACATACAATATCAAAAGTAACCTAAATCACTAAAGTTTTCTACACAATGCACGTCTTGCGAATGTTGGCTTTTAGATTGACGTTTTCATAACAAAAGAGGAGTAGGAAACGCTGAGTTCTGTCTGATATACGAAATGCAAAAGTTATACAAATCCCTTACTATTATTTTCACGTTTTGAGCAATATTTATGTCTTTTTTTTATATATTTAACTAGCATTGCTCGCGGTTCCGCCCGCGTTCAGATGACCAAAAACCAAATACTTAGGTTTTACATATTAGTATACTCTTACATTGCAGTTTTTGTATTTTTTCTCAGAAATGAGACATTTCCCCGCGGTAAAAAGTATCCTATATGTTGACCCGGATAACCAGCTATCATCATACCAAATATCATCAAAATCTGTTCAGTGGTTTTCTCGTGATGCGGTAACAGACAAACAGACAGACAGACACAAAAATTCTAAAAACTATAGATTCAGCCTCTGTATCGATAATAATGTTAATTTCAATAAGATTTTCCAAAAAATATTTAATATACAGATTCGGCTTAGTTACAATTTTATTATATGTATAGATATCACACGGAATTCACTGATAAGTTAGCTATACAATATACCTATCTGTGTGTAAAAAGGAAAAAAAAAAACAAAATAACCAGGTTTTGAATTTCATGTTTTATATAGAACTCCGGATGGTAAAAAATAAAGCTATTGAAACCTATTGAAAAAGCCTGGGCTTTAGGTGTGACGATGTGAAAATTTATTTAGAAAATTTTCATTTTTATTTTTGGATCATATTCAAAACGGAGGAGATAATCAAATGTTTTTTTAATTAGGTGTTAACGTTGCAAATTATTAATCAATTTTAAAAGCTGTTTTTGTGAGGGGCTGGTCTTATAATAAATTTTAAAAACCGTAGGAGTGGTCTTATGTAAAAAAAATAACCCCTTAATGTGAAATTATTGGAAAGTTTAAAACTGACTTTTATTTCAATGTTTTATTAAATATATATATATATATATATATATATATATATATATATATATATATATATATATATATATACATAGATATATATATATATACATAGATAATAAAATTCTAACTGAATCGAATCTGTACATTAAATAAGTATTTTTTTGAAAATGTTATTGAAATAGTAATTGTTATTGATACAGAGGCTGAGTCTATCATTTTTGGAATTTTTGTCTGTCTTTCTGTCTGTCTGGGAACGGATCACAAGAAAACAACTGGACAGATGAAATGTTGTATGATGATAGCTAGTTATCCGGGTCAACATATAGAATACTTTTCACTGCGGGAAATTATCTCACCTCTGAGAAATATATACTAAACGTTAAAACGTAATTAGAGACGAACTCGAGCGGAGTCAGGGTGAGTCCCTAGTTATATAATATTAAGAGACTTTTCTGACTAATTGAAATGATTTCATTCACCAAAAAATCGCTTGTTGAAAAACCAAAAAATTGTTCGATTTTGAGTATAGATATCATTAGTACCTTTCGTTTTTTCCTTGTTTAAAACTGGCTGGTAATTGAAAAAAAAAAACTTTTTTTTATAAAAGAATATAAAATTAAAAGTTGAAACTAAAAGTTTTTGATCCATGTATTTAGTTTTTATTGGCACTAATTAAAATGAAGTGTGTCACTAAATTTCGTATATGTGTCGGTTAAGCTTTGTTTTCGAAATATTTTGTTTTTTTAAGAGATTTTTTTTGGTTATTTTTAGCATTCTTATCCCGGGAACTAATTTAAATTAAAAAAAAATATTATTAGTCTTATTTTAATCTAATATTACGCTCTTACAGGTCACACCTTAAAGAGTAGATCAATTAAATATTAATATTAATACTTTCTATATAAATTCTAGCTAGAATTAGTAGCTAGTTTAGTAGGGAGCGAGAGTGAGTAGCTACTCACTCTCGCTCCACTCAGGTTCATCCCTGGGGCAGACCACCCTTATCACTTAGAGGTATAAAAAATAGTTTACGTTTTATTCTCAAACATACTGAATATACACACAAAATTTCATAAAAATCGGTCAAACACTGTGACACGAGAATTTTATATATTAGATATACATAGGCAAATATAAAACTTTTTTCTCGTATGTTTGTCAATCAATTTTCTTTTTTTTTTGTTTAGTAACTATTGACGAGTAAATTGAAAAAAATAAGGTCCGATTTCGACCACTGGGCGGACACATTTAGTTAAACTTTGTTTGTTTGTATGTAGGTACTTCTAAAAACGCGGGAGTACTTAACACAAATATAATGTTTTGTACTACGAAACTCTGGACAAGCGAATCCAGTTCGAGATTAACTTGTTTTTTTTTAACTTAATCTTTATGTCAAGCCACCACTTAATAATATTATATGCACAGATCGAACTTTGTCAAAGTTTTATTAGTATTAGCCTAAGATTATAATTAAATCAAAAAGGTTGAGAATCACTGAACCAGAAATTAACGAAGGCTTCGAAAAATTCTATTTATTCAAAAATTTTGACCCTTTCTTTATACTATGTGAAGGAATTTTGAACAATTGGAGCTTCATAATTGCTTTTTAATTACTCGTCTCCTTTGAATGTGCTCGATCGCCTAAATACGTTAGAAAATTTTCGTATCTAATTGGTACGTATTTTACATACTTGGTAGAGTGTTCAAATTTTTGTAAAGTTGGTTGTCATAGTGACACGTGCCTGACTTGCATTATTCTATACTGATCATGGGTTCGATTCTCGCTTGAGGAAATATTTTTAATACAGATATCGTTAAAGACGTGAGATATAAGTATTAGTTATATTTGACGACAATTGGTCTAATTGTTTGAAAATTCTTTCTCTCGTTCCTTCCTTCACTTTATTTACAAACTATTCCTCGAAAGCGCTGCCCAAGAATGTTGGTGAAATTGCGTGATGTTGGAAAAATAGATAAAACAGTTCAGTGCCTTTTTCTCCTCTGTTAGTCAACCGATTTTCTTTTTTTAGTAACTATTAACGAACTTCAATGTTATGAATAAATCTAAATTCTATACTATCTATACACAAAATGTTTTTCTCAAATTTTGCTCTTTTCTGTTGACGTAACGTTGGGCTGTTTGTAGTAACCCTACTTGCTGTGTCAGCGGTCGCGGCTTCAAGTCCCGCTGGGTGCATTCATTTGTGTGATGAGCACGAATGTTTGTACTCCAGTTATGGATGTTTATATTTATAATATGTATGTATTTAAATTTATATATGAGTATTGTATCAGCTATCTGGTATCCATAACAGAAGCCTCGTGACCTTACCATGGAACTAGATGGTGCTGTATGTTAATGTCCCAACATAATTATTTATTTTTAATGATTATGGTCGAATTTTGACCACTAGCAATTATAAATATAGTGTCTAAGGATGCTAGTAAATAAAATAATATATCATACACACAGTTATGAAAATGAAGGAACGCGATATTCATCGCCATGCATTGTTTTATGTGGGCTGTAATATATATTTAATTGTAACACCCGGCCCACGCCCATCGGATATTCGGTGCAGCTTGGTCCGGACAGAAAACTATGGAGCATGGACACAAGAGTATGTTTGATTTTTTTATTAATTTGAATTATTCTTATAATATTAATGAGCAATTGTTGTTATATAATATGTATGTATATAAATTTATTTCGTGTAGGTACCTATCGCAGAAATGGCCTATACGATTTTGATACAATTTTGTATTAGATAAGAGTTTGCTTTTTAGGTTTATCTATATAGATCTTTTCTGAAAAAAAAAACGAAATTTTTATATCTACGATTGCTGTAACGTATTATATATGTATTTTCTTGTGATATAATATTTTTTAATCCTACGATATAACAGTATAACGAGTGATCTAGCAGTATTTTTGTCTACTCTGTCGATAGGTTTTTGATTTGGCTAAGGTTAGGAGCTGATGGATATATGGACAAAACTCAAACATTCGTTGTCCAAAATTGTTTTATTTTAAAATTAGCGACTCACCCTCGCTACGCTCTAGTTCGTCCCTAGATTGCTTCCCCATACAAATACTTTCATCCCCATTTTCATCCTCTTAAGGGATGATTTCAGGGATAAAAACTCAAACTATCTACTTACCAAATTTCGTCTAAATTTGTTCAGTAGATCCAGAGACGTCACATACTCACAACCTCACAAACTCGCAAGCTTTACCTCTTTAGAATATTAGTATAGATTCATTTTTTACCCTCCTTCCTGTGCTTTAGTCTGGACTAATGTACAAATTTCTAAACAGAAAGATACATGTTTTAAAAGACCTAATTATTTGCATATTAAATGCCCAGAATTGAGGTATAAACGAGTATAGTGCATTCAAGTCTTAAAATAATTTTATTTATATATAGAAATTATTATTCAAACTAAAATATACGCAATATTATCCATACATATGATAAAATTGTAACTAAGCCGAATTTGTACATTAAATTCTTTTTGGAAAATCTTACTGAAATAAACATTATTATCGAAACAGGGACCGAATCTATAGATTTTAGATTTTTTGTCTGTTAACAGACAGACGTCTGTTACCGCATCACAGAAAAACCACTGGAGGGATTTTGATGAAATTTGGTATGGTGAAAGCTGGTTAACCGGGTCAACATATAGGATACTTTTTACCACGGGAAAATATCTCAGTTCTGAGAAAAAAAATAAAAACTACAATGTAAGAGTATACTTATTTATGTAAAACCTAAGAATTTGGTTTTTGGTCATCTGAACGTGGGCGGAGCCGCGGGCAATGCTAGTTAATTATACATAATTCTATTTTAAATTGTATATTATTAAAATCTACTCCACACATTTCATTGTTCTAACAGCTATGCTATCCATTCCCACGATTTGATTGCGTCGTTTGGGCAGGCAACTAATTATCGAATTATTTTTTTATAAATCCATTTACATATGATTTTATTTCAAATATTTAGAATTTGTAAAATTTTACTTCACCATTTAAAAGTTAGTTTTTTGTTTTATTTTAATGTGAGAAAGGATTGTGGTATTTTTTCAGGTGTTATTTTTTTTGGGTAAATTTTGGATTCCTCAAAGCGAAAACCAGATTTTTTTTATTATTAGGCTATTGACAATTAAAATTATATGTTTAAACTTGATTTTTAAGATATAATAAACTAATAAAACAAGACATTTTTAAAAACAAGCTTTTATATCGTATAAATTGTGTAATGTAATAAATAGGTGTGATTTAATATAAAGTTTTATATTTTGGCAATTTATTCGTATTCTTCTCAGCAAACCCTTTCATTTGGTATCCATATCATGGAGATGCATAAAAAAACATAATTCGCCATCATTGGGAGTCCGCCATGTTGGATGAAGAACGATGTCAGTTATCTAACCATGCATTGTCATCTAAACTAAACGTGGATGCCAAATTTCAGCTCAATCGGTTGAGGATAGCTGCTTTAAAATTTAGTTGCAAAATTTTACCCGAACAAAGATAATATTAATATTGCAAGTTAAATAAAAACTTGTAATAATATAGTTACAAGTGAAATTACTGGCGAAACTATACTACGAGTATAATAATTCTATAACAAACAATCGACTTACCCTCGATTCGCTAGGATCCCTACCTAGCCGTGTTTTAACTAGATAAAACTAATTATTGTGAGTTTATCTTAGTAGATACACTGAAAGATACGTATTACACATGCTATCGGAGACTTTTCTATAGGTATTTTTAAAACTACCTCGGTGGTGTAGTGGCTAGCATGTACGGCTGCACACTCGGAGATCCTGGGTTCGAGTCCCGGGTCGGGCTAAGTTTAGTTATTGAGTCTTTCTGTATAGTAAGTCTCAGTAACAGCCCGGAGTTGGGAAGCTGGCGGTGTTTCAACCCCGTGCCTCGGAGAGCACGTAAAGCCGTCGGTCCTGCGCCTTAACTCTCACTGGTCGTGTCGAGTAGTCGTCCCACCGGAGTATGAGAGTGACAGGAATAGAGAGTGCGCGTTGTGTCTGCGCGTACACTTGTGCACTATAATATCTCCTGCGCAGTTGGCTGGTCTCAATGAGATTGGCCGCCGTGGCCGGAATCGGCTAGGAGAACATCATTTTTAAAACTTACTGTTTTCTAGTATATTGATTTAATATTTCAGGTTTAGTTCAGGTTTAGCCAGTGTTAGCTATGTAAGCGTATAAAAAGCGTTTTTCTGACAAAACACCGTTACAAGATGGCTGACCTATCTCAGCCATCTTATACAAATTATATACATAAGCCTTCCTCGTTTATCGCTCATTCTCTTATTGAAAACTGTATCTAAACCCGTTATATGTTATTGTTAAGTTAGATAATTCTAAATAAAAGACTCGAGTTTCTCCCGCAACCATGGTTCCTGTAAAGCGTTTGAAACGTCAAATCAACGTAAAGCCGCGAAAATGCAAAAAGACAGTTTTATTTAATACTAGCGACTCACCCTCGCCCCGCTCGGGTTCGTCCCTACTTACGTTTTAACTTTTAGTATAGATCTCTCAGAGATGAGATATTTTTCCGCAGTAAAAAGTATCCTTTATGTTGACCCGGATAACCAGCTGCCATCATACCAAATTTCGTCAAAATCCCTCCAGTGAGTTTTCTGTGATGGGATAACAGATAGACAGACAGACAGACAAAAATTCTAAAAATTATATATTCGTCTTATGTATCGAAAATAATGTCTATTTCAATGAGATTTTCAAAAAATATTTAAAGTACAGACTCAGAATTTCGTTATAGGTATAGATGTCGAATGTTCGCGTAAATCTAAGAAAGTATTAGATAAATCTACTAACGTATATATAAATCCTATATAAAGCGCTTGTTAAAATCGACTCAATCATTTCTAACATTACCAAATATGGAAGTAAAACACCAAACATCAAATGCCTTGTAAGTATTCATGTTAGCAAATTGTTCTAGACCATCAAAAATGTTGCTATTTTACCAACAATCATTCAAATTTGAGCTTTATTTGAATGCAACGAAAGCTCTTTTTCTAGTAGGTGTTTTTTAATATCAAAATGGCGATATAACAAAAAATGCTTCAAGTAATTTTGATCCTTATTACTCAACAATAAAGATGAAGACCGGATGAATATATAAAAGCATGAAGCAGAACTATAGAACGGCCGTAAGATGCCAACACGGAATAAATTTTCTTTCTATCGGTTGAAATTTTTTGATTTTATCGTCATGAAATTAAAGCTTTTTGGCAAGTTGTAAATATACGATTCAGTTTTCTCAACCAATTATTACATATTGATTTCTCAAAATATTTATTATACATATGTATTTAAACCTCTATGTATTTAAGCCTTTTTTTAAAATACCACTGCTGGGACAGGGTTCCCTTCAGTACGAGGGGGATCAGACCATAGTCCACCAGGCCAGCCAAACGCGGGTTGGGTAACTTCACATGTCTTTAGAAAACTCGCTAGATTCTCTTACACATATAGATCTCTTTAAGATTCTCTTACACATATAGATCTCTTTTCCTTCACCGTAATCATGTTGGAAATGATTCGCACATGAAAATACCAGAGGTACGAGATTCGGTATTTGAACCCGCTTCGCTCGGTTTTCCAAACGAGCGCGTCACCACTGGACTACCCTAGCCTTTATTGTATAACCTACATATATGATTATCAAACATTTTTAATCACTTGTTACGATGTAAATCTTGAATGCGTTAAATTTTACCTACTTGAATATGTCTTCTTCACAACAATTTTCATTGCTTTCAATAACAAATTACAGATAGACGTACATGAGTAAATTATTATAAGGGTTTATTATTATTTTTAATTTTTGGTTATGGAACTCGAAAAAATGATATAAAATACGGTAAGTACATCATCTAACCGTAATATTAGTCTGTTAAAAATTGTTACGCGTTACTACAAAATATGTTCCCGTATGTTTTCAAATGGTATGCGATGTTTGTTTTATATAAATTGTTTTAAGCAATTAGACCCTTTTAAAATTCTATGTCACGCAGTTTGTTATGATTTTTTCGCACTCTTCTGAGGCAACCTGTTCATTAGATAGCAGTTTTGTTTTCTTAAATAATTCAGTCTTTACTGCTGGGTGGACTTCCTCTGAATGCGAGGGGGATCAGGCCATAGTCCACCCGCTGGCTATGTGCTGGTTAGCGGACTTCACATGTCTATTGAAAGCATACTAGGTTCGATTTCACATGCCGGTCGGATGAAAACAATTCACTCAACTTAGATATGATAACCCCAGAAAACCACTCGCTTTTCCAAACAAGCACTATACAAATTGGCGACTCTGTTTTTTTAAATCTAAGAAATATACGCATGTATAACAATAACTATCTAATATTAAAATACTTTGCTTTTATTCCGAAAATAACAAAAATAAAAATAAATACAAAGTTATCGTGGATTTCTTCGACATGTTGGACACATTTTACTTCATTCGCCATAGAAAAGATGATATTTGAAAAGTTCATAATAAGTTAGAATATTTTTGTTAATACTTTTTTTTAATATGATGTTGCGGTGTATATAAAATACATTTTACTACACATACGTACATTTTTACTAACAATTAGTTATTACACATCTTGTTGTTAATTAACATAATTTTTTTTAAATAGTTTAAAGAATTTATCTATAAAACCCCCAACGCAAATTAATTGTCATTTAACGATTACACTGGCACGCGTGAAGCACTTAATCGAGTAATCATATGCCAAAATGCCTTACATCATTTTTGAAAAGAGCTGATACTCTTACACTACTGGACCGATATTAACCAAACATAGCTAAGAACTACCGCAAGGAAACTGGTTTTCCAATGAAAAAAAAAACGCATCGAAATCGGTCTATCCGTTTGAGAGGTACGATGTCACAGACACACACATACATATATCGATGTCAAACTTATCCCCCCCTTTTTGCGTTGGGGGTTAAAAAAGGATGAGTTTGTATTGTTGACATATAAAAAAAAGTTCCTGTATCATGTCTGTCTTTAAGATCATGATCATGGTCAAATTCGATCACTAGGCGAATACTAATAAGTAGGATTATCCACAATACATAAACGTATTACTGTGTAGAATTAGCTTATAAATAAATAAATATGATGGGACATTAACACACAGCACCATCTAATTCCATGGTAAGCTGTGGAAGCTTGTGTTATGGATATCAGATAGTTGATACACTACACATACCTATATAACTTTAAATACATATATATTATAAATTTAAACACCTATGACTAGAGTACAAGCATTCGTGCTCATCACACAAATAAATGCCCCCAGCGGGTCTCGAACTAGCAACCGCTGGCACAAATCCAGCCAAACGTGTCGTCAATATTCTTTTACTTTTCTTATTATATCACTAATACAAATAAATAAAAAATATTTAAGTGGGTTATTCAATATTTCGATATTAAAATAAAATAAGGCAAATTTATGTAGCATCCATTATGTTCGTTCTATGAACAATGATTTGAACAGTGTTGTCAAACGACACACTGACATGGGTACTGCGATACTAGATAAAGAAGCTGTGAAGGCAGACTAGCGACAAAATATATGAAAAATTAATAAAAAAATATGCTCTATTAAGTAATAAGTACACATATATATTTTAATTACAATATTTTATTAGTAATACTATTACGTATTACATTTAACTAACGTATACATCCCTCCATTAATCCATGCATCCATTTTCTCATTTGCTGTCTATATTTGTAGGATAAACAAATAAAACATGTTTATGACTTTTTTGCATCCAGATAATTCTTAAAAACAGACAAGATGATGATGATGCTTAGAGTGCCTATCCGTAATTAACATGTGATTTTGTTAATAATAAAATTACAGGTTGGATGGTTGATCTGGTATGAAGAGAGTGCAAGATTTATACTAATAATTTGGATGATCTTTAATATTCTCTTGATAAAGTGATGGTAAGATATGTGAAGTCTGCCCGTACTTACACCAGCGTGGTCGACTATGGCCTGATCCTGTCATTGAGGGAATGCCCATGCCCAGTAGTGGGACTTTAGAAAAGGGTTGAATGGAACAGAATTAAAATTCGTATAACGATAATGCAATAATTGAAAATGCGACAATATTGTCGCATGTCTGCTGCAACCAAAGTAAAACACCTAGCCGAGACGCAAAGTAATTCGGAGGCGGTTGGTTTATTAAGGTCTGTCCGTTTTTTTATTATTTTTTTTACCTAATAATGTATTGGCTGTCACACTGGCCGCGTTTTTACTTAATGATCAAGATAAATATCTTACTTAATAGCCATTACTGTTGTTTCTGGATTTTTTAATCCAACTCACTGTTTACAAGCAATTTAGTTTATTGAGACTAACTATTATTTACGAGTTTGTATGTTTTAACACGGTTTTTGCACCATGAAGTCGACGTTAGAATTTAATTTACTTAGAAATTCATTTCTTCACGAGTATGGCTACGATATTAGAATTTGATACGAATGACTTGATCAAGTTATGGATCTAGGAAGAGATACTCGTAGTTACTCTTTTCATGTTTTCTATTGAAATATTCGCGTTATTGGGCAATTTGATTCGGTTTGACAAAATTGTTTATGTAATTGACCAACTTCAAAATGGAGGAGGCATTCAATTTTTTTTTTTTGGTATAAGATAATAAAAGCTCAATTGCCCTATTAAAACTAATATTTTTACTGATTAATGAAATTTTATAATTTTTCATGAGTGCATCGAGGAACCAAAAATAACATAGGATTTTTACTTAAAATTACTATATACAGCAAGAAATTCAAAAGCTAAAACATTATTAGCGTGAGAAAACTAAATTAGAAATCCTTTAAAATCAACTGAAGCCCGATGATGCGTCGGTTCTTGATAAATACACGTATAGATATAACAAAAAACACATTCTAGTGTTACGCTGTAAAAAATTAATGAAGTAACATGGTGTCGATTTAACATGTTTTTTATTTATGGTTTTTGTCACCCCCCGTGACGTATATCCGTTGGACCTAGGACGTCTAGGTAATTCTATATGAAACCAATCAAGCGTCAGGGCAGAAAATATTTAATAGTATAAAGTTAAACTACTTTAACCAACTTCCAGAAAAGCGTATGTTACGCGATATCTCCAAATTATATCTTAAACTGATTGTAACTTTTTTTTTCAAAATAGGCTCAGACTCAAAGGATAAGATGGAGCGCACAGAAAATAGTGATTGAGGGCTGATAGTAATCTATACATATAATAAAATTCTAACTAAGTCGAATCTGTACATTAAATATTTTTTGGAAAATCTTATTGAAATAGTCATTATTATCGATACAGAGGCGGAATCTGTCTGTCTATCCGTCCGTCCGTCTGTCTGTCTGTCTGTCTGTCTGTCTGTCTGTCTGTCTGTTACCGCATCACAGAAAACCGCTGGAGGGAAATTTGGTATGGTGATAGCTGATTATCCGGGTCAGCATATACGATACTTTTTACCGCGGGAAAATATCTCATTTCTGAGAAAAATACAAAAACTGCAATGTAAGAGTATACTAATATGTAAAACCTAAGAATTTGGTTTTTTGTCATCTGAACGCGGGCGGAACCGCGGGCAATGCTAGTTGGGCCTATAAAGTTAGTATGCCCACTTCCTTTTTAAAATGTCTTTAGAAAAATATTCAAATTAGCACTTGATAAAAATAATTATTAACTCTAAAATATTAAAAATAATCATCATCTTATTGTCTTTATCTGAAAGGCATATTCCGTTTAATTGCGATGGACAGGACATATGTATAACAACAAGACAAAATGGATAAAGCAACGTGATGGCAAAAGAAAAAGAGGTAGAGAAGTTAAAAGGTATAGAGGAACCAAGAAGATTGAAGAACTTGGTCAAGAAAAGCGAAAAATAGAAACTGCGAAACAGCTTGAAGACGCCAATGTGTTAAAGGCTGACTAAAAATCTAATATTAAAAAAGTCCATTTAGTAAACTGTGTAATTAGATTTAAGAAGAATTCAATTGCAAGGTACATTACATTGACTTCAAAATCTCCGGATCTCCTCCATTTTAAAAGTAAATTAAGCTGCAGGCCATTGTTATTTCGGTTGCTATAATAAAATAGATCAAAATAAAATGCACGACGCGAGAATTTACAGCCTTCATTTAAAATCTATTCATTTTACGTGCAACTTTTTATAAAGGAAAAGAAATAAAGAAAAAATGTCAAATTCACACGAACATTAAAATGAAAGTATAATTTTGAAGTTAGAGTCCAAAAGTTTTGAGACGAAAAACAAGGAGCATTGTTAAGCTTTTGTTTTGTGTTAGATATAAAAATTCCGTCTGGTGCAGTGTTTGTTTAGAATGGACGTAGCGGATTCGATTATTATTGATTATTCTTACAAAATTATTAACATTCTAATCTTGTTAAAGATAATGTTAGGTATCTATATATAAATAAGTAAAGACAATTCAGTACTTTTTTTCTCTGTTTGTTAACTGATTGTTTTTCGTTTAGTACCTTACTGACGAGCGAAGACGAGTGTTGTCAATAAAAAAAATTAAAAATATTATTTTTTTATTATTTAATTAGGTAGGTCGTTTTCTTCCTTTAAATATAATTTCGATCAACAATACTACTAGATATTGGGTCGGCGTAAGAAATCCGTCTCGGTAAATATAAGCTCACTTGCAAAGTGAGCGTATATTTCGATTAGTTCTATTGAAACACTGCCAACGTAAACACGTTCACAAGGGCGCAATGTGTATCTAAGTTTCAAAAATAATGCGCGAAGTCGAAATTTTTCAGACAGAGTGTTTTATTTTTGGTAAATACATGTAGATAAAGTCAATATTTTAAGATTTAATCTACGAAATAATATGAAAATTAAATTTTAAACAATTTTAAATCCGCTAAGAACGTTGGCCCAGGTCGGCCAATACACGCGCCAATTCAAAGAAGCAAACAGAAAAAAACATAACGATTTAGCTCACAAAGCAAGAACGGGAAAAAGTGCTTTATGTTTTTGATATAAGGTTGATTTTACAATAAAGATTATAAAACTTACGAAATGATCAAGTGTATGATGATAATTCAAAGATTTGTGACTTTATTACAAGGTACTATGGTGTTGATTAGCTTGAAAATAAAATTATTATAAGACCTTGTCTTGGTTCTTTAGTACACAAATATAGCTGTATAAGGGTGTATTCGCGCGGACAGAATTTAGGTTTGATTTTGTATGTGACACGTTATCTAGTAATATTGTTGATCGAAGAATTATAGTGATACTAAACTGTTTTGTCTTGGAAGTAGGTACATATAGAACTGTGCATATATTATTACATATACTATGAACTAATGTAAAAAAATAGGAAAAAAAATTGAAAAATGAAAATTCATATATGTATACGTTTTCCTCGAGTTTTCAATAATCATAATGGTAGAATTTCAGTCACTGCGGTGAACATGAGTGCTATAAATGTTTATGTGTGCTTACAGCAATCATGGCTACGGGAGAGATTATCATTCGATCTAAAAAGATAGTTTTATTTATAATGTCAAATATTCGCGTAACCTCAAGAAAGTGTTAAAAAAATAATTTTATAAATCAAGCATAGTTAAAAGGTCTCACTAGTGTAGTAAACAAATCTTGATCTTATAAAAAATTATAACAAAAGATACTAAAAACGACAGTCTTTTCTTTGCCTAAACACGACTGCGACATTTAAGAATGTGTCGCGAATTTGGGCAGCAAAAAACATTTAAAAAATCTACTTTCGGCAGACACTTACAAATTAAGTTTTTGAGCCTTCGAATCGATGCTTTGCATTAAAAGAAATACAGTTGAAAATAACTTAAACAACATTTAAAATAATTTACGTTTAGAAAAAGTTCAGACTTTAATTTTTTGATTATACCATGATTTTTCACCGAATTCAAAAACAAGATAGTGTTGCTTAAGATTTTGATTTTAAATAATAGCAAACTAAATTAAAATTAATATTTTTAGTTTTTTAACGATCTTAAATTACATATAGAATAATAATATTGGTTGAAAAATTTAAACATGTAGGTATTATAATGGCAAAACTAAATAAGATTAAGTTATAGATACAAGTGCACTCTATTCCTGTCACTCTCATACTCCGGTGGGACAAGACGAGACACGACCGGCGAGAGTTAAGGCGCAGGACTATTTTTAGGTAAACTCTTTTTTTTAGGTAAACAGGAATTAGGTAAACTCCCGCGGCAAAAAGTACCCTATGTCCATACTCCAGCTCTCCGACTATCTCCACACAAAAAATCACGCCAATCTGTCACTCCGTTTCGACGTGAAAGAAGAACAAACAAACAAACAAACGCACTTTCACATTTATAATATTAGTATGAATTTAGTAGGATTTTTACAGAGAGGTAACTACATGCTATATTTTATAGAATATAACGAAACTAGCGACTCACCCTTGCTTCGGTCGGGGTCGTCCCAAGGTATGTTTTACCGGTTAGTGTGAAATACAAATCTTTGAATTTCTGAGCTTTTCTGTACTATATATATATATATACCTTTCTCTAGAATTACTCTATATATTGCTAAAAACTGCATTATAAGTGAACAGACAGCGGAAGCGACTTCATTTTATACCATGCAAAGTTACTTAAAAAACGCTAAAAGCAAGTTAGGAGGCATCGCTAAAAAGTCTGGCACAATATCTGTTTTAAATAATTGAAAATTTATAATTATTTGTATAAAATCCAAAAATCCGCAAAAAATATGCAGGTCAAATAATAGAGAACCAATTTTTCCATATTTACAGTTTATATTTCGCCTAATTTAAGCTACTTCGAGACACTTATCCCCTTCATTTTGTCGAGTTTGTAAGAATGTTATAAATAATGGAAAATTATATAAGTGGGTAAGTCTATGAACGGGTATTTTTTTATTTGTATGTATGTCCTTTACATTCTACAATATCTGAAGCTGCTAAATCGATTTTAATATCATAACTACTTAGATAACTACCTATATGTTGACCTTGATAACCAGCTATCATCATATCAAACTTCTTCAAAATCTGTCCAGTTGTCTCGTGATGCGGTCACAGACAGACAGATAAAAAATTTATAAACTATAGAATCGGCCTTTGTATCGATAATAATGACTATTTCAATAAGATTTTTCGAAAAATATTTAATCTGCAAATTCGGCTCAGAATTTTATTAAATATACTTATAGATATTAATACAATCTAATAACTGTGTAATTTTATAACTAATAAATATAACGATGTTAAAAAAAAATCTTTAAAAAATATAAAATTAAGGATATCATTAAAATATTATAAAAATCGACACCTTTTCTTTTTATAATCGAGAAATAATTATTTCAACATTAAAAATTAAAGAAACTTTCAGAATAGCATAAAATGTAATTATTCGATCGTAAGCAGTATAATAATATAGTCTGTTCAATAAATGAACACTTATTATTTTGTCAATAAGCAAAGATAAGCATTTTAGCTGCTGTACATATTGGGACAAGCTGCTGGGCCAGCATGTTGGGCCAACGTGTAGACTTAATTGGCGGTATGTTGTAGTTGGTGACAACATTGGCCGGCCAACCGAAGTGAACGGAAGTGTCGATTTTTCGTGCACAAATCAAAGGATCTAACAAATATTGTTAACACGTCGGTCGTTGGCGTCTTATTTAGTTTGTTGTTATTCGTCAGCAAAGTCGTGGTATAGTTATGGCGATGACGGCGGCGACAAGCAATGAGGTTTTACAATTTATAGCAATGTACCGAAATTGACCAATTATATGAGATTCGAAGCATACGCAGTATTAGTTCATGGTCTCCCTAAAAACAAATAAATATTAACATAAATTTAGTATGAACATATACATATTTACTAGTATCATATAATTATATATTAGTATTACCTATTAAGTATAACTCGTTTTGTTCCAATGAATAGCCACCATCGACCATCTTCTTTTGCGCAATTTCTTTTTAGTCACTCTACTTTGTTGCACATCTATATTCTATACATATAATAAATCTGTAGAAGTCGAATATCTGTACATAGAAAAAAATGCTAAAAACCGAGTCAGGGGGGTGTAAGAAGAGAAATAGAACAAACCCATTTTTTTTTATTTTTTGTTTCTTTGTACGGGTTAATCTCCGAAACTGTTTTTTCTGTTTTTATTCTGTTAAATTTTACATGGTGATACCTTATATCGCCGGTCTACATTTTAAATACTTTTCATTCCAGAAAATTAAAATTATAGTTAAAAAGCTATAGATATAAAACTATAGTAACTTATATACACCTTAATACCCAAAAAACACTTTTTGGAATTTAATGAAACTTTACGATAGTATAAGTTCATACGTCAGAATAACAAATAGTCTACTTATTATCTCGGAAAACGGTACGGTTCCCGTGGGATAGGTTTTTCCTGTTTTCTGCTAGTTTAGGTAATAATTAAAAGTACTGTATAAATATATTGTCGCTGCAAAAGATCCCAATGTGTAAACAGCGGCTTTTGGGATTCGATATTATGGCCCAATATGCTGGCCAAGCTTCTTGGTCCAATGCGTGCAGCTGCCTTTACATGCAAAGAAAAACAAAAAAAGTACACTAAATTCTAAATAATCTATATATAAATAGACAAAGACAAAACCGTTCAGTGCCCTTCTCCTCTGTCTGTAATCGATTTTTATTGTTTAGTAGCTTTTGATGATTAGTGTTATCAATAAAAATAAATTAGAAATTATTACAATAATATATGTATAAGCTATTATATTAGAAATCAAATATATATATATATATATATATATATATATATATATATATATATATATATATATGTGAAACTTTATATGTTTGTCTGTTACTATTTTACTCAAATATATATATATATATATATATATATATATATATATATATATATATATATATATATATATATATATATATATGAAACTTTATATGTTTGTCTGTTACTATTTTACTCTTAAACCGTTAAGCAGATTTCGATGTAGGTAATTTCGCTAGAACGTGATAAGACAATGGAATACGGCAAACTTTTACATCACCTCACTTACCATGCGAGTGAAGCCAGGTACAGCAACTTGTGAAGTATAAATTATGCGTCGAAATTATCCCGATCAGCTGATAGCGGTAAATAAATGTACATAACTGTATCACATGATTGTAAAAGGATACAAATATGTAAACAATTTATGTCATTTTGGAAACTGGTTTAGACCGTTTAAAAGCATAAATACTAATTGATTAAAAATATTTATAAGTGACTAAGTATTCTAGGCAGGCTTTATGACTGTTGATCATGAGGTAGGGAGTTCTATTCCTTGCTCATGCCAAAATATTGGTAGGTAAATTATCTACTCGTCGAGGCTCTAGAGTTTATTACACATATCTCATCTATTAGGTACTTACATGTTTTTTGGCATAAAAATTCTTAATTCTTTTAACCCAATACAGTAATCGAACCCAGGAATATATAATTAGCCACGAGCTATAACAAATATTTTGGCTAAAAATGCTCAATAACAGAGCTCGTCAGCATCCTTAACAAAAACAAAACTCTTCTCATAATATTAGTAAAATAATACAAATTTTGTATCAGCAAAATAGATACTCAATGTAAAACAGTTATTGTTCAAGTAGGATGTAAACTAAATCCTACGTCTACAAAACAGTTCTTAAATCATACATTAGTCTGTGGAAATGGCATCGATGGAAATTAAACGCGATAGAATATTTTTAATCTGCTATATTATAAAGCTTGTGTATATTCTATTTTATTTTATTTTTTATTAATATGATATATTTTCTTCTCTGGAATTAGCGATCAGATTTCAAGATCCCGTTCACTTTTTATAGCCTACTAGCGACTCACTCTCGCTCCGCTTGGGTTCGTTACTAGTTAGGTTTTTAATGTTTAGTATTATTATATATTTATTATATATTATTAATAGTATTATTATATTCTTAGCGATGAGATATTTTCTCGCAGTAAAAAGTATCCTTTATGTTGACCCGGATAACCAGCTATCATCATACCAAATTTCATCAAAATCTGTCAAGTGGTTTTTTCGTGATGCATTCACAGACAGACAGATACACAAAAATTCAAAAAATCTCTCTGTATCGATAATAAGGACTATTTTAATAAGATTTTCCAAAAAAATATTTAATGTACAGATTTGACTCAGTAACAACTTTATTATATAGTATACAGACACTGTTCTGTGACGAAAATACTTGAAAACAAAAGGGGTACTGTTTAAATTTTAAGTCTCTCTAATTGGATGGGAGATGAGAGCCATCTCTAATACTAAAATAATTAAATCGTTAATTTGTCCGCGCCTAATTGGATTATGATGGAGTTTTTATGATTGCACTTATTGTTATGTTGGCACCGCTCTTAATTTAAACTTGCATAGCGACTTTGCTTTACTTAAACTATCTTAAGATTTCACAGTAAACATGCTGTAGCGGTAACATGATAATGTATCGAGCAATGTTTGACAAAGGTTAGATTAAGACATAGAGAGAGAGAGAGAGAGAGAGAGAGAGAGAGAGAGAGAGAGAGAGAGAGGTTACAAGTTTCTTTTTTTGTCATTTATTGAATCTACATATATATAAGTATTATCTGTACAGATAAATAAAATTGAAGTGCCTGTTTGCAATGTCAAAATAACAGCGTTTTACTAAATGCATATGAAATTATATACGGTATTACAAGAAAAACGGATTTTTTAATTTTTGTCTGTCTGTCTGTCTGTTTGTTCCGGATAATGTCTGAAACGGCTGGACTGATTTTGACGGGACTTTCACTGAAAGATAGCTCATGTTATAGGAAGTAACATAGGCTACTTTTAATGTAGAAAAAAAGAATTAGGGTTCCACTCAAAAAATTTAAAACGTACCCAGGGATGAACCCGAGCGAAGCGAGGATGAGCGAGATGACCAATTTCGGTTACGGCGGCCAATCTCACAGAGACATCTGTGTAGGAGATATTATAGTGCAGACACAAGCGCACTCAGCGTTTTTAGATTTTTTGTCTGTCTGTTACCGCATCACAGAAAACCCACCGGAGGGATTTTGATGAAATTTGGTATGGTGATTTGGTATGGTGGTTATCCGGGTCAACATATATGATACTTTTACCGTAGGAAAATGTCTCATTTTTGAGAAAAAATACAAAAACTGCAATGTAAGAGTATACTAATATGTAAAACCTAAGAACTTGGTTTTTGGTCATCTGAACGCGAGCGGAGCCACGGGCAATGCTAGTTAATATAATAAAATCTTATTTGTGTCTGTCTGTATTTTTATTGCTCATTCACGCTAAAACGGCTGGATGTATGTATTTAATATATATATATATATATATATATATATATATATATATATATATATATATATATATATATATATATATATATATAAATCTATGTTTGTGTTGTAAGTATATAGGGATAGAGAGTGGAGGGATAAGGACTCCAAAACGGCTGGAGCGATTTTGATGAAATTTTCAGGAAATCTTCAGAATAGCCCAGCAGGTGATCCTGTGAATTTTGACAGCGATCGGAAGTTTGAACGTGGGTGAAGTAGGGGTACTTCGAAAAAGAATAAAAATAAAATATGAGCAAAAACTGAATTAACTTCTTTAATGTAAATTTCACGCGTCATAAGTGACAAACGGACACACTGACATCCGTCGCGATGATATACGGCCGTTATTCATAACTAAATTCATAATATCTAGAAATGTCTAAAGTTCTGTACATCATACATTTTAATGTTTTAGAAAGTTCAATTTATATCAAATTAGGAGTAAAGGCATTAAATTCCAGCTTTCAAATTAGTTTAAAATTAAACTTATCCACTCTTAAGGATTTATGATATTTTTTTTCTAAGATTTATAATATGATAACAATATATTATTCTTTAAAAAAAATCGCGTTCAAATTTGCGAAGATTTCGTGTAACACACATACATACATTCATAAACATAGATCCTCACAAAATGAAGTGAAAATTCAATCATCCACTATTTCCTACACTTAAGGGTGGTTTTTATTTTCAAATTTAAATGAAACCAACTTTGAGCTAATCCCTATCCAATAAAAAAGGAATCATCGAAATCAGACTACACTGTAAAAGTTATGAGTGATCAAACATAAAAAAATATACGTGTCGAGTTTAGAACCTCCTCCTTTTTTTCGTCGGTTAAAAATAAACATTAAATTAATCATCAAGCACACACGCATACACACACACACACACACACACACACACACACACACACACACCTTTATATTTTTACCTTTGCACCAACATAATAGATATTATCTTTAGATCTAAAACATCTTTTGAATATCTAAATTTTGTTTTACCATTTCAATGCCTGTTGTTCATTATTATTGTATTTTTAGTGTAATCTAATTTTGGCCTTATTGTAACTCTCCTTTGTGTACAATGTGCAATCTTAATTAATACTGTAACGCTCTTTGATTACCAAATAAATAAATAAAAAAAAAAAACAAAAAACTGAGCTCTACATAGTGCTAGTACTGTATGAAATAGGGGTCATGGTTAAGTTACTTATTATGAGTCATATAAATTCTACTTAACAATAGTTATAGTAAAAAAATGCTTTTAATTAGGTGTCTATATTATAGGCATTGAAGAGGTTCAATATCCACCTATACGCCTCTTCATAAGATCAACTCGATGCTGTCAAATGATTGCATTGCTATATTCACATTCTTTAGTTCTCCAAATTTTCAAATGTACACGGAATTTAGAATTGGGTTAAAAGCCAATCTATACTAATATTATAAAGAGGTAAACTTTGTGAGATTGTGAGTTTGTGACGTTGTACGGAGTAATCTCGGATCTACTGAACCGATTTAGATGAAATTTGGTAAAAAGATAGTTTGAGACCTTGGAAAGGACATAGGATAATTTTTATCCCGGAAATCATTCCTTCAGGCTGTGAAAATGGGGATGAAAGTTTGCATGGGTAATCAAGCTAGGGACAAACCCGAGCGATGCGAGGATGAATCGTTAGTTTTAAAATCAAAGAGTGTTAAAAAGCTATTTTAAAAATGAAAACAATAGAAATTCTATAAAAATCAATAAATATAAGCAACTGACGTAGACACATCCTAATTACGAGAATAGCGACGGAAGACGAGACAGCTCGGCACATCTGCTATTTATTTTGTCCTGTACTCGGGAAATACGGGAATTTTATAAATATTTAGTTCATATTCAAGCTATTTTTAAAGTCGAAATAATAAAATGGTCGCACGCTTGTTTCGGAAACCAAGTGAAGCGGGTTCAAATCCTCGGACATGCGAACTTTGTAAGTGCGAATCATTTACAACATGATAACCTATCACTTGGCTTACGGTTAAGAAAAACATGAGAACAAACCTGCATTCAGAACCTAGGTTTTTGAAAGACATGTGAAGTCCAAACCGCACTAAGCTAGTAGTGAAAGGTGAATTAAAGTGCCCTATGTCTGGAGTTTGTGAAAGATACACGGACATACATACAATCTATACTTAAACTGCCTCGGTGGTCTAATGACTAGTTTGTATGACTGCAGATCTGGAGAACCTGGGTTCGAGGCCCAGGTCGAACAAATTATAGTTATTGAGTCTCTTTGCTTAGAATAACTCAGTAACAACCCAGTGTTGGAAAGTTGACGGTGTTTCACCCCCGTGCCTTGGAGAGCACGTAAAGACATTGGTTCTCCCCCAAATCTTTCAAGTTAAGTGCAAGTTAAGCTTACACGATTACTTGTGTACAATATTATTATTATCCCCACGCCTTTTTAGAGTCGGCCGACACCGACTTATAAATTGTTTAAAGACTGATTATTTTATTCTTACTGACAGATTTTTTGAGATTTACATAGACCACACTTAAGGTATAATTTATTTAAAAAAAAAACATACAAATTTGCTTAAAATTTTAAGATATCTAATTACATACACGCAAAAAAAACCGAATTAAGTAGGTACTTCCTGTTTTTGAAGTCGGCCAATGAAAACGAATAATACAACTACAGTATAAGAAGCGAGAATTTCGAATCTGTAAAAGTTATTCTAAAGCTTTGAGTAAGCTCTCGATCCGTATAGAACTTTAAACTTAACGTTAGTTGTTATATTTTCAATCGGAAAATTAAAAGTTATAGGTACTTTAGAATAAAATAAATTATTCATTTTCCTTCATTATTAAAAATCGTAATCTATGATTGACTTTTCGCTTTCGATAATGGATACCGAATAATCTATACATATAATAAAATTCTAACTAAGCCGAATCTGTACATTAAATATTTTTTGGAAAATCTTATTGCAATAGACATTATTATCGATGCAGATGTCGAATCTATAGTTTTTAGAATTTTTGTCTGTCTGTCTGTCTGTCAGTCTGTCTGTCTGTTACCGCATCACGGAAAAACCACTGGAGGGATTTTGATGAAATTTGGTATGATGATAGCTGGTTATTCGGGTCAACATATAGGATACATTTTATCGCGGAAAAATATCTCATTTCGGAGAAAAAATACAAAAACTACATTGTGAGAGTATACTTATATGTAAAACCTAAGAATTTGGTTTTTGGTCATCTGAGCGCGGGCGGAGCCGCGGGCAAAGCTAGTATCAACTAAAGTTTGTCCAGCGGTCGTAAATCGGCTAAAATCAATACTAAAAATTTGAGAAAAACATATAATATGAATAGAATTTACTTATCTATATAAGAAATGACCGTCTCCGAATTTTTTTTATTGATAAAACTAAATGTCGTCAATAACTACAAAACAAAAATCGATTAACAAACAGAGGAAAAAACAGTACTATAGAGTTGTCTTTAGTTATTTATATATCCGTGGAAACAATATTTTGTCTGAACATCTTAACTAATCAAGTAAAATAAAATATATTTCATACTTTTAAAATATATTTTTGAATAGTCTATCTATATAGTAATATTATAAAGAGGAAAGATTTTTTGTTTGTTTGTGTGTTTGTTTATACCGAATAAATTCCGAAACTACTGGACTGATTTAGATGAAATTTGGTAAGAATGTAGTTGAGACCCCGGGAAGGGCATAGGATAGTTTTATCTCAGAAATCATCCCTTAAAATGGGGATGAAAGTTTGTATGGGGAATCAACCTAGGGACGAACCCAAGCGAAGCGAGAATGAGTTGCTAGTTTTATTTATTTATTTATTTATGTACCATAAAATATATGTTATACAAAATAAAATAACAAAATGTTGACAAAGGATAACTTATCTCTTTAAGAGATTTCTTCCAGAAACCCTTCAGAAGTGAGAAAATAAGTTATATAGAGCGGTGTAGGTACAGAACAGCATTAAGTATATATTTTTATTAAAATTAAATGTCAGTCCGTATGTCCTTAAGGAATATGCCGGATTGAAATACATGAAATACAATGCACTGCTGAGAAGAGCCGTCAAAAGACTCAACAGTTGCTCTTTTAAAATAATTTTAATTTACAATATATCGATATAATAATTATATATTTCTCCTACGTAAGATGTTATTAGAAATTAATCCAACTCATAAATTTAAGTATGGAATAGTATGTATAGATAAATTACCAATCGTAGACAGACAAACAAATCGTCTTATTTATGATGTTAGTAAAAATTCTATTTAAAGGCACAATTTTATTATTAAAAATGTCAACCGGTCACCCACCCCTGTCAAGATCTGTAACAAGATCGCATCTTTTATTTAAAATTCTTCACCTCATAAACTTCAAACAAGGATATATAATTAGGGATAAACACACATACGTATCCTTATTAACATTTATATAGAGCTTATTTTGCATTGAAAAAAACTCGGCCAGGCCAATTATCACTTATGTATAAAATAAATACGTAAATGACTGACAAATTTCTTGATACGTTCGGCTCAATTCAATTTTACTCTTATTTCCATCGAATAAAATTCATTTTTGAGCTAAATAAACGAAAATAAAAGTTTGTTGCTAGCGATCAAAACGTGTAAGGTACAATTCTGCACAATTAAATTTCAAATAAAAGGTTTAATGGTGTACAAATTTGTATTTTACATCGAAATTCGAAGTACGCGCCAAAATAATCTTTATACGAATTAAAATAAAACATACTCTTTGAATATTGAATAGAATTGATAATTCGGGAATGGTATCCGTTAAGAAAAGCGTATGAAATTTGTATCATGTCTTTTTTGTTTTATTTTTAATGTATTTTTTCGTTATATCGATACATCGGTTGAATTATCAAACGTTCAGACGGTAACTACATGATACATACTCGTACTTATTTTAGTTAGTAGCTGCGCGGGCGCAAGTTAATTTAAGCGACTTCATTTGTTTTCTTAACTTTTTTAACATTTGTTCTTGAAATTGGTTAAAAATATTAATTTACTTTAAACTAGCGACTCACCCTTTACATATTTTTTTTGAGCGGAGCCATAATTCTTTTACTGAAATAAGTAAGTAGCCTAAGTTACTCCTTATAACATTAACTACCTGCCAGTGAAAGTCCCGTCAAAATCGGCCTAGCCGATTCGGAGATTAGCCGGAACAAATAGACAGACAGACATTTTTTTTTAAATTGTGTTTTTCTTATAAATAATGTATACAATTTCATATGCATTTAGTAAAAAGCTGTTATTTTAATATTACAAATAGACACTTCAATTTTATTTATCTGTATAGATAATTTTTCCAAATCTAATAAAAACTGGCGAATTATTTTCGCTTTGCTCGTGTACGTCTCTAGGTGCCTTAGTATACTATAATGTTACTCCAGGTGATAATTTATTTGTGCACTTAGTTTCATCCAAATCAGTCCAGCCATTTCAGCGTATAGGAGTAACAAATGTACACACATGCAAACACTCACATTTATAATATTTATAGTATTCCGATTATTCCAAACATATAAATAATTCATAAATTTACAACATCATTAGTATAGTATAGTCCATATAAATAATCTACCTAAAGTACCTAACTTAAAGTTTTTTTTTTACTTTATAAGTAATACTATGGCATAATAATATTCATATATTGAAAATGTGCATTCTGACAAGGTATTCGCAGTCTACTTCTATAAGAAATATTTTTAAAATAAAGAAGAAAAAGCTTCTTATTTTTCAGTACTGTGTAATTATTAATAGGTAAATAAATTATTAATAAAAAAAAACATTTTTAAAAACAAGCTTTTATTTAAATGTCAATTAGCAATTAAAATTAAATTAATTTTTAAATAAAAGCTTGTTTTTAAAAATATTTTGTGTTTTAATTTATTTTTTATTTCTCAGTTTTTATTTTATTTATATTTTATTATATTCGTTTCTATTTTATTTTTAAGGCCGTCATATTATGTACATTTACAATGACGTCACGTTTCTTATTGTGTTTCGCTCATCAGGTCCTATCATTTGATGCCCATATCAGAGTCACTATGAAAATTAATCGACATTTTGTAACCTCTGCCATATTGTATTAAAAATGGCGGCATTTAGTATCGTGCATTGTGTAGGGAAACAAACTACTGTGAAAAATTTCAGCTCAATCAGACACTGGGAAGTGAGTCAAATTTAACTTGCAATATTCCATTACACACACCGCGACAGGCAAAACCAAATAAAAACTTGTAATGATAAACATCGATTTGTGTTAGACAAATGCATACAAAAACATGTGTTGAGTCCACTAGTTCAATATAAGTAAATCTGTTACTTTAACATGACAAAAACCAAATTGTTCGTCTATTATTAATTTAATTTGAAATAATATTTAATGTACAAACATGACGGTACTATTTTAATATATATTTAGATAGATGCTAAAAACAAGTAGTTAAAAAGGACCACACAAGAGAAAACATGTAATAATTACCTTTTTAACATACAATCTATATAATAAAACAAATTACTTTAGATATAAAGTTTTACAACCGACCCGCCCTCTACGCTGTGACTAGCAATGCGTAAGCTTCTAATTTTAAAGCTTTGATGATAATTCTTATAAGTTACTTTTTAACCGACGATAAAAAGGAGTTTCTCAATTCGACACGTATATTTTTTTTCATATTAACTGGTGTCCGTCCAGTGGTCGAAATTTGACCATGATTATTATATTTATTGATAACACTAAAGCCCATTAATAGGTGCTAAACAAAAAAAATCGCTTGACAGAGGAGAAAAAGTTCTGTTTTGTCTTTAACTATTTATAGATATACTAGCGGCTTACCCTATCTTCGCTCGGGTTTGCCTCTAGAAAAACAAAAACAAATCTATCCCACGGGAATTGTACATTTTGAAATAATTTCTTTTAAACTAACTGATTTTGAAATCAAAATAATAGTTAGAATGGTTATATAAATAAATACATGACACCGACTCGCACTTAACCATTTCACTTAAAATCTGCATTAAAAAAGTTTTTTTTTTCTCAAAAACTTACTTTTTCTTACACTGTACCTAATCGCATAGAAAAACTTAAGGCTAACTAACAGTTACGAAACCGTATGTAAACCCTAGTTTATAATTTTCATTAAACAACTTACACCAGTTTGTCATTCGTGGGAGGTCTACACAGTAGATAGTTTATAGTCTGTAATCAACATTACATCGATCGTGGATCATATCTAATAGATAAGTAAATACATTTCGCTTTAGAGCAACAACATGATGCTACAATCGCCATAGATAAATAGAAAAATAGAAAGCGTTTTCTATACTATAGCGTTATATATAAGCGTTATCTATACTAATATTATAAAGAGGTAAAGTTTGTGAGTTTGTGAATTGTGAGCTTGCGACATTGTAGAAGGTAATCTCTGGATTTACTGAAAAGATTTAGATGAAATTTGGTAAGAAGATAGTTTGAGACCCTGGGAAGGATCCCTTAAGAGGATGAAAATGGGGATCAAAGTTTGTATTGGGAAGCTTATATATATATATATATATATATATATATATATATATATATATATATATATATATATATATATATATAATATATATATAATACTCCTTTTTACGTGACATTGTCAAAGTAATCAGTACTCAACTGGTACGCTTTGAAGCCATTAAATAAAAGAATTGAATTGTATATTTTTGTTATTTTTTATTTCCTTTCTATTAGCGATATCGATTATAGATATTGGTTTTTCTAATAGAGCTAGAAGGGATTGCTATCTTTACTTTTTAAAATATTTTTTAGCCTACTACCAGGTTTGTAATTAAACAGTTGATGTTATCATAATTATTACTTTACTTGACTATAAAGGTACGTATTTATTTTCCTTTATAGGTAAAAATGTATATGGGACATCCCTTGAGCTATTTATGAATAAAGAATATAAAAATCCGCTTGCAACCAAAAATTTTTTAAATCGGTTAAAAATATCATAATACAAATTCATTCTGTTTCTACTCTATTAGGAATCTATGTATATATGTATAAATATGCAAAGACAAAACAATTCAGTACCTTTTCCTCCGTCTGTTAATCGATTTTCTTTTTTTTTTGTTTAGTAGTTATTGGTGAGCTTTATGTTATCTATAAAAAAATTAAACAGTTTTTTTTATATAGATAGGTAAAATCTATGTATATGTTTTTTTAAAAGTTTTCTATATTAATTCATTCAATATTGTCGAATTTCAACCACTGGACGAAGACTAATTAAAATAAAGGGAAGTACACAAGATCTGATGATAAAATCAGTCTAAGTTCATATCGAACTTGTACTCTATATACTAAATTATGTATGCACTTTAGTCCGATGGTAATCACAAGTTGATAAATTATTTAAAAAATGGAATTGATTATTCCGCGTTGTTTGATCACAATCGGTCCAGTTTAATTGGTAATTATTTATTTAATCTCCATCAGAATTTTATCTTGATTTAAACAAAAATTTATGCGACGCAGAGGTATTTCTTGGCGTTACACAGTTGTTTTTTAATTATTTTTGCTAATTTCCTTTTCGGGTTTAAAGTGTTCCAACGATAAACACTTGCCCATAAATTAATTTGGTATTTAAAAAGAAATATGGTGGAGTTTTATGGTTGAAATTGTAAAAATAATAATAATAATATTTTTTTGATCTAGTGGCGAACGTGTAGCGGCTGAGAGTTTATAGGTTCGAGTCCAGGATCGAGCCAACTTGTAACTGTTTTTGTCACGAAATACTGAGTAGCAGGGTGGAATTGGGAAGTTGGCGGTGTTTATACCTCGCTGCCACGGAGATCACGTTAAGCTGTCAGGCTGTTTGTCACAATTACATATTTTTACTCGAAGATTATTTAAGCAGTCGTCGAGTAAAATGAGTCGCTCAAGCTATATTGCTGAATTTTTGTAGGTACTTATTGTAAATCGCTAGATTTATTGTAAATAGCTAAAAGGCAATTCTTTAGTCAAATTATAAAAAAAAACAAAATTGGGTGGCACTTCATTCTAAAATGAGCTATGTAAAATAAAATTGTTCACATAAAGTAGAACAGAACAAAACACAATACAATAGACCAGAACAGGACATGACAGAAGTGGATAGAACAGGACAGAACAGAGCGAAGCGGAGTGGAACGGAACGGAGTGAAGCATGGCTGCGCAGGACAGGGAAAAGCACAGCAGAGCATAACAAAGCAGAGCAGAGCAGAACACAGCAGAGAAGAGCAGAGCAAAGCAGGAAGTGAGGAGGAGGAGGAGGAAGAGGAGGAGGAGATATGTTTTATTTAAAATGGTGTAATAAACATTATAAATAATCAAACCTTGGAGGTCAATGTTAATTTAATTGTAATTCGATGATTTTGCAATACTACAAATCGATACGATCAAGCTAATTTCAAGTAAAAATCTTTAATTGCTGTAACCATCTATACGCTAGCAGTAACACAAGTCCAATACATTGCATTTGATAAAATTGCTATTGTTAATATTATTGCAAAAAATTGCAAGCATTTTCCTTTCTTTGATTGCAGAATTTTGCTTGCCAAGTAAAATTAGATGAAATGAACACAGTTTTTATTATTTTGTACAGAGTCAGGGTGACACTTCCAACAAACATTACGGAAATGAATGACGAATTTCATTAAATCATAAAACAAAATACCACGCTTTTCCCGCCCTTTTTCCACTCAATATGACAACTTAAGAAAACTCAAGTAAGTATTTTATATCAGAATGACAACTTATAGAATCAAATAATAAAAATATTTTAAATTGTATCTACTTATAAATCCTATTTTTATGTAATTAACTAGCGACTAATCCTCGTTTCACTCGGGTGCGTCCTTGGGTACGTTTCAATCTTTTTGAGCGGAACCATAATTCTTTTTCTAGAATAAAAATAACCTCAGTTTCTCTTTATAATACCAGCTATCTTTCAATGAAAGTACGTTTATAATTTTATATGCATTATGAAAAAACTGTGTTTTGACATTACTAACAGACCTTTTTTTTATCTATATAGATAATTTATGAAAAAATTATAATATTATTAAAGTTTTTTACTATGTATGATCATGATTTTTTTAAAACGAAAATTCGATATACGAACATTTTATTTCGATAGACAAATATTTTAAAATATCTATTTAACATTGTAGATTATTAAAAAGACATGTCGGTATTGTAGTTTCTGATAAAAAGTGTCACGAAGCAGATCGTACGAAGCCATAACTTCGTGCTCACGCGATGTAAACGGTATGTTAGTATGGGGTCAGCTTCTTAATAATTTGTTCTTCATGCCTATATTATTGAATGGTTATACAACAATATTTTTTTAATAGGTGTTAACATTAGCAAAAATTATACACAATAACTGCATTTAAAACACAAACAAAACATAAACATTTATTTAAAATGTTTTATACTTAATACAGAACTAAAAAAAATTTGCACCTTTTATGTACAAAATTTTTTAACATAATAATAATAAATAGTAAAAGTCACATACTTTTGACTGTGTTGAAGTGACAGTCAATCTCACTAAAACTAGTCATGCATTGCAGAAGATACTACAGAAATGTACAAATATCACATAGAGAACATTCTATTGTCTATACTCACTCTAGTACGAAATTTCAATAATTGAAGATGTTTTTACACTTTTCTTATATAATTGCAAGAACAAAAACAAATCGATCCCACGGGAACTGTACATTTTTTTGAGATAAAAAGTAGCATCCAGATCCGTTCAGCTGTTCAGGCGTGATTGAGTAACAAACATCCAAACATCCATCTAAACTTTTACATTTATAATATTAGTAAGATAATATCAGTGCTCAAATATAGCAAGCACCTATAATATAAATAAAAATATAAACACTTATTTGTACTAAGCCGCAAAGCTCCCAAAATTCTTCGCCAATTGAAATTTTAACACACATTAATATTTTTACGTGGAAAAGATTTTGTGCTTTAGATTTTGCTGTAATTTTAATCACATCGTCACATCACAAGTGATTGGGAAATGTGCAGGGAGGAGAAGATTTTGCTGTAACTGTGCTAGTAGTCTGTGTTCTATATCTATATGGCGATGCAGTGCATCAACTTCTATACCGTTGAATCGATTCCCATATAAAATAATCTGGAATACAAAACACATGTTCACGTTCTTTTTTACTCGAGTGAAGCGAGCAAAAGATTGGATAAAATTAAATAATTTTCACAGGCACTACAGTCATTTTTTTAAACATTATTTATTATACTATATTGTTTTAATAAAAAGCTTCTTCCATACATGTTAGCCGGCGTCTTGGAAACCCACAGGACGTATATATTTATTTCAGGGGTGTAAATTGTAACACAATTTATTTTATTACCTTATACTTGAACTAACAAATTTTAACTTAAATATTATATGTGTAATAAAGATGTGGGATATATAGGTAACCATTTAGTTCAGTGGTTAGACCATATCAGTTCTACGTCGGATGTTACAGGTTCATAGAATTACTTAGTTGATAAGAAATGATAAGTTTATCAGTATTTTATCAACCTCACATTTGTCCTAGGCGACCAAGACTAAAAATATTGTCGCGCGTACAATACCTTCTAAATTGGCCACTGTAACCGCAACCATCATATAAATAGATGGTCGTTGCGACCATAATTTAGTTTACGGCTGCTTAACTATAGTAACAAATATTTTGTTTATTAATAAAAAAAAATTACATGTTAACGTTAATTTTTTATATATATATATATATATATTATATATATATATATATATATATATATATATATATATTTAAAAGATGGTGAGATTTTCGTTGCTTTTCATTTTTTAGATTAAAGCTTAGTATTACTTTTGATTCAAATTTTAAAAATTTAAATGTTCGTAGACATTTTAATTGAAAAAAATTATTCAATAATAAAAATAAACACAAGTATTCACTATTTTTACCAACCACAATCATATGTTGTACTCTCTCTCTCTCTCATAATATCTTTGTGAAAGGTATGGTAAGGTAAGGTATTAAAAATTTCCATTATCTTCCTTCAAGCTTCATTAAAGGATTATTCATAGGATTCACATCGATACGAGACTCAGATATAAGATAAAATATACTTTAAAAATCTGGCTAGCTAGGCTTGTTGAGAAAAAAGGCTCTAATAATAATTACTTATTAAAAAATGTATGTGTGTTCAAAAAAGACATCTATATAGATAAACTTAAAAAGCAACACGTTATCTAAATACAAAATTTGATCCAAATCACTTAAGCCGTTTTTGAGATACATTAAATAAATATATGCTTATATGTACCAGAATTGCTTATTTAATATTATAAGATAAGTAAATTCTCTTTAGTATATGTGTTCGTGTTGCGTTTGTTTCTCCTTCACGTTAATCGCTTGGATTTAGATGAAATTTAGTATATTTACCAAAACTAGGACCAAATTTTCCAAAAATTATACCTTAAGAATGCTCTTAATTCACATTGAGGTTGTCCTGTAAGCTATTTCGTAAATTATGTAACCGATTTTGATATGGTTTTCACGATAATTTAGATAATTAGTAACAGAAGATTTGTATGTATGACACATACAAATTATACATATACATACAAATCATCTAAAAGAAATCAGGTCACTGGTAATTTAAAAAAAATGTCTATTTCCTTCAAGTTTAGATTTTAGAATTCTAATAACAACAGCGAAAGCTCGTAAAAGCTAAAAAGTTACATTCAGAAAAAAACCTCCGTGTGCTTCTACTGGGGTGTTGACCTCTCATTTCCTGGTTTCTCCTACATTTTCCCTACTTCTTATTAAGACCCTCTAATTAATGAAGCCTTATCAAATGCCAACTATTGCAGTACACTGACATCGAGGGGAGAACACCTTTCAAATGAAAACTCTTTATAGCTGACGTAATGACTCCACGTGACAGTTTTTAACGACAGATGAAATGAAAGGGCTTATATCATACTAGCGACTTATCCTCGATCCAGTCGAGTTCGTCCCTAGTTTTGTTTTAACGTTTAATATGGATTTCTAAGAGATGAGATATTTTTCTGCAGTAACAAGTATCCTATATATTGACCCGGATAACCAGATATCATCGCAATAAATTTTATCAAAATCTGTTCAGTGGTTTTCTCATGATCCATTCCTAGACAGACAGACAAAAAATTTTAAAACTAGATTCGGCGTCTGGATCGACAATAATGACTATTTCAATAAAAAAATTCAAAAAATTTTTAATGTACAGATTCGACTCCGTTAGAATTTTATTATAGATATGCTTAGATAAGAGAATGATTTAGAAAAAATACGAAATCAGATTCAGTAGAAAGTCTGTCTGGAAGAAGAAAAACTGTCTTTATGATCAACGTACTTTTGAGGAGTTTGTTGTTAGTTTTAAGGAATGTTATATTAAAAGTGTTTAAATGTATTTTTTAAATTATTTTTTTATATGATGTAGGAACTATTAAAAATCTATAAGGAAATCTGTGTGCGTTCTGAAAAAACTTATCTAGCTTTTGTAAGACATGACGTCTGGTAATCCACTTATGGTAGGCATGGTGAACAAGATGGTAGTCAATTTGATTGCTCGTTTTGTATTTTTGTAACGGTATCTTGATCAACTGTAAATCCTTTTTCATATTTATGGCGCAATCTATTAAATGGCGCAAGATAAAATGTTACCAGGATTTAGTTTTAAGAGATTTTTAGCATTTTTTTTATAATTTAATAAAGTCATTACTTTTCTGATTCGAAGATTCTTTATAACCGAAGATATCGCACAGCATCACAAATCACCCTCAACATAAAAAAAAACAATAGAATTTAGTAGTTTCTTTCTGTGGAGTCAGCCAAAAAATTTCGTTTTCAATTATTTTGTTTTCATACCTAACATCATAATTTCTGATATTTACGAAGTCAATGCCAGCAGATACAAATCAAAGCACCGACTTCGAAAATATATGATTAGGTATATATCTTTATATATATAATTCTTCTGTGAGTGTGTATGTCACTGAACTTCTCTCAAACGACTGGACCGATTTTGATGAAATTTTTTGTGTGTGTTCAAGGGGATCTGGGAATGGTTTAGATTCACAATTTTGTCCAAAAAGTTTGAAATTTTCAAATTAAAGACGTGTAGACAGGACAACGTCTGTCGGGTCCGCTAGTCTTATATATAAAATTTCCATGTCACAATGTTTGTTACCGTACTCCTCCGAAACGGCTTTACCGATTTTTACCAAATTTTATATGCGTATTCAGTAGGTCTGAGAATCGGCTACTATCTATTTTCCATACCCCTAAGTGATAAGGATAAGGGTGGTCCTCCCAGACCCCACCCCAGGGACGAACCCGAGCGGAGCGAGGGTGAGTCGCTAGTAGTAAATAAAACTTCCAATCAGTTATTATTTACATTTTAGTGTTTTTTTTAAGTTTTAATGTAAAGTGTAAAATTGAATTTTACCATTTTTATAAAAAAAAATCGAAATATTTAGGACTTTCGAAATAAATTTTAGGAAAACAAAGAATGCGTAAGGTGGTGTTCGAAAACTTAAAATACAAATTAGTGTGACGAAGTCAACAGACCACCGTCTCTGGGAAACTCTGTATAAACACATTTACCTATTTATTCACTGTAGTAAAGTGCTATAGATCTATAAATATTTAGATATGATCTTTTATAGATACTTCAAATGAATTAAATTCAAAATGAATATTTTTGTTCACAACTGACTTTTTATAGCGATTTATAAAGTTTAAAATATATATGTAAAAAATATTTAAGCTTTTATTTTTATAAAAAATTAAGTAAATTAGGCTGTTACATTATCCTTGTGATAATTATTATAAAACATACGGAATGTTAAAGTTTTAACTGTTAAACATGTATATATACCTGTACGTATGTGTGTGTATATATATATATATGTATAATTGAAAGAAGAGCAAGTGTTAAAATTACTATTATTCATATTGCGGCTAAGTCCGTTTAGTATATTGCGAATGTAGTTTGTTAGATCGTAGTTTTAAAAAGTCTTCAATATATTTGTATAACAAATATAAGAAGATTTGATTAAATCAGACTAATAGTGCCATAGAATAGCACGTTCAAATTATTTTTAGCTTTATTAGTTACTAATAATAGCCTAAAATAAAAACATAGAAAGTGAGGATTCATTACATCTGATGATCTGAGATGAGGATCATTTACAGTTTCTATAGACTTAATAGTCCATAAAATACATACAAATAATAACTAGTTTATAATACATATAAAATGTAACTAAAAATCTATTCTACAAATACTTAACTCTATATTTCGAGTACTTAGAGGTTATGTTGACTCTATTACAGACCGCTTCACCGCCCTTGTGTTTGCTATCTACCTTCCAATGTAGTTCTATTTTATTGACATCTTAAAATAATAGAATTTAAGGGAGCCAAAGTGTCATCCATTAGCAAGAATTTTTATCGAATAACTATGTATATATATATATATATATACTGAAGGTCTAGGTTATATATTAGTATTGTCCACAAAAATGCTACTTAAAACTCGATTACGGATAAAATTGCATTCTAAAAAGTACTAAACAGGAAAATAATTCTTATTAAAACATTCTTATTAGTTAAGGTTGTCTAACACTAATGTTTGCCTGCTGCTTCAGTATGGAATCTACATTCTTTCCAAATAATGGGTCTGGCATAATTTCATACATAAAAGTCCCTTAAGCACTGTAGTAAGGTAAAAGCAGGTTCAAATCATCTTCAAAGATTTGATTATTTAGTTCCTCGGGAAGCTAATAAACTTGTCAATAAAAATATCCTACTGAATCATACGCAATACACGAATAGGGAATATGCGCGATTGTTATATATGTAATTGTAAAAAAATATACAGCTCCAAAAAACTAAAATTTAGTAAGTATAATTTTTTTTTTAAATGTCATACCGATACGGATACTTTAAACGCCTGTCATTTCGCGCGCTTGGCGTGACGTCAAAGCGTATCAAACACAGAAAAGCTGTGTTTGATATGCTTTGACGACTTTTGCAAGCAATTTACTTTGAAATTTCCCATCTATATGTGCACTTTTTAATAACTATTTTCTCAATCTAAAAGAATATTATATTAATATAAGCTTAATTTAAAAGCAATAAAGATCATAAAAAAATGTTTCACTTTTTTTAAATCACACGCATATTCCCTATTGTGAACCTCGCGCGTACATAGTCATATATATATATATATATATATATATATATATATATATATATATATATATATATATATATACAAAAATGTAAGCCACAAATAACTACATAATATTTTATACTAAATAACTAGAACAAAAACGATCAGCAGTCTCACAAATTCTGACAAAAATACGAAGCTCAGAGTAAGAACTAGGATTGCCATAATTTAAATTAAAATAAATCGGACTACATATAATAGAGATAGGAAAAAAACTATATGAAAGGTTGTATATGTATGTTTGTTTCTCCTTCGCGATTGAATGAAGTTGAGTTCACAGATAGAGTTGGACTGCGACATAGATTATTATTATTAAAAAGAAATTCAAAATGACGCCTCATTTTGAATCTTACTGTTTAATTATAAAAAACACCTAGGCATGCACTTAAGTGAAGCTAGGGTAAGTTACTAGTATATACAAATACTTTGATTTGTACATTTTCGCACAAAAACAGAGTAACATTGTGAGGTTTTAAAAAAAAACAACTGGATCGAGATATGTTTTTTTTTCGGCACCCATTAGTTCCCATGAAAATAATCTAAAAATGTTGCCAAATACTGCACTGGGTGTGGTTAGGACTTTAAATTTTGACATAAGCTCTATAATATGCTATCCTGTTAAGGTTTCAATGATTTCTATTTATAAAAACTAGTGTTGCCCTAGTCGTGGAAATTAGACCATATTCATTGTTCTATTTTTTAATGATAACACTAAAACTCGTCAACAGGTACTAAATAAATAAAAATCGTTAACAAACAGAGGAGAATTGGGCACGGAACTGTTTTCTCTTTGCCTATTTATCTAATATATAAATATATATATATCATGGTGTATGTTTAATCGCGATTGTAGTATTTTTGTATGAACAATATTATTTAAATACGAGCACATAGTAACGAACCCGAGCAAAGCGAGGATGAGTCGCTGTACAACATAAAGCCAAAGAGTTTTATTTTGTAGATTGAACGCGGGTTCTGATAGTATATAGATAAAAATGAAATACCGTACATTCGTAAGTGCATCACTTGAAAATGATTGGATCGATTTAACTATTTAAAATAAATAGGTACCTAAAAAAGCAGTCATGAGGACCGCCGACAGAAATTATTTGATATTAAATTAAAATTTGTTAATTAAAACTGTTTACATTTATCTGGTTTTGACATTTATCGGCACTCTGAGTGTTAGCGTTAACACGTAACATGGCCATGTCGATGACGACTTACATCCAGTTACTCCCCATCCAAACCTGCCTATAGAAGTTTTCACTCCAAAAAAACCTTATAATAATTCTAACCAAGACTTTCCTAAAATATTGAAAATTATTGCTTCCTTAGCTTTAATGCCAACCAACCTTCATAAAGAAAAAGCACTTTCCATCCTAATCGTTTACTTCATTTCATCACTTATAAAGAAGTCGTCTTGTCTAGAAAGTTATTAATTTTTATATTTAACCAGATAAAGTGAGATATTGAAAACGCTATGAATAAGTTAAGACGTATTTAAATAAAAATTTGGTTAGAAAATAATTGATTTTTATAAAAAAAATACTAATTTAAACTAAAAACTAAAACTTAATAAAACTGCGAAACTGATTCACTGACAAGGCACAATCTAGCTTTAAAAACTTTTTCCTAAAAGCTTGAATAACAATTTAATATTTTTCTAATTTAGAGTCGAACCCATGACCTCCAGAGTAGAAACAGATATAAAGACCCAAACATTTTGTCAATATGAATAAATAAGAAAACTAAGGCCCGATCCACACTATAGTGCCGATCTCGGTTAGTTTTCAGTATTTCTATATAAGAAACAATGACTGCATTCACACTATCAGTAAGAACCGAGTTTCGGTCAAATCAAATTCCAGCAACGTTTCTTGCACAAAAACAATATATCACACCGATATCGAATCATGAATTGATTGTGATGGACATTCTAGTAGGATCGGGTCTAATGTTATTAGTTCATAGTCAATAATAGAGACACACTGGGAGGAGGCCCACTTCGGTAAGCGGTGTACAGTGCGGGATGCTTCTGGTACTTCTCTGACTACAGAGTGGACCATGGGGCCAAACTTTTTTTTGTGTGTTCTGCTTCGGTTCGTCGTGGTTAAGTGATGTAAAGCTATTTATATACTCCAAAAGGGAAAAAACGTGAAGATAAAAAATGGTCAAGTGCATATCAGGCTTGTGTGAAAGAGTTTAAATAAAAAAGATCTTGGGTTATAAATTAGGTTTAATCTATAACCTATGTACCTTTATTCTATGTAGTTTCTAAATCTATAGTTTTGAATATAATGAATGGGTGGGAAAAAAATAACAAACGGATTGTTAGGTCAGTGATCTTATAAGGTTTCCGGTTTTTTTATAAGAAAAAAAAAAAACAATGTAACCTTTATCTTTTTCTTTATCGTAAGATAAAAGATTGTAAACGTGCCGAAACTTATTTAACGCCCTTATCAAACCCCTTTACTTGAGATTATAAATTAAAAAGTACACTGATAAGAAACAGTCTTCCTTAGACGATCATTCTTTATGTTTGGTGACAAGATGGATGAACTTTAGATAGTAGTTAATTCAAACATTGTGTATTGAAAGGATTTTTTTATATATGGGTCTAATTATTGAATATTTTATTACTAATTATAGTTTAATATTAAAAAAATGAGGCAAGTGCGAGCCTTTTTCGTCGCACACAGAGGGCTCCGTAGCATGAAACATTAAAATAAGTTTATAATCACAACAAATTTTTTGTTATGTAATTACAACTTTACGGATTTTGGATTTTTCCCTTTACTTGAACTATAAGATTTTGCTTTTTGCCAAATTTCAATAGGTAGTACCCTATAGGTTTTGATTCCCCTGGGAGTGTCAAAATATGTGGTCTATGCGGTCGTATCTTTTGATTGCATTTACTATTTTCCACAGCTCCAAGGAATTGTAGACCTGAGTATTTGATATTAATTTCAACTTGATGAACCTCCACGTGTTCCTGAAAAAAGGATGTAAACAGGCTTGAAGTGAGGGTAAATCGCTTTTTTACTTATAATTTATAAAGTTTCAAAACGACACTTAATGCGACATTTATTAGAAGTAGGCTAAAATTGACTTTTAAGATTTAATTTTGACTTAGTGTATGTATGTAGCTTGTACACATACACATAGAACCACTAAAACAATATACGCTAAGTACAATTTACAGAATCAAATGTCTTAGCTACGAGTAGTTTATAGTCCAAACTATTTAATGTTAGAAACGTGAAATTAACTTTGTTTTTTACCTTTACAGGCTTAAATAACTGAGCAGATTTCGATAAAATTTGGCAAGGACATAGATTGCATCCTGGGATCGGACGTAGGCTACCTTTAAGCCCCGTCCCGTTTATCACGCGAGCGAAGCCGCTGGCAAAACCGGATAATATATAAAAAATAAAACTATAAATAAACTATTCGTTTCCTCTCATCGATCAAATATAAAAACATGGTCATCTAAAGTCATGTTCGTGATAAAAATACGTAAAATAAGTTGAGTCGATGGTTGCTTACTTCATTAATTAGATATGGTATTTGAAAGCGGATATCCTCTTTGAATGTTAATTGTAAAAAGATTTTATAAAAAAAACAAGGTTTTATTATAAACTAGTGGTACTTAATTTACAGAAAGACTCAATAACTAAACTTGGCCCGGTCCGGGACTCGAACCCAGGACCTTCGGATGTTCAGTTGCACATGCTAGACAACACCACTGAGGCGGTAGAGACATAGAGAAGATTTTAACTTACATAATATATAACAGAAACAAGTTAAATAAAGGTTTGTAAAGTTCTTCAAAGCGATTGTAATTATAGTGGCCTATCTCACTGAGATGTGCGCAGGAGATATTATACTGCATAAGGGCTTGCTTAAATATGTGCACTAACTCTCTATTCCTTTCACTGTTTTAGTCCGATGGAACGACAAATTAGCCACTCGCGATGAGAGTTCTGGCATAATACTCTCCACGGGGATGTAGCACCCACTAACTTTCCAGCTCTTCTTGATAGAAAAACATAGAAATGATTTTAAGAGCTATGTTATTATTTATTAGAACAAAATTTGGACGAAGAAAGCATCGAACCCGCGATCGTCGTTTTAATAAATTATGACTATCATGTACCATATTACTTGCGTCTTGGGAGTCATCTTTTAAAAGTAACATTTGAAAAAATTAAAATATTAAATCAAATATTTTAGGCAAATGTAGAAGGATAAGGAGTAAGTAATAAGTCATATTGGGACCCCGCCCTTGTGGTTCGTTGTATTGGTTTTGTAGTGTTCAATGATTTTGATACTTGCTAAAAAATTTGTTGATTTGTCAATCTTCTTAGTATCTCAAGAACTTTATCGTTATGAAATTAGATACATACGTAGCATATTAGGGGAGAGGGAGGACTAATTTTTCTAGTACATTAAAGAAAAACTATGGTATTTCTTAAGGTTAGGCAGGAAAATTAACATGAGTAGAGCGAAATGACCTAGGTATTTAGTTTTTTGTATTTTTTTCTTGTATATCCGTGTTATTATTATAAATGTGAAAGTTTGTGAGTATGTATGGATGTTTGTTACTCTTTCACGCTAGAACGGCTGAACGGATCTGGATGAAATTTGGCACACAGATAGATTATAGTCTGGAATAACACATAGGCTACTTTTTATTCCGAAAATATATACGGTTCCCGAGGGATGGATTTGTTTTTGTTGATAAAATAAAATAAGATTAGGAAAGCCCAATAATAGCATATATAGATTTCAATTACTTCTATCATTGTAGAGCCTTAGCCTGATATTATTACTACTACTACTTATTATAACTACATTCAATGATGAATGTATCGACCTTATTAGTGTTTAGAGTAGATACTCATTATTGGAAACTAAAATAAGAACTATACTCAAGCTATTTTAAATTCAATTATGACGTCACGTTTGGCTCTGTTTCTAGTAACCCTACTTGTTATGCCAGTGGTTGCAGGTTCGAGTCACGCTGGGGGCATTCATTTGTGTGATGAGCACGAATATTTGTACTCCAGTCATGGGTGTTTATATTTATAATATGTATGTATTTAAAGTTATATATGTGTAGTGTATCAACTGTCTGGTATCCATAACACAAACACCATAGCTTACCATGGAACTGGAAGGTGATGTGTGTTAATGCCCCAAAATATTTATTTATGATTTATTTTATAATTAAAATAAATTTTCTTCTAAAGATCAAGTCAAGATAATAATCCCACTTTGAATTGAGAGAATTGAAACGAAGCACATATTTTTTTTCATTTAATACTTAATGATATTATTGTATGAAAATTTTAAAAGCTTTTGAAAATCTCTGCACAGTAGTTCACATATTTTACATAAATGTTCTAAGCATTGGTCATCAGTTATGCTTAGCATTCAGCCCTTTTTAACGTCCCTCAGCTGGGCACGGGTTAATCCTCCCAACACGTGGAGGATCAGGCCGTAGTCCACTACATTAGCCAAGTATTGACTGTTGGACTTCATAACATTATGTCATTTAAAAACTCGCTAGGTTCTCTCAAACGTATAAGTTTCCTTAGATATTTTACTTTACTGTGAGATAAGTGATAATGATATTGAAAATGATTCATACATGAGATACCCTAGATCTCGGGACCTAGGATTTGAATCCATTGCAATAGGTTTCCCAAACAGATGTGTCACGAAAAGGCTAACACGCCCTTAATTAAAAAAAAATAGAAGTTTAGGAGTTTTTAATTGACAGACAAACATATAGGTACCATAAAGTATCAAATATATCTTATTGCTCTACAGCCCACGTATTCTATGCTAATCTCAAATATAATTATAATGTACGCCACAGTAAGCGCAGCACGTGATAATGGGATGATTGATGGGTGACCGACGGGAAAAGTGTGGGAGACGCGTACAGTAATGTCGCGATGAAAAGTGTTATGTCTCTATTTATTTATTTAATATCTATTTATGTACTACCAAAGTATATAAATGAAATAACTAATAAATGAAAAACAGCTGCAAATTATTACAAACATAACAATAAAGATATAATATGTTTAAGTAATGTATATTAAATATTAAATGTTAAATTATAATCATGGAGTGAAATTAATATCGAATGAACAAAATTATATTCATTAATTATTGAGGTTATATAATTGGTACATTAATAAATATATACTTAAATTATTATAAATGAATTTAATATTAACGAGTAACACAAGATTTGTTAAAGTTTTTTTAGATCAACTTCAAAAAATACGGGTTACTTCTTCTTCGCTAATCTATACTAATATTATAAAGAGGTAAAGTTTGTGAGTTTGTGACGTTGTAGGGGATAATCTCTGGATCTATTGAACCGATTTCGATGAAAATTGGTAAGAAGATAGTTTGAGATCCTTGGAAGGATATAGGATAGTTTTTATCCTGGAAATCATCCCTTAAGGGGATGAAAATGCAGATGAAAATTTATATGGGGAAGCAATCTAGGGTTGAACCCGAGCGAAGCGAGGGTGAGTCGCTAGTTCTGAATATTTTTTTCAATATGTCTTTAATGAATAAGTTATTTCATCTTCGCAAAATGTATTTACGCATAACACCTGCATATATACAGGTGGTTGTGTGCGACTCTTTGGCAGGAAAAGATAGTACTACCTACTAAAATACAACAGAAACTTCCTTGTCTTTATGGAAATCAAAAATGAATCATGAAAAAATTGCAGAATCGGTTACGTAGTCAACGACGACGCTCCGACGGCTTGTCTGAATTGCGGTTACTCCCACAATCAACTCTGCTATCAGAGAATTACCAGAAGTAACTTACATAGTACACCAGCCACCGAAGTGGATCGAAGTTTCTTGCTCACGCCCGGCTGGATTTCGGGACTTTCTCGCTTAATTGCGTTAGTAAAGACGGATATAAGCTACCTTTTATCTACGTCCATTTCACCATGCGAGCAAAAATTTGTTTTAAAAAAAACTAAACAGATTAAAATTTAATATAATAATATATGGCTATAATTTAATAATATATGGAAACAATCGAAACAAGTAAACCTAAACTTTTTAACTAGTAGCTATTAAGGAGATCGGCTTGATGGTTTCAAATTTCACATGCTTATAAAGTTTTAAATTGATAATGAAATTAAAACTAAGTTAGATAATATTCAAGATATGTTTACATAATTAGTAAGTTAGTAAGTGAAGCTAGCAAAAGTAAGTTAGAAAATAAACGCTGAAATATTTTTCTTTATTTAAATACTAGCGATTCACCCTCGCTTCGCACGGGTTCATCCCTACCTTGCAATACAAACTTTCATCCCCATTTTCACCCCTTATGGGATGATTTCCGGGATAAAAAGTATCCTATGTCATTTCCCGGGCTTAAAACTATCTTCTTACCAAGTTTCACATAAATCGGTTCAGTAGATCCAAAGATTACCTACCCCCTATAACGTCACAAACTCACAATTCACAAACTTTACCTCTTTATAATATTAGTATAGAAAACTAGCGACTCACCCTCGCTTTGCTCGTCAATAGAAACCTTTTAAAGGTTAATATAGAATAGATAGACTATATATTATATATACATAGGTATGATGAGTTGTTGTGGGTTGTATTATAACGTATTTTCCCGTGGGCATGAGATAATTTTCTATGTCGCTCTCCAGACGTCCAACTAACTCCATACAAAAAATAACGCCAATCCATCACTATGTTTCGACGTGAAAGAAGTACAAACAAACAAACAAACCAACAAACAAACAAGCAAGCAAGCAAGCAAGCAAACACATTTTTACATTTATAAAATTTGTATGTATTAGTTGCCATAAAGCTTATGTCCGCGATATTACATGCAAATTAAGAACACCGTATTTAGAAGTGATTCGTTACATTTCTTAGAAGTGATTCGTTACATTTCTTTTGAAACGTCTAGTTGTTTTGATAAAACAGTTTTATTTCTACAGCACAGAAAACTATTTAACATGAATATTTAACTAAAAACCAGTTAATTATTAAGCTAATCCACACTAATTTATTTATACTCTATAATAAAATTCTATCTGAGTCGAATCTGTACGTTAAATATTTTTTGGAAAATCTTATTGAAATAGTAATTATTACCGATACAGAGGCCGAATATATAGTTTTGAGAATTTTTGTCTGCCTGTCTGTCTGTTACCGCATCGAAAAAACTACTGAACAGATATAGTTTGCTTAACATTTTAGTTTATTTTTCAATCTATAACTATCATAATATAAACACTAAATAAGGTTATTAGGTAAATAATTTAAAAAAAAAATATTTAAAATTTTTAATTTTTTGTAATATAAATTAATAGCAACCCAAATTACATAATTCAATTATATAACTTATTAAAATGTTTAGAATTATGCCATTTATCTCTTTCTTTCAAGTTATCGTATAATTTTGTGGGTACTGTCTGTAACAATTATACAATAACTTTTGAGAAGTCTACCTTAGTCTCTCCGGTTACCATGATTGCTGTAAAGCATTCGAAACGACGGGAACCAAGAATCAGAAGCCAAAATAAAGCTGCGTATAGATAGTTTTGGGGAGATAATTCACCGTGACCGAAACTAATGAGAACTTTTTATGTCACGTTCCGGTTTGTAAACGGTCTCTATGCAAAAAACATAGAATTCATGTTTCATTATTCAATTTTTTACTAACCTACTCCACACACATATATATATATATATATATATATATATATATATATATATATATATATATATATATATATATATATATATATATATACACACATAGTATACGTAGACATACAAAAATGTGTATAAAAATATTATCGTGTAACTAAATTAAATAAAAAATTTAACTAAATCCCGACATGTTTCACCATTCTGTGGCGGCGGCTATTTTCGATTTGAAATTTATCATAGTGTCTAGTATTCTACTAGTCGATCCCTTTCATTTGATATCCATAATGAGGTAGCTGTAAAAAAATAAATAATCCGCCATTTTGTGCGGCGGTCATCTTGGACCGATTTTCATCAAACATAAGCTAGCTAAGAACACTCCCGACTAATTCACTTTTCAAACAAAAAATAATAATATTAAAATCGGTTCATCCGTTCGGGAGATACGATGCCACAGACAGACACACACACACACACACACACACACGCGCGCACACGCAAACGCACACGCACACGCACACGCACACGCACACGCACACACACACACACACACACACACACACACACACACACACACACACACACACACACACACACACACACACACACACACACAGACACGTCAAACTTGTAACACCCCGATGTTAAAATGGCACGTCTAAAGCATGCTTAATACCTTTAAGACAGTCGTCCACAATGACAATTGACGACAAGAACAGTTAATCATAAATTGCCATGGGTGAGAGAGGAACAAAACATTTTGATGATACGTTTGGCTCAGTTTATAGTGACCCTCCTTGCTGTGCCAGCGGTCGCGGGCTTGAGCCCCGCTGGGGGCATTCCTTTGTGTGATTAGCACGAATATTGTACTCCAGTCATGGGTGTTCATCTATACATATAATAAAATTGTAACTAAGTCGAATCTGTACATTAAATATTTTTTGGAAAATCTAATTGAAATAGACATTATTATCGATACAGAGTCCAAATCTATAGTTTTTAGAATTTTTGTCTGTCTGTCTGTCTATTACCGCATCACGAGAAAACCACTGGACAGATTTTGATGAAATTTGGTATGATGATAGCTGGTTATCCGGGTCAACATATAGGATACTTTTTACCGCGGGAAAATATCTCATTTCTGAGAAAAAAACCAAAAACTGCATTATAAGAGTATACTTATATGTAAAACCTAAGAATTTGGTTTTTGATCATATGAACGCGGGCATAGCCGCGGGCAATGCTAGTATTTATAATATGTATGTATTTAAAGTTATATATAAGTAGTGTATCACCTATCAGGTATCCATAACACAGGCCTTGTAGCTTACCATCGAACTAGATGTTAATTTTCCATATTTATTTATATTTATTTTCAAGGAAGGAATTGAGATTACTAGAAATTGGCTCGATTTTTTGAATGCTAGAATGTTCTTTGTATATTCATATACTCGTAAAAAGAGCATCAGTGTATCAAGAGAGAAGTTGAATTACTGAGCTAAGAGAAGAAGTACAGAAAAGAGAAAAAGAGAAGAAGAGCGTGTGAAAGAAAAAAGAGTGAAGTAACATTGCAAGTGCAATAAATGGTAGAAATTATTGCTTAGTGTTTTGATTATTATTACATTTTTTTTATTTACAGCTTTTTAGTTTTTGCCAGTAAGACGTTTGAAGTTATATTTAGCAATTTTCTATCCGAAATTACTTTTAAACATATAAGTTTTATATACTTTTATGATCGCCTCTTAAAAACATTTATTTTAATGACTCGTTAGATTTGAATTATTTTTTTAAAAAAACGCACAAATTGGCACCTAAAATCCGCCATTTTAATTTTTAACTATTTTTATATAACCTATGACACTCGCGTTATCAAGACGAATCTAACAACGTATGAATCATTAAAATTGGCCGACGCGTTTGGTCTCTAGAACGTCACATTACAACAAACAAACATACATACATAGACTAATAAACACATTACCATCCTCTTAGCATTCGGTTAAAAATTGTGCGTCTATTGCGAGTACTCGCGAACCACCATAGTTGACTCTCATAAACCGAAGGCAATAAAATATCTATATTGAAAAGGACGTACGTTGATTTTTCAATTCAAAAATTCAGAGAACCTAACAATATCATGGATACGTTAGTACACTTATCCATGGTGTTCATTTTTGAGAGACTTCAAAATTGAGTATCTCACTCAATTCTCTATATAATATAACATCTAGTCAATATATGTATAGAGAATCTATATATATAAAAGAAAGTCGTGTTAGTTACACTATTTATAACTCAACAACGGCTGAACCGATTTGGCTGAAAATTGGTGGGAAAGTAGCTTAGAACCAGGAGACGGACATGGGATACTTTTTATCCCGTTCGATTGCGTTCCCGTGTAACGTGACATAAAACTCAAGAACGGCTGGAACAATTTTTATGATATTTGAATTTTTGGATTTCTCTTAGTCCGGAATAGGATAATAAGTGTTAAAACATCAGAAAAATTAACGAAAAAAAATTATATGGCTAGCGCTGGCTAATAACTATTTATCTCTATTTAAAACGTACCTAGCGACTAACCCGAGCAAAGCGAGGGTGAGCCGCTAGTATATATATAAGTCTGTATACAGTACACATATACTCGTAGTCTGTATATAGTATTTATTTTGTGGAACAATGACGTGATATCGTCCCCAATTGATAATAAATTTTCGTAATTGCTTTTATTGAATATCTCCCACAAGATGCTCCTATACAAATTTTAAAAAACACTCCACTGCTATGGGTTTTTATTAAATATTAAATAAAGCTTAATTAGATAAGTGTGGGGTGTAATTAGCCCAAATTTAAAGCGAGCGTAATGAATCAATAAACATATCATGTTCTGTTATTTTGATTGGCAAAAACGTTCATTCTTGCTCACCATGCAAAACTATAGACAGCAGGAGTTCGTTTATAAAAATATTTATTTTATTGTCTATTCGCATTGCCCGCGGCTCCGCTCGCGTTCAGATGACCAAAAACTAAATTGTAAGGTTTTACAGTTAATATACTCTTACATTGCAGTTTTTGTATTTTTTGTCAGAAACGAGATATTTTTCCGCTGTAAGAAGTATCCTGTATGTTGACCCGGATAATCAGCTATGACCATATCAAATTTCATCAAAATCCCTCCAGTGGTTTTTCTGTGATGCGGTAACAGGCAGACAGACAGACAGACAAAAATTCTAAAAACAATAGATTTGGCCTCTGTATCGATAATAATGTCCATTTCAATAAGATTTTCCAAAAAATATTTAATGTACAGATTCGGCTTAGTTACAATTTTATTAAATGTATAGATAAAGTTGCGTAGAAACTAATGATCTGTAGCACAAAATTGGTAAGTCATATTTTCCTACAAGGATTCCTCCAGTTCTTAAAATTTAATTTGCAAAATTTTGCAACATTTAGTCTAATCTAAATTACTTTAATAGGATGCACTCATATGTAAAGTTCACCAGAGATCAACTATTTGTACTTTTAGAAAAATTCTATAACATCATTGTATGTATGAATGTATGAGTGTAATTCTGATTAATGTACACAGATAAATAAAATTGGAGTGTCCTTTTGTAATGTCATAATAACAGCTTTTTACGAAATGCATATGAAATCATATACGGTAGTAATAAGACAAAAAAATATTTTTGTCTGTCTGGCTGTTTGTCTATTTGTTCCGGCTAATCTCCGAAATGGCTCTACCGAATTTGTCGGGACTTTCACTGGCAGATAGTTGATGTTATAAAGAGGAACGTAGGCTACTTTTATTTCATAAAGAGAATGGTTCCGGGCAACAAATTAAAACTCATGTAATTGTGAACAAAATTGTATCTAAAAATAAAAACAAAATTAGAGAAAATAGTTAAAAACTAAATAAAGGCACCAGGCAGGCAACTAAAAAGTTATTTAAAAAATGTTTAATGTTTTTATAGAGTAATATACCTGCAATATACATATAGAAACGCAGATGTAAATATTGTTATATTAAAATAAAATTTATATTGTTTCAAAAACTTCAAAATCTGTTGCAATTAACCTCAATAACCTAATGAGAACCGCAGATATCTAGTTAGTAGTTCATTTGATAAGAATTTGATATAATTTGTATGAAGATTATATTAAATATCTATTTTTAAACTGTTATTCAAAAATAAAAAATATATAAAAAAATAAAAATCACGTATAGATAAGTTATTGGGAACCGCTGTTATTTTGTTTTTTTTTTTAAATAATCTAAAGTAAGAAAACTTACTTAGTCCATAATGTAGAGTAAGCCTATCTAATGTCTATGTTACCAGCCAAACTAGATTTCAGGTCAAACTGGTTTACCCTAGGCCAAACCGGTTCATACAAAATATGTCAGAATACAGACAGAGACGGTACATTTTATGTCCATGATTGTTGTAAAGCATTCGAAACGCCGGGAACCAAAAATCTGAATAGCTCCGTGAATCAAAATGACATGGAATATGTTTCATTAAATATATCTAAAATACGAGTATATACAGTTTCTTTTTACTATAGAATCAAACTGCAAGATATTATCTACCCATTTTTTTTGTTGGCAAACTAAAAAAACAACCTTTACTGCATTTATCTGATGTTGATCATCTAAAATATCTATTTCGTATAAACATCGAACCCATGACCGCCAACAAATTCAATCGATACCCTCATAATAAGAAGCCGGCCTACACTTTAATATTTATTTCCAGCATTTCTCCACAAAACCGTCCATCAGAAAGCGAATATCCTTTGCAAATCCAATCAGGACTTAAAATGCTTAAAATCGATAGCTAGATAGATGGAAGATCTCGAGAGGTCATGGCTCCAAATTTGCCAACCAAATTAAATAGCGTTGTTTCTTCAATCCGAAGAATCCAATCCTGCTAGGATATTCGATTTATTTTAAAATGATGATAAAATTCAATTATATATTTTTAGTGTACCGCATTGAACAAAAACCTTCTTTTGTTAACTTGCCATTTATTTTTCTAAGTATTTATTTACGTCGCGTGGCATATTACGAGTAAAGTACAAAATACTGAGTATGTCATCTAGAGTAAATAAATTAAGACTCTTCACTACTTCGGTGGTCTAGTGGTTAGCATGTACGGCTGCGGAATCGGAGGTTCTGGTTTAGAGACCTAGGTCAAGTGAAAATTAGTTATTGAGTTTTTCTGTTAAGGAATTCTCAGTGGCATCTCGGAGTTTGGAAGTTGGCGGTGTTTTACCCCCGTGCTTCGGAGAGCATGTAAAGCCATCGATTCTATGCCCTAACTCTCATCGGTCGTGTTAAAACCTTTGTGAAGGTATATCTTATTATGAATTTTTATATCTATTTCGCTAAAACTCAAAAACGGCTTGACTAATTCTTATTTGTTTTGTTGTGTAACAACAGGTGTGGTTTAAGATAAAAAAAATAGAGAAAATCCAAAAAAAAAACTATCTATTCCATATTAACTGCTAAAAAGACCTAGGAATAAACCCGAACGAAGCGAGGGTGCGTCGCTAGTTTATTACTAAAAATCATACAGAACACTCTTGTATATTACATTGGCATTAATATGCCTTTTCAAAGAACTTAACTTACTTAGGCTTCTCTTATATTTTCAGAGTAGATTTTATCACCCGACTTATATCAATTTTGTTGTTACATATAAGTTGTTGTATACAAATGAGTTTGGGCTCATATTATAATTCGCTTTGACGAATCCCATACATTTCAATTCTTCAAACTGCGTTTTCTTTAGTTTTCTGGAACTATAACTTTAATATATGAGACCTTTACACCTCCAGGTAAATTTCTAAGAAATTAATTAAATTTCTAAGAAATCTATTGTTAACTGTAAAGCCGGCGTGTCCGCGGTCGTAGAGGGAATATTATAAAAGCACTGATTGTAATAAACTACTATAACATAGTAACCCGTGAACCTTCTTGGCACCAAATCTAGGTGACCAAAATAAAATATCTTTTTTAAAATCGAAATATTCGCAAACATAGCTAGAATAATAATAATTTCTATTGACGATATCGATAAAAAGGCAATTTGGAGGCTCGACGTATAGCAGGAAGCATGTTAGTATTCAAAGTAGTTGGTTATGCTCTTATAATAGGGATTGTGAATATTGGTCACTTATTTATTGAAAATTAGTTATTTCTCATAAAATATACAGTTTTAAATTGTTTTGTTTTGAAATAGAGATTCAAATCCTCATGATGATACTTTGATATGACGTCACTAATTCAGAGAAACGTTTTTTTTATTAATTAACTAATGGCTTTTTGAAGTAAAACTTCTTTAGGTGTAACTGATGGGTAAGTCAATACATTGGAAAAATTTTCATTGAAAAAATTTGTTATTATTAATTTTATAAAAAATATTATATTTATATTTTGATTTATTTAAATTTAATTGGGGAATCTCACACAGCGCCAAAGAAGTTTTAATTCAATCGGGCGTAAAGGTTGCACGCACTCATTTTTTTATTAAATTAAAAGTAAGAAAATAGAGGGGAAATCGAATGGGGATGTTAGGAGGAAGGAATACAATATAATGTGAAAGTTATGGATAAGAAGCATATTAAATGTAACACAATCGGTCTATTATTATAAAATGAACGAATGTTTGTATATAATGTGTCTATGTACGTTTCTCCGTCACGCTAAAGAACGGCTGGATGGCTAGATTTGGATATAATTTAGTACACAGATAGAATAAAACTTGGTGCAAAACAGAGGCTACTGTTAGGCATCATTTAGACATTTATACCATTTTTTTTAAATTACAGATAATTTAAAAAAAATTACTTAATAATTATTTTTCTTTTCTAACAAATATCAATATCCTGAAATGTATTAAAACAATATTTGATCTATACAAATAAAAGTTTACTATTCAAAATTAAAATAAAATGCCAATCTCATTGAACCGTACTACACTAATATAAACGTAAGATTCATTGCTAGCAAAATTCGGTAAGATCCAAGCGCCTGTTTTATGGTTTCCTTCGCGTGATGTAATGAGTGACGTCATTTTTTCATATTATAATTCATAATATATATTCATGTACAAGTATGTATAATGTATATACATTATACATAATATGTATGTATATATGAATACTTGTACCCTTTAATTGACCGACTCCAAAGAAGGAGAAACTGCATTGGAGTGTATGTTTTATGTGTGAATGTTAAGTGATACTTTTTCAAATTATAAGCCGATTTTTATAATCTTTTTTTTAATAAATGCGCTTTGAAATGAGCTTATACATCAGCAAAAGTCTTATTTAATTTCAATAAAACGAAAGTCGATTGATGTCATATTGGAATGGACATATAATTCTACTAGCGGCTCACCCTCGCTTCGCTTGAGTTCGACTCTAGGTAAGCAAAAACTAGCCTATCCCACGGGAACCGTACATTATTCCGGGATGAAAGTAACCTATGTATTATTCCAGACTATGACCTATATCTGTGCCAAATTTCATACAGATCCGTTCAGCCGTTCTGAATTGAAAGAGTAACAAACATCCATACTCACAAACTTTGACATTTATAATATTAGTATAGTTTTATAAAATTTCTTATCCTAATTGACTTTTAACCGATTTATGAAAAAGTAATATACATATTTGAGGCTAATATAATTGTTATCTATAATGCTTATGTTACTGTCACTTTATATATAAACTAGCGGACCCGACAGACGTTGTCCTGTCTACACGTCTTTAATTTGAAAATTTCAAACTTTTTTTAATAAGCTAAAACATTCTGGACCATTTTGATGAAAATTATTATTCTTAAAATTTCAATAAAATAAGTTTTTTAGGCACACTTCAAAACTCTTCTCAAAACACTCAGTACCTTTTAATTTAATATTTGATCCAGCACATGGTCTACAATAACACAATGATAACAAAACTTTTTTTTAATTTGATAGCAGCGCTAACTGTCGGGACAGACTAAAATTAAAATTCGAATATTATTTAAAATTTGACACTGCGATGGTAGCGCCGTCTGTCGGATCCAATGTAAAACATTCCAAAATCAACAACTACTAATAAATTAAAAATTAATTAAAAAAACATTGTCCAGCGGACAAAATTGTGAATTTAACCCATTCCCAGATCCCCTTGAACACACACAAAAAATTTCATCAAAATCGGTCCAGTCGTTTGAGAGAAGTTCAGTGACATACACATTCACAGAAGAATTATATATATAAAGATGGGCAAAGACATAACAGTTCAGCACCTTTTTCTCATGTGTTTGTTAAACGATTTTCTTTATTTTAAATAAAACTATCTTTTCGGATTATTGCGCGGATTTATTTTGATTTTTGGTTCCCGACGTTTTAAATGCTTTACAGCATTCATGGTCACGGGAGAGACTGAGGTGTTACATGTCTCTAAGTTATATTTGTTACAGACAGCCTACCCACAATTAACAAAATGAAAATTTCACCAATTACCTTACAATATTTTTTAACTTTAAACATTTTTATAGTTTTATTTAAAAGGAGAAGTTAAATTAAAACTCTTCAGTCTATAAATAAACCTTTGAATTCGAGTTCATTTGATTCATTTAACGATTTCCATACATTACAGATCGTCAAAAGCTTGTATCTTTGCTTTTTTAAACTATAATTTCAATAAAAAACCTTATCGAAATCGGTAAATTTTTATATTTACATTTCATTCCAAGAACAATTTGTGCTATTCAAAAAAAGGACATTTTTTCATATAAACGTTATTACTTGCATTGTCTCACGGGATGGGTTTTTGATGCTTGCCAATTTGACGTTCAACTTTTAGGGTTATGTAGTGACATACAAAAAACGTCTCTTTAAAAATATAGTGAATATAAACAGCTAAATTAATTTTTTTTGCCATTTACTAATGAGTCTGTGAATAATTTACAGATGGTGTGCGTAAATGCATTTCCCAACCAAAAAAAAGTGTGATAACTGCCAATCCACTTATTTTTTGCTAGCCAAAGTGCTAGGTAAATACAGATTATATTTGACTAGAGTTTATAATAAAAAATAGATAAGACACGAGGTAATAAATTGTGACAGAAGCAGATTTTACTTATAAAAATAAGATAAAAATTATTATATTATTATTTTAGTCACGCTGAGTTTCATTCCACAGTTCTCAGGACTGATGCTTTTCATTTCTGAACTGGTGGTAGGTAGCCTTATGACTATACTTAAATATATGTAGATTGTAAAATGTTTTCACAAAGTTTTTTTTTTGGTAGTTGGAAAGTTGCAAAAAATATTTTTTTATACGGAATTCTATACAAAATTTTTTTACTTGACTAATAAAATCACGCGGAATTCACTCAATACATTAATTTTAATTGAAAGTCTGTCGATATTTCACTAGCGTTAACGAAAATGAAAAATTGTGCTATGATTCAATTAAAAGAGACTTCGGAAAATATTGTTTTTATGGGGTTTTTCTAGAAAGTTTATTTGTTATTTAATTTTTTTATATTTATTTTATGAGTTTTTAATAATAACTTTTAATTTTAAAGCTACGCCAATTGAAACATTAAGTGTAATGTAGGTATCGAATTATTTCTTAAAGCTTATATGGGATCATAGTTGAGATATAACCTGTTAATCTATACTAATATATTTAAGATAATAGGATTTTTGTTTGTTTATTTGTTTGTTCATACCGAATAAGCTCCGATACTAATGAACCGACTTAGATGGCTAAGAAGATAGTTTGAGACCTTGGAAAGGACATAGGATAGTTTTAGGAACATACATTAAATAAACCATAACTAAGCACGTTCTCCTGTTTTAACTGTTTTCCATAAATTTCAATAAATCTTTTCGGAATTTTCGCGGATTTATTATGAGTTTTGGTTTCCGACGGTTTCGAATGTTTTATAACGATTATGGTTTAGGAAGAGACTAAGGTTTTAGACGTCTCAAAGGTATTAAATAGTCGTTACAGACGGCATCTACCCACAAAATTAACAATAATTTGGTAAAACAGAAAAACCAATAAACCAAAATATTGCACACTTTCATTAAGTATAAGGAATTACGTTTACGTATAGCTTTTTATGAATGTGTTGTAAATAAACATTCAAAATAATCTTTGATCTTAACATTGAAAAGGAAGCCGCTTGAAAATAAAAATAAAATCCTCTGAGGTAAGTGCATAAAATATATTATAAACCTGTAACCTAGTTTTTAACGCTATGAAAATAAGATACAAAATCGTAAATTTTTCTTTTACGATGAGTTAAAAAATACTACCCAAAGAAAATCTATGCAAAGTTATATTGATAAGTGTTTATGACTTGTTTTAGAGCCAATAAATTACTTTTCATAGAGACATTTGTGTCTTTAAAATTTCAATGTTTGGAATTTTTAATTTTAAATTAATTATAACGTGTGAAAAACAAAATAAAATTAGCTATAATGTTTTAATTTTTGTGATAAATTTTTTGTTATTTATTATATATACGCTGTTTTATAATATACTAGCGACTCACCCTCGCTCCGCTCGGGTTCGCTCCTCGCTAAGTTTTAACGTTGAGTATAGATTTCTCAGATATGAGATATTTTCCCGCAGTAAAAAGTATCCTGTGTATTGACCCGGATAATCTTACCAAACTTCAACAAAATCGATTTAGTGGTTTTTTCGTGATGCGTTTCTAAAGAGACAAAAACTCTAAAAACTATACATTCGTTCTCTGTATCAATATTAATGAGTATTTCAATAAGATTTTCCAAATCTCGCAACTGTGGCGATGCCAGAAATTAAAATTTGTCAAATGCAGTTTCTTTTAGATTTTTTTTACAACTGTGATTGCCGATAGGAAATTCATCGGGTTCAGTGTTTGTGATATCGAATCACAAAAGTATCATTATAATAGGTGCATCTATTCATCCTACTAATATTCTAAATGCGAAAGTTTGTTAGGGTATATGGATGTCTGGACGTATAGATGTATGGATGTTAGTTACTCTTTCACACACAAACTACTGAAGAGATTTTAATGAAACTTTACAAAAATATAGCTCACACATCAGAATAACACATAGGCTACTTTTTATCCCGGAAAAATGTACGGTTCCCGTGGGATAGATTTGTTTTAGTTTTAGTGAGAAATAAAGGAATACATACATACAAACGTTTCCTCTTAATATTAGTCATGGGAACATTTCTGCGGCTTTATCAAACGACAATCATAATGTTGTTTGCATTTTGTTTTATTATTAAAGTTATGGTTGTATGAATCAACCTTTTAAAGTGAAGTGATAATCATTTAAACTTAGTGTCAAGGAAAATGTGTAAATATTAGAAGTGGCATCAGTATTATATTTGGGAGGAATAATTATTTTTTGTATAGACTATAGACCTATTTTGACATTTTGGTAACTGGTAAAAATAAATATATCGTATGTTTTATTTTGTATTTATATTAGTAATAGACACATCACATATAGAAAATGTAATGTGTCGTCCCCATTCTACATGACATTGGTGAAGTTAATTGTGCCCATAGTAGCCACTGTAGAAATGAATTGAATTAAAGTATCACTTATTGAGCTTCCTTGCACATATACATAAATACAGCACTTTTTGACGCCATCAATGCCAGGGTTAAGCCATAGTCCACCATGCTGGCCCAGGGGTTGAAGAGCTTTATATACCTATTTGGAAAATTTACTAGCTTGCCTTAGAGATTTAGGTTTGCTTTAACAAGTAGTTATTACGTCCAAAATAATTTGCACATGAGATTATCAGAGTAACCAAGAAGTATGTATATATATATATATATATATATATATATACATATATATATATATTGAATTATATATATTATTCAATATTATTCTAAGGCTACCTTAGGGCGTAGGAGAAATTATATAAAATAGTAGGCGTTGTACTTACTACACACAATTGCATATCTTAAATACATATATACATAAATACATAGGTATATGCATAAATACAATGCATACATACATAAATGTAGATCAGATGAAAAAGTAATTTATTTATCTTTCTTATTTATTTACCAAATAAAAATGGAAAAGTGTGAGCTTTTTAATATAAGTGTAGACATACAAAATTACAATTTTATGGCCAGTGAGTTTAGTGATAAGTTTTGTATTGAGCTTTGCCACTTCTATTGCGTCGTTCGTATATGACATAGATAACAATCTTATTATGTATACTGCAATGAGAAGAATGTTGCTCAATTCGATGCGTATTACTAAAAAATACTGCTTTTATATTGTAACTAGTTTAAGTGACCTTATTTATATGATATTTAGGTATTTATATAGTATATATGTAGTAGGATTCATATTTCATAAGAACAATAATGGCTATTTCATTAAGATTTTCCAAAAAAATATTTAATGTACTGATTCGACTTAGTTCCAATCTTATTATATGTATAGATATAAATTTCAATAATTTTTTACCCTTTAGAGTAGAATTAATACATACTATTAATACTAAAGTGATTTTCAAATCAATGTAACTTTTGTAGTTTAAATAACCTGCGATGTACCTCAAATCTATCTATGTACATAAAAATTTATAGATAAACACTAAAACTCATCAATTATTTGCTATTAATCTAAAAAAATCGTTCGACAAACAGAAGAACAGTTCGACTGATTTGTTTTGTCTTTGCCTATTTATATATAAATATTTGACGTTAATTTTGCAGAATTACTGATACCTAGCACCATATTTTGAAATAATAATAATAAATGTGTTGGGACATTAACACACAGCACCATCTAGTTCCGTTTTAAGCCACGAGGCCTGTGTTATGTATACCAGATAGTTGATACACTACACATGCATATGAATGCCCCAGCGGGACTCGAACCTGGGACTGCTTGCACAGCAACTAGCGTCACTACAAACTGTACCAAACGTGTCGTCAAAATGCGACTCGAAATATAAATATATATCCATCCTATCCTTTAACCCGAACTGCTAACATAATTCATGGAGATTGGTGACGTTTAGAATTTCAACCAGTTTTACGGCAAATGAAACGTCGTGAAGTCTCACTCGAAAATCGTGATAAATTATAATAATTCTTAGAAGTCCCATTACTATATGCTATTTAGAGTGTTTAGACTGATTACTCTATTAATAATTGTGGTAAGACCTTTACCTGATCGGAGTTTCCTTACGAGAAATGCATATTATGTATATCTATACTAATTATAAGAGAAAAAATGATTTTTTTATGTTTGTATGTTAGTTTGTAATGGATAAACTCGAAAATTCGCTGAACCGATTTAGATGTAGTATGAAGATAGTTTGAGACCCTGGGATGGATCTAGTATAGTTTTTATCATGGAAATTCGCTCTTAAGGGAGTAAAAGGGCGGATGAAAATTTGTATGGAAAATTAGTCATTTTTCAAGTAAGGAATATAAAACTCATCATAACTATGTATCTATAGTCTATCCATTCCATACTAAGCGTCAAAGCGTATCGAGGGACGAACCCAAACGAAACGAGTGTGGGTCGCTAATTTAACATATACTAATTTATTTTCAGCATTATTTTTTTTTATTCCAATATTTATACGTGTGAAGTCGTCTCCTTGGGTATTAGTCTTGTGTGAATAGTTATTTAATAAGTAATTATATTACAGATTTGCCTCTGCTAACTGCCTTAGCGGTCTTATGGTCAGCATGAACTGCTGATTCGGAGGTGGTGGGTTCGAGTTTCGGATTGGACTACGTTAAATAACAGATTATTTCTGTCAAGACATTCGGAGCAGTAGCCCGGAATTTGAGAGTAGGTGGTATTAAGCTCCGTACCTTGGAGCGTAAAGCTGTCAGTCTTGCTCCTTACTCTCACTGGTTGTGTCGAATGTTGTTACATCGGAGTATGAGAGTGACAGTAATAGAGAGTGCACTTATGTTTGCGCGTATACTTGTGCACTATAATATCTCCTGCCTCGATAGTTAGACTCCTTAAAATTGGCCGCCCTGGCCGAAATCGGTCTTCAGGACATTATTATTATATTACAGACTTGTTGTTTCGTTGTTGAAGGCAGTGGTAGCCCAGTGGTAACGCGCTCGCTTGGGACACCGAGTGAAGTGGGTTCAAATCTCTTGTCTTGCACCTCTGATATTTTCATGTGCGAATCATTTCTAACATGATTACCACTTGCCTTACGGTGAAGGAAAACATCTTGAGGAAACCTGCATGTCTGGGAGAACCTAGCAAGTTTTCGAAAGATATGTACAGTCCACCAACCCGCACTTGGCCAGCGTAGTGAACTATGGCCTGATCCCTCTCGTATTGAAGGGAGGTCCGTGCCCAGCAGTGGGACGTTAAAATGAGCTGAATACTGTTACCTTTATATCTGCGAACTGACCTTCTTGAAGTAATATTTAGTCTCCATTTACTTCATCATCATTCACTCTAATATTTATCTTACCAATACGTTACTATTCTATTTAAGAATATAAAATAACGACCGTTCATTTCAGTTCATTTTGTACCATATAATAATAAAATGTAATGTAATTAAACCAGCACCTGTTGTGATTCTCGGGTCTTTTCAGCAGAACAGCTCTCGTGTTAGCTTTCTCACGGACTGGATCTTAAAAACAAATTACAATTTAAATGGCGCTTTCTGTATAAAAATGCTTTAAGTTTATCGCTAATCCAATAATTGTAAAGAAAATATAATATTTAAAAATAAAAGCACGTATTTTATCAGGCTAATTCTCTTTAAAAGCTCTTCAAACAAAAGAAATGAGCCCGAACTCGCCAGTTTTACTAGCAAGTATTGAAGGTTCTTCAACTTGAGATGAACTCAATGATCAAAATATTGTAATGGATTTTTAAAATTAAAGGAAGAATCAGATTTTTTTTAAATATAAACCAAAAAGTAAAGGAAGGTAAAAATCGATTTTCAAGTTTTACTGGGACCACGTTTTGGATTCAACCCAAAAAATAGAAACTTTAAAACGTGCAAAGCCAGAGAAAGTATCAAGTAATAGCAGTATTTCTTATCTATATTGTGTACAATTTTTATCGATTTCGATTTGGTTAAAAGGTTAGAATTTAACAAACAGATAGAGCTATTTCAGCATATACGAGTATAATATTAGTTGAGATACGCCATCGAGTTACTATCGAGAACAAATCGTATCAACTTTTACCCCATGCATAATTTACGATCAAAATATAAAACATCTTGAAATTATAATTATAGGTGTCGAGTTAGCGTAAGTTTTGGGAAACCTCCCCCAAAGTTATAGCTATCAGTGTGAACGCAACCGAATCATTTTTTGCTCAATTTTTACGTCCATGATTTATGATACACTTTCGAAGGAAACGAATGTGTTATCTGCATACATATATATTATCTCGAAGAATCTCCTTGTTAATTTTGGAAGCGATAAAATAGATTTAAAGAAGATTATTTACTGCTAATTGATTATTGTTTTAAGGATTTTTTTATCATTTGATTTTATTCAGAGATAAAAATAACTTTATGTCTAATATAAAATTAGAAAATTTATATGGAAATAGTAATTGTTGAGATGTTAGTGTAATGATATCATCATAAAAATATGATATTCAATATGTAAAGTTAACGGGTAGACGAATTTTGATAAAATTTACTACAGACATATTACACATAGTCTACATGCTAGAGGAGCAAGGGTAGGTCACTGGTTATTAAATACATGTAAAATATATTTTGTGATGGACTTTGGAACGTTTGATATACAATTCTGACTTTTTTACTCAAAATCGACCTTGGATGATACAATGATGTCGATGCAATGATGAAATGATGACGTTCAGAACTTGAACCTAATGTCGGCGCCACACGATTGAAAAATCTGGACAAGCCATTACAATCCAAACGCGAGGAGAGGTAATTTGGCTTGGCTTGTATAGGTTTGCAAATACAGTGATCGCTAAGACGTGTCGGTTTTTAAATACCAATTTATTTAATTAAAAAAATCACAAACAGATCTATCCCACGGGAACCGTTCATTTTTCCGGGACAAAAAGTAAACCTTTGTTTTACCGGCAAAATAAGGGATCAGCATGCCAAATTTTACTAAATTAGCTGCATAAGTTCTTGTGTACTAAGCTGTATAAGTTACTATAGTTTTTTAACTATCCCACGGGAACTCTTGAATTTTCCGGGATGAAAAGTATCTAAAATGTTGACTGGGGATATAAGGTACCACCATGCAAAATTTCATTTAAATCTTTTCAATAGTTTTGGAGATTAGCCCTTACAAACAGAGAAACAAAAAAATTGAAAAAAAAAAACTGGATTTGTTCTATTTCTCTTCTTACATCTCACTGACTCGGTTTTTAGTATATTTTTTCTATGTACAGACATTCGACCTCTACAGTTTTATTATATGTATAGATTAAACACACTGACAATATACACGATTAAACAATTCAATACATTAATTAAAGTAAAAAAAGGAATAGACATGAATTACAAGTGTACATAGCTTTCATAATATTATGTAATTTTTATAGTAATTGATAAAAAATACAAAATTAACAAGAATCAGAAACAGCATAATTTACCAATCAAAGGTTTTCGACAAGTTTATTCGATGCTTCACACATTTGTGCAGTTGTAGAGGTTTGAAATGTGCGGCTAATGACAAGCGTGTGGTTCCGGCATGACATTTTATAGTTTTGTATTTCCGGTATCATTCATATTATTTTATCAGATTATCTCCGGCCAGGAGTCATTTTTTCATAAAAATGTCTTTGACGAAGATAAAATCTTTATTTATATGACACTAGCGACGGTCCCTTGATACGTTTTAACGGTTATTATATGTAGATTTCTCAGAGATAGATATTTTGACGCAGTAAAAAGTATCCTAAATATTGACCCGGATAACCGGCTAGCTCATAATACCAAATTTCATCAAAATCTGTTCAGTGGATTTCTCGTGATCCGTTCCCAAACAGACAGATAAAAATTCTAAGAACTATAGTTTCGGCCTCTGTATCGATAATAATGACTATTTCGATGAGATTTTCAAAAAAATATTTAATGAACAGAATCGACTCAGAAAAACCAAGCCCTTAGCATGTTAAATAGTTATTTTTCGGATTTATTTAGTTTTTAAACGTTGAAGTCTTAACTTATGGTTATTACAGACGGTGACTATTCACAAAATTATACAATAATTTGGAGGGAAAGAAAAGTGGCACTGAGGCACCTTACAAACCAAAATAAATTTTATTAGATAATTTATATTTTTAGTACCTACTATTACGAATAAATTACATTATTACGTATGTGATAAGTTAAGTAGTTTATAAAATGGGACGATCTGACTATCTAAAAAATAAAAAATAATAACCATGATATTAAAAAGTAAGAAAAAACTTCATTTATTTAAAGCTCTATTATATAATTGTTACCATTAAAGAAAATAATAATTATGCTAGAAATATACGAACATATTAATATTGTTTGGAGAAAATCATCTCATTTCTATACAAACAAATAAACGGAATAACATATTCACTAAAATATATATGTAAATATGACATTAGTAAATAATATTTCTTCAAGTCATGCAATAAGAGAACTTCACAGCGACATTGGATGCGTAGGCGCAGCTCATTACAATACAGCTCTATTGTGCGTTTTATGACTACAAAAAAGCTACCTTAGTGTGGATGAGTTTACTGACTTCTAGTGTACATATTGCTAATACTTTGGTCAAATGTGAGTTGAACCCACGCTTAAAGGGTTCTTCCTATAATATACATACATATATTTGTGAATGTGCAACATAATAATACGAGTAAGTATTTACGAATATAATAGGAATATTTAATGAAACTGCCTCTGCGATCTAGTGACTAGCATGTACGGCTGCAGATCCGGAGGTCCTGGGTTCGAGTCCCGGGTCGAGGCCAGTTTGATTACTGAGATTATTTTCTTAGTAGTAGCCCGAAGTAGGGAAGCTGGTGATGTTTCACTTCAGGCCTATCACAATCATGGTGTTGCTCCCACGGTCCACTCAGCTATCAGAGAAGTATCAAGAGCAACCTGCATGGTACATCACCCATAGAAGTGGGCCACCTCCCAGTGTATCTCTTGGTTTCAAGGCCGGTTGGATTGCCGGACGCTAATGAGGTACTAGACAGAGGTAGTATACAAATTTTCGCATATTTAATCAATAATAAGGTTTATACCTCACGGATGGTGAAATAAGATTAAAATATTCCTAAATATTTCAAGTGACTTTGAAATCGATGTGGCGTAATATTTTAGTTTTAACGTAATATATCCTGTGAAATTATTTTTTTTAATATAATTTAAGGTCAAAATAGTCGTTATTTGAGTTTTAATAAATATTTGAATAAGAACCCTACACAAATCTCTTGTGGTTCCCACGAGATACCTATTTATCAAATTTCACTCACGTATCTGACTGAAATGGCTGTTACATACAGACAAATATACATACATATATGCCAATGTCCTAACGAATTACTATTCGCAAGGCAAAGTCGCTCTTACACGTTTTTTCATTAATAAGCTGAGCAAGATCCCATAAGTGTTCCGTAGCTCATATTTTTGTTTTTTTGTCATCCCACTACAATGTATGGATAATAATCTGATTATATTGACATTTAAAAATTTAAAAACGCCAAGCTTAACTCTCGATAAGTGGATAAAAACGATCAATTTTTCGACCGACTCCGTATCCATATTTCCATATGTACCTACTTTTATCAGATACTAACTTTTGTCCGCGGGTCTGCTCTTGTAGTTTATTTATGTAAAACCAGCGATTTTACTCGCTTCTCCCGGGTGCGTGCCCTGCTCTGTGATTTTTATTCATCACGGGTTTTATTTTATGCGCGGATCCCTAATACTTTTTCTAAAATAAAAGTAGCCTAAGTTAGTCCCTAAAACATCAGCTAGCTGCCACAAAATCAGTTCAGCCGTTTTGGAGATTAGCCAGAACAAACAGATAGACAGGATTTTTTTTAAATATTATGGTTTTTTTTCTCTCTGGGCTTGGCTGGCTAAGGGTTGGTGGACTTCACATGTCTTGCTAACTACTTGAAAACTTGCTAGGTTCTCTCAGACATGCAGATTTCCTTGCGATGATTTCGTTCATCTCAGATACTTACTTACCTATGATGACTTCATCGTGATCATAATGATTCCCACATGAAATATGAACCCACTTCAATTATTTTTCCAAGCAATCGCGTTACCACTGGGCTACCATTTCCTAAGATACTTTTTTCGATATACGTCATAATTATTATATAATTTTTTTTTTAATTTACCTATTAAGTCAAAAAATCCAAAAATAAGTTCTGAATTTTGGACTTTAATAAAAACATAAAAACGAACGAAGTCTTTGGCTGTTCTATATAAATATATATTTACATTCTTTTACAAAAATGTTTTTAGCTCAAGATTTTGCTCTGACAGGCCAAAATTTCACCGTCCTGGCACCAAATATACAGACTCGATAATACCGAAATCTGATAAAAAATCCCAACAGTAATCTTTAGGTGGTGTCAGTAAAGGAATTAGCGGTGAAACATTCATAAATACGTTCGCACAAGTAATTAAATGTCAGTCGGATACATCGGATTCACTCAGAATTAACGTTCAGAATGTATAGTATAAGAGCTCTTGCTTTAAAATTGATAGTGATTTGATACAGCGTTTATTACCCAACTAAAACTAAGCCCAAAGTAGGGTTAATTGTATGACCTGTTTGTATGTACGTACATAATTTATCCCATCTTATGTTCCCATCCCGTTCATAATTACTAAGGGGCTTAACTGACTTCAATTATTCATACGAGTTACATTTATCTTGGAGTGTCACAGTGTATATACAGGATATTACTAAAAATCAAAATTCCAAACCTATCAAGTGGGATATCAAAATGAGGAACTTTAAGAGGTGATTAAAAAAATATATGCAACATATACATATATTTAAATATAATTTGAGATGACAAATTGTTAAATAAAACTGCAATTAAGTTTAACTCACCAAAACTAAAATTCTGTAAGTAATTAGATTATAACATTAAAAACCCCTACTGAAATTCTGATGCAGTACTAATTTGGGGGCAAAAGCGTAGCGGCGACTCGTGACGTGACGACGTCAGCGGTTCTTCTCTAGGTACTTCTTCACTTCTTCTTCACATAGAACATGCGTAAAATCAAATTAGGATTTGGGAAGTAGTTGACAAAGGAACATATTAAGCAGTTAATATATAATTAGTGAGATAAGCTGTGAATATTTATATAGGATTTTGTATAAACTCAAAGATCACAATTAAATATATGTGCTAAAATTTATATAGAACGAAGTGTTTCAAGTCAAGTAGTACTATATTTTTTACATATATTTTTACCGACATACATACATATAAAATAATTAAAATATTGAAATTAAACTACCATCTCTTATACTACATTCGTGCTCATCGCTTATATTTCAAAGTCCAGGCCCGCCCAAAATTTAGATTGGACCTTTATTCTAAATTCAATCTACATCTACCTTAATACAGTACAGTAAAGTCGATTTTCAAATAACAAAATCTTATACTTTTGCAAAATTAAACAAACTAAAATACGAATTATACCTTTTCCCTTATCGTTATGTCGAAATGAATTAGGCTCCTATATTTCGATATAACCAACTTTAAAAAGAGTTATTTGTGGATTATCTTCTTTTATTTAAAATATAAGAATAATTATAACTAAAAATAGGTCTAAGTTCTGGTTCGATATTATATACTTTTGTTTGAACTAGCGTTCTACCGAACGAAGTGGTCAAAATTCGACTGTAATTATTTTTTTATTGATAACATTAAAATTTGTCAATAGCTAGGTACTAAAAAAAAAAGAAAATCGACTTACCTTCACTTTGCTCGAGTGCGTTTAGATACGTTTTATTTTTTTTTGAGCGGGACCCTAATTATTTTTCTAAAATAAAAGTAGCCTAAGTTACTTCTACATATTATTATAACATCAGCTATCTGTCATTGAGAGTGCCGTCAAGATCAGTCCATCCGTTTTGGAGATTAGTCGGAACAAACAGACAGACAAAAACTTTGAAAATTATGTTAATGTTATACGCACCATATAATTTCACATGCATTTAGTAAAAAGTAGTTATTTTTACATTACAAACGACACTTCAATTTTATCCATGTCTATAAATATACAAGAATAGCTCATTTAATATTATAAGATATAGATAATAGCTATGGAGATAGAAAGTAGAATACTTTCTTCTCATAGAGTTGAATCGCTTTTCCCTTTATAATAATTTACCTATTAAGATTATACCTAATTAATAAAATAAAAACTTTTTACGGTGTGCTTTGATTTGTATCGGCTGGCACCGACTTAGAAAATATCTGATTAGGTATCTATAGTAAATGAAAACTACCAATCAGTTATGTTTTATTTTTTAGTATTTTTTTGTGTCGATTTTTTTTTAGTTTTTATTTTTACATTTTTTAGTGAAGATTTAGTAGTAGGAAAGGAAGAAGAATGTATTTTAAAAATTCAGAAGGTGAAAAATCAATATTTTTTCATTTGGGGGTAGATTTTTTTGGCAAATATAAATGGGACTAACTTTGAAGTATACCCTATTTAACAAAATAAAGAATCGTTGAAATTGGACTACACTGTAAAATGCTATGCGTGGTCAAACATAAAAAAATGTACGTGTCGAATTGAGAACCTCCTTTTTTTCGTCGGTTAATAAAACAGTAAGCGTATAAATAAACAAGACGTGATCGAAAAGATTTTTCAAATCGGATTAGTAGTTCCTGAAATTAGTGCGTTCAAACAAACAAACAAACAAACAAACAAACAAACTCTGCCTCTTTATAATTTGCTCTTTTATAGTATAGACTAGTGATTCACCCTCGCTTCGCTCGGGGTTCCTCCGTACGTTTCTTTCACATACAAACTGTCACCCCATTTTCAACCCTTTAAGGGATAATTTCCAGGATAAAAACTATCCTATGTCCTTCTCAAGGTGTCAAACTATCTTCTTACCAAATTTCATCTAAATCGGCTTACGAGTAGTAGTTGCGGAGCCTATTCGATACAAACAAACAAATTTTTCGTCTTTACAATATTAGGACAGATTATGCTACTTTACATCGATAATCTAATAGAGGGTAGTTCCTAATTTATGTTCATTTAATTAACTTCTATACAAATACTAGTCATAAGTTTCACGTAGGATTCGAACTTACGACCTACGTTGACCTCCACATTCCGCAGAACACAAGGGACAAATCAAAGAAAATATAAATGCTAATGTATTATTAAAAAACTTATTATCAACATAATAAAACACTATGGAATCTATTCACCTTCTCGCTCGTATTCATAATGCTAGCAAGAGACAGATGTATAGATAGTGTTAATTAACTCTTCATAAATTCTTATGGTGTGAATTTTTAGATATAGCTTATTTATCTTTTTAAAAACAATTTTATACCTGTTTTAATTTATCTATGAATAATAAAATTTAAATTTTAAAGAAAACGTTTTTGGTCAAGAGTGAACCGCAGAATTTGTCAAAATGTATCAAATGAGCCCAAAACTTAAAGGTTTTATTTATTAGACACTAGCGACTTGACAGCTTCGCTCGGGTACGTGCTTTTCTTTCTATTTATTTATTTATTTATTTATGTTTAGTGGTCCACAAAACAAATGACAATCAAATATATATAAAATAGGAATAGTTGCAAAATTAATGCACAAGATTGCATTTTTCTAGATGCAGACACAGCATGCATATACAACAAAACTTAATATTACAAAAAACAAGATTTAAACTACGGTAACAATAAGGAACGGCTTTTATCTACTAACAATAACGAAAAATCTTAAAAAAAAAATATATGAATATAGCTATTAAACTAAACAATTTGCTTTAATTTTTTACGTAAATAGGCTATAGAGGTATCATTAAAAATATCTAATTTAAAACGAATAGTATCATACGCTGAACACATGCGGAATAAGGGCGAGTGGCTTATTACATTAGTTCTCGCGTTGGGAAGACAAAATGTCTTACGATTTTGTAGACGACTACTAGGACGTGGTATACAAAAGTTCAGTCGTTGTAAGAGATCAGGTGAGTCAATATACCCATGAATTAGCTTGTACAAAAAAATTATATCAAGTATTTTCCTTCGTGTAGATAGAGAAATAACTTTGTAATGATTTAGTCTTTGTATATAAGAATTTAATTCATGACTATTTGTTGTCTGTGTAGGATACATGATATAAAAATCTTTTTTGGACACATTCTAATCTATTTACATGAATTTGATAGGATGGGCTCCATGCTGTACTACAGTATTCCAATAAATTTCGAACTAATGTATTAAATATAAGAATAGTGATATTTGGTTGCTTAAATAACTTTAGTTGTCTATTAATAAAACCTGATAATTTTGAAGCTTTTTTTATTATGTTATCAAAATGTTGCCTGAAACTAAGAGAACTATCGAATATAACACCCAGGTCTCGGATACTTTTGACTTCTTGAATAGGTAAATTATTAATATGATATGTAACTGGTTCAAAATTAATTTTTCGCGAAAATTTTAAAAAGAAACACTTCGTGGAATTGAGATACATTTGATTAAAATTACACCAATTGACAATAAAGTTTACATCTGTTTGTAAAATTTCCTTATCAGAATCATCATTTCATAACACGATAAACTTTTAAGTCATCGGCAAAAAATTTAAAATTTGATTTAATATTATTGCATAAATCATTAATAATATTAAAAATAGCAATGGGCCAAGATGTGACCCTTGGGGAACTCCAGAAGTTACTTCGCACTCTTCTGATTTAAAACCACGAATATATACTAACTGCGAGCGGTTCTTTAAGTAAGACTCAATCCATCTTAATAACTACCGTGGATACCCATATTCTCAATTTTCTTTAACAATAATTTATGATTCACTAGATCAAATGCCTTTTTGAAATCAGTATATATAGAATAGACTTCTTTCTTTTTATCTAAACCTTCTGCAATATCAGATACATAAGAAACTAAATTAGACGCTGTTGACTTACCGGGTAAAAAGCCATGTTGGTTACAATTTATGTACCGACGTACATGATTCATTATATGTTTATTAACTATTGATTCCAATATTTTTCCACAATTTGATAATAACGAAATAGGACGGTATGCACTCACATCACTCACATCTCCACCTTATGAATAGGTGACAGATAAGCCTTTTTCCATTCAGAAGGAAATATCCCAGTTTCCAATGACTTATTATAAATTTTACATAATGGCTTATATAAATTATTTGCACATTTTTTTTAGAAATGATGAAGGTAAACTATCAGGACCAGGAGATTTATTTATATTTATAGATTGGAGATGTTTTAAAACATCATTTTCATGTACAACTAATTTGCCAAGTGATAAATAATAAGTTGTATAGTATTGAACGTTTCTGTCGGCATAGAATTAGCTTGGTTTAAACTATATATACTTTGGAAATGTTTAGAAAAAGATTGCATATTTCTTGCCCTCCTATTGCTTTTTCGTTACAGAGCGTCACTTCATTAGGGATTGAAGCACAATTAATCTTTCGTTCCTTAAAAAATTTCCAAAAATAGTGTGGATTCCGTCGCAATTGGTTAGGAGCGTTACTTATAAAATTAGAATAACATTCTTTTAATAATAAATCACATCGTTCTTGTAAGATTACATAACTTAAATTGTCCATTTCATTCCGTAAACTTTATATTTTTTATGATATTTCGCTTTTTCTTTAAGGGCTTTAATAAGTGATAACGAAAACCAAGTAGGAAAGCTCTCATTCATTGGTTTTTCTAAGAGGAGTAAACTTATCTATAATTGGCGTTAGAGTTAAATAAAATATTTAATCATTTCATCGATATGTATACATCCGTCCCAAAGAGCAGACCAATCGATTAATTCTAGAGCTGATTTACAGATTCATAATCACACTTAGCAAAGTTATATGATAGTATTTTATTATATTTTAGAGTATTATATGATGACGTTGATAACAAATTTCTAAAGGAGGGTGATGAATTTTCTGGATGTATTATAGGAGTTGAAACTTCGTTTTATAGTTATACAAGAAGGATCCGTGGAAAAAACTAAATCAAGAAATTTTACCATTTCCATTTAAAACGTGATTGCATTGATAAAGATTATTAAAGGATATATTATCCAAAAAATTATTACTATGCAGCTATCTGACATTAAAGGGAACAGAAAACATCTGCTTATATTATACTCCCACAATAGATCACTTAAATTAAAATCACCAATTAAGATTGTAGATGATTTCCTATTTACATTTGCCAATACACGTGAAAGATTTCGAATAAATGTGTCAACATAGCATCCATCTAATGGTGGTGGCAAATAAGCTACACATATATTAATAATATTATTTTTACCTAACCTCAAGCTAATCCATAGGTCTTCACATGAACACTCCCAATCAAGTTTTCGAATAATTTCAAACTTTTTTAAAACAGCAATCATAACACCACCCCATCTTTTTTGTGAGAAGAAGATATGGAAGAAGACCTATCTCGTCTAAATACATTATATCAAGGATCAATGACTTCATGATCAAATACGTATCGTTTAGCCACGTTTCTGTTAAAATTAAAATCATAATTATTAGACATAAAAATTATCCACCTTTGTGGTAAGCCTCTCACGTTTTGATAATATATATTTAAATTGAATTTAAAAACTATATATTCTCCATTAACATACATTAAATAATTAATATAACTACAATAATAAAAATAACTACAATTACAATGTTTCTAAAAAGTTCTTATCCTTAATCAATTTAGCCTCTGACTTACTATTCTTTCGCACAAAGATTTTACCCTCTCGTATCCATATAAATTCATATTTTTTTTTCCTTTGCGATTATTCTAGTAGCTGCATGCAATTGCTTATTTGCTGGGGATAAATGTTCCATTGCATAGATCGGCTGACTAGTTGTAAATCCAAGATGTGAGGAATTAAGCTTTGAATCTTTGTTCTTAAAGTTATATAATTTAATAGCCGCTAGAAAATTATCACGAACTCTAGGGCTAAACATTTTTACAACAATACTGCGAGGTCTTTTGCTATCAGAATTAAATTTAGCAACCCTGTGACAACTTAATACATCTTTATCGGATAACTTGTACGACACAGTACTAGCTAGTTGTTGAATGATGGTCAATAAATTTTCAGTTTTATGCTCAGGTACGCATTTGCAGTTCAATATTGGATTCTCGTGACCTTTGCTCTATTTCAGCGAGATGACAAGATATATCATTTAATTGAGTTTTTAAAGAATTATTTTCAGCTGTAAGTTTAAAGATTATCTTGGTGTTTTTCGGCATTATTTTCATTTGATCATCATGCACTTCTGATAGAAAATTTACAGATTTAGTAACTTCATCCAATTCCTTTCGAATTTCAGAGAATTTTAAGCCAAGTTCCTTGATATCTTTCTGCAGACAAAGTAGAGATGAGTCGAATTTATTCAAGCATAAATGTTGTTCAGCAAATTTTTTTATTTATTTCACTTCTTAAAACTACGTATTTCGTCAAGAACCATTTCTTGGAAAGAATTTGTAATCAAAATAGAAGCGTTCGGGGATGTATTGGCAGGAACTGGGGAATTCTTTTTCGTAAGCCCATTGCTATCGTCCTGTCCCTTAGAAGAATGCTTACTGCACGTAGGACATGTCCACTTCGCGCGTGATATAGAGGTCTCATTAAATTTTATGCATTCCTGATGATATTGATTGGAACAATTTGCAGATGATGATGATGATGTTTGTTTGTTTGTTTGTTTGTTTGTTTGTTTGTTTGTTTGTTTGTTTGTTTATCCTTCTTTCATGTCGAAACGGAGTGACGGATTGGCGTGATTTTCTGTGTGGCGATAGTTGAAGGGTTGGAGAGTGACATAGGCTACTTTTACCGCGGGAGATTATCTAATTCCTACGGGAAAAAAATATTATCAGAATTACTTGAAACTTGGTATTAATACTCTTCAATGCTATTAAATAAATACCTGTTTCAGGATTTTTTGAAATTCATCCCATAAGGGGGTGAAAATGGGGATGAAAGTTTGTATGGGGTCTCAAGCTAGGGACGAACCCGAGGGAATTGAGGATGAGTCGCTAGTATAATATATAATCTATTTATTCCATACTAACCGTTACGTACCTAGGGATGAATCCGAGCGAAGTAAGGGTGAGTCGCTAGTCTATTCATATACGTTTTTCTCATTTTCAATAATGATTAAAGGGTGAATTTCGACCCCTGGGCGAGTTATATTAGTATGACAAAGATGAAATAATTTTATAACTTTAACTTCCGACTGTTACATTTTTTACGAACTGTTGATAATAATCGCTATTACAACGTGATGGCTTTCCCATAAAAGTCGTGTATGGCTATTGAAATATCGACCACACACAAAGAAAGATGTGACTTCCGTTTAATATTTTATTTTTCTATGTAATACAATTACTTTTTTTATTTTTTATGAACCTATAATAAATAAATAATAATAATAAAAAAAAATACGAATAATGCTTGAATAGTAGTTTTTGTTTAATATTCATTTATTTTGATCGACTTCAAAACAGATGAGTTCTCAATTAGTCCTACGTAATTTTATGTACCTAAGCAATATGATATCTTCACTAAATAAAAAATATCTATATCCATACTAATATTATAAATGTGAAAGTGTGTTTATTTGTTTGTTTGTCCTTCTTTCACGTTGAAACGGAAAGACAGATTGGCGTGATTCTTTGTGAGGAGATAGTTGGAGGGCTGGAGAGTGACATAGGCTTTTTACCGCGGAAGATTATCTAATTCTCACGGAATAACAGGTTATAATAAAATTTTAAAAAATATTTATGATCAGAATTACTTGAAACTTGGTATTAATGCTCTTCAATAAAATTAAATAAATACGTGTTTTAGTATTTTTCGAAACTCATCTCATAAGAGGGTAAAATAGGGGATGAAAGTTTGTTTGAAACTACCTTTTTACATACTTTATTGTTACTCGATTGATTATACGCGGGTTCTGCTAGTACATATTATATAAAAATCATATTATAATTTTAGGTATTAAATTAATTATACATAGACTAAATATTAAAAATACTCATTTTCACAAGCTATTATTTAACTTGCAATGTTTGTATGTATGCTTGTTCGGGTCTAATCTTGCAATTGAATTGTAAGCCGAGTCAGTAAGAGTAAGAAGAGAAATAAAACAAATCCAGATTTTTTTCAAATTTTTTGTTTCTCTGTCTGTTTGTACGGGCTAATCTCCGAAACTGTTGGACCGATTTAAATGAAATTTTGCATTGTGGATAGATGTGTGGTGTACCTTATATCTCCGGTCAATATTTTAGATACTTTTCATTCCGGAAAATTAAAGAATTCCCGTGGTATAGTTAGATAACTATAGTGATTTATACACCTAATTTAGTAAAATTGACATGCTGATACTTTATATTGCCGGTCAAACAACAGGTTACTTTTTATTCCGGAAAAATGAATGGTTCCCGTGGGATAGATCTTTTTGTGCTTTTCTTAATGAATATTTAATTGTTAAGAAACAAAAACCCTCCCTTAAGTTAATTCTGATGTAGCTTTTTCTATAAAAAAAACAAGGTCGAAATAAACGCAAATAGAACGTCGGTAAAACTTAATATTTCCACACTTTAGTTGTTAAAATCAACAATACCCTTTTGAAGAATTCTTAACAACCAATAGTACAAAAAAATTAGAGATCCTTTAAAATATCTAAAACTAGATCTTACTTATTATGAAACTTTGGTACCTACGTTTTTACTAACTTTTAACATTTTAAGTGTTCAACTGCCATTTTATCTTTTTGAACAACTTTAATCAAGAGATATACTTACACAATGTAGATAATACGTATTTATTGATTTTAATGATTCAAAATAATTTAAAGCGTTCTTTTTTTATTAGTACACAATAGAATATCCACATAAATCCTTAGTTAATGCGTTCTACTATACAAACAAACAGACGATCAATATATAAGCTTAATTTGGATCTGACTATGACCTGGAAAAATGGATTTCTCAGAGATGAGATGTATTCCTAAAAGGTATCCTATATGTTCACCCGGGTAACCAGCTATCACCACACCAAAGTTCATCAAAATCAAATGGGTTTCCTCGTAATGCGTTCCCAAATAGATAAGCAGACAAAAAAATCTAAAAACTATAGATTCGGCCTCTGTATCGATTATAATGACTATTTCAATAAAATTTTCCAAAAAATATTTAATGTATAGATTCGACCCAGTTAGAATTTTATTATATGTATAGATTTTATTAAATAATAAATATGTTGGGACAGATTATATATACAAAAAGTCCTTAGGCACCCGACTGAAGTAAAGATTAATTATAATTATTCATGAAGGCAAAATTGAGCAAAAACTGACTTTTGGAAGGCTTTTCTCAAACCCCATAGTGAGTCGAAATCTATAATTATTTTAATACCAATTTTTATAACATTTTACTAATAGTATACAATACTTCTTGCTTAAAAATAACTCAACCTTTACTTTAAATCATAGTCACTAGAAAAAAGACCCTCTGGCGCTTAACATGTGTCGCGACGTGAAAAAAACTTATTTGCATGTGTTAACAATAAAAAAACATCTTTACTTTGGCCTTGTAAATGGCTACTGGGCGAGGTTTTTAAAAATAGATTTTAGATTTTGATTTTTTAAACGAAAATTATAATATAAGATGTGTCTAGAATATACATGCATACATATATACAACCATACATTTAAATTATTATATTTTTTTATTAACTAGCGACATTTTTAACGTTAGAAAATGCATTTAGACATACCACCTGCATACATATAGGTGATATGCGAGACTTACCGGGATAGCCAGTACTATCAACTAAAACCCAACGGAACCTTCCCTGTCTTAATGGGGCGTCAAAGGATACTCAACCATGACACCCAGACGACAGGTCTGCCACAACAAACATGGCTCCCACGGTTCCCTCTGCTAACAGAGAAGTACCGCGTGGTACACCACCCACCAAGGTGGTTCCAAGTGGTGGTGCTTCCAAGTGCGTTTCTTGGCTGTATGCCGGATGCTGATCAGCCCAATACCACGACAATGTGAACGTACATTGAGGGAACTAGCGACTTACCAGAGCTTCGCTCGGCTCACGGTTGCGTCCGTAGGTGCCTATGTATGTGTTAATAGGTCATAGTGTGTACTCGTATGTATTCAAAATTTCATCGAAATCCAAAGAATATCAAATTGAATGACTTTCCTAAAACAACATAATCAATAAAGTCACTTTAGCCATTCAATTCTATTCAATTCAATTTATTACATTAACGGTAAATGGCTGTGAAAATGTGCCAATTAATCACAGATTACTTCGCCAATGTCACGTAGAATGGAGAAGAAATGAAGGGGATTGGTCGGTAATCTTTTGCTTTTGATTTTAGTAATAATCGTGAAATAAGGAATAAAGTATCTTATATGTACTCTTCTGCACGAAAAAAGACTGTAGCATGAAAAAAATCTAACATATTTGATATCATTCAATGTAATACTTCCTTAGATTCACGCAAATATTTGACATTTATATTTTTATATATGTATTAAAAAAAGTCGGGTTTACAACTTATAATTCAAGAACTGCACAGATTTTTATGATCTTTATTTTGGTGTATTTGTCTTCACGCCAAATAGTAGACTATAAAACATTGGGAAAAATTCACAAAAAAAATCTGTTCCATACTAAGCGACAAAACGTGCCTAAATTAAATAAAACTATATTTTTAGATTGTTGGTCTTAAGAGACTAATCCGTGACCATGATTGCTGTAAAACATTCGAAACGTCGGGAACCAATAATAAAAAAAAAATAGTTTTATTTAAAATTCGTTGTAAAACAAAATTAACCAGCTGGCTCTTATACTAAAGGAATAAAAAATCAAAAGTTGTATGAAATGTTACAACAAGCCCTTGTAACACATTAAATAATGTTTAAAGGATATTTTATGTAAAACTTACATACGTTTAACATGTACAGGTTTTAAACCTAAATCATTTGTACGCACTGATTTACGATGCATATGTTTTCTCTTATCAAGTTTAATTATGACTAATAAGTTATGATTCAAGTTAATTATTTTATTACAACTAGTGGTCGCTCAGTGGTCGAAAACGACCATATAATCATTATTGATATTTTCATTGATATCACAGAAGCTCGTTAACATAATAGCTATTAAGCAAAACATCGGCTGACAAACAGAGGAGAGAAAGACACTGTTTTGGCTTATTTATACACATACTAGCGACTCACCCTCGCTCCGCTCGGGTTCGCCACTAGGTACGTTTTAAGGTTTAGTATAGATTTCTCAGAGATGGTATTTTTTCCCGCAGTAAAAAATATTCTATATGACCCGGATAAACAGCTATCATCATACCAAATTTCATCAAAATCACCCCAGGGATTTTTCCGCGATGCCCCCACGGACAGACAGATAGATAAAAATTCTAAAAACTATAGATTCGGCCTCTGCATCGATAAATTAACAATGTCTATGTCAATAAGACTTTCCAAAAAATATTTGACGAAATTACAAATTTGACTCAGTTACAATTTTATTATATGTATAGATTAACGACTTTGTACGTACGTATATCAAATGATCTTTATTTTTTTATTAGTTCTCGTACTTGTAGTAATCGTACCTTTTTTATCAATAAAAAAATAATATGGTCAATTTCGACCACTGATCGAACACTAAAAATTAATTATTGTCTTTAAATTCGAAAAACATTTTGTTACAGAATTTTAAAAAGCTACCGCGTTTTATGGACGGTAGTTTGTAAAAAAAAATGTATAACTTATGGAACGACTTTTTAATTTAGATAACAATGATTTATATATAAAATTTGAATTAATACATTATATATTCTGTTCTGGAATCATAAGAAGTTATTATTAGATAGAATATCTTATACTAGCTCTTTACAAAAAATAATTGAAATAGACTAAACTATGATGAGATCCTAAAAATTAGCAAAAATATTATAATACATAAATAAAATATATGTTGGGACATTAACACACAGCACCATCTGGTCCCATGGTAAGCTACGAGGCTTGTGTTATGGATATCAGGTAGTTGATACACTACACATAAATAACTTTAAAGACATAAATGTTATAAATCCATCACTAGAGAACAAACATTTGTGCTCATCACACAAATGAATGTCTCCAGCGGGACTCGAACTGGCGACCGCTGGCACAGCAAGTAGGTAGGTAGTACACTAAAAACTGAGCCAAACGTATCGTCAAATTTTGGTTATATAAGCACCAATTTTTAAAAGATTCAAATTGGCGCCTGAAATCCGCCATTTTAATTTTGTTTTTCTATTTTTATATAGCTTATGACACTCGCGTTATGAAGGCGAAACTAAAAACGTATGAATCATCAAAATCGGCCAACGCGTTTGGTCTCTAGAATACCACGTAGGAACAAACATACATACTCGTAATATAGTCGGGTAAAAAATACAGACGGACAAATAGATAATTCAAATAATATTACTCATTTTTAATTCCAAAGGAATGCTAAAAAATATTTAAATGTGAAACACAGTTTTTATAGTTTTCAGTACTTATGCTCGTAATTAAAATTCAAAGATGTTCTTTACGCACCAAAGTAGGATGCCTGTACCTGCCTCCCAAGATAATAACCGTAGCGCGTATCATTAACGTATTTAAAAGCAGACTGGTTTTGAATTCTGCTTGTAGTGCCTTAAGAGATGTCTGACTGAATTGGCTAAGTTAATGAACTTTTATTCCTGTAAAGAGTAAATCTGATGACACTTTCTTCTAGGTTCGGTTTCTGGTTAGAGCTAAAATAGTTATAGAAATTTCTGTCAAGAAACTAGTGCTGATCCTGATGTCTATGGGACCATATCAGATTTTATCAGGCTATTCTTGAAGGAAAAATTTAAAATGGTAGATTAAAATAGTAAATCTGATGGCACTTTGTCCCGGGTTAGAGCTAAACTAGCTATAAAAAATTCTGTCAAGAAATTTGTACTGCTCCTTATCTTTATCTGGCCAAATCAGATTTCATTAAGGTAAGGATGAAGGATTATGGATTTGCGTATTAAAATATCTTGAAGGAAAAAATTAAAATGGTAGGTTAAAAATACTACTGCTTGTTATCAAACATTTTTCTATATCCGATGAAGATCTGTATTGAATTCTAAGTGGCAGATTGTGGATAATTAAGATTCATTAAGATTCAAAGATTTAATTCTTTGTCTATTCTGAAAAAAGATATGCGTGTTGTCATGATACATAATAATATTTAAAATTTAAAAGTCTGTTTGTGTGCTACAATATAACTTTTTACCTTATTTAAATTGATTATAGAGATTGATAGACAGATTACTTTTCTAGTGCCTACTTACGAATAAATTTTAATAAAAAACCAAGAATCTTCTGGCTTCTCTTATATATGATCCACAGAAAACATACCTAGCTCTAGAAGTACGAATTACATCATGACTAAGGCAGTATATACCTATGTATATAACTACTGCCGATTTTTATTTCTCTTTATTTAAAGAATTTGTTCATAAGTTGACCACGTCTTCTGTGAGTTAAACAATTCTTAATCTATACTAATATTATAAAGAGAAAAGATTTTTTGTTTGTTTGCTTATATCGAATAAGCTTGGAAACTACTAGACCGATTTAGATGAAATTTTGAACTATCTTCTTAGATAGTTTGAGACCCTGGGAAGGACATAGGATAGTTTTTATCTCGGAAATCATCCCTTAAGAGGATGAAAATGTAGATGAGATTTTGAATGGGGAATCAACCTAGGGACGAACCCGAGCGAAGCCAGGGTGAGTCGATAGTCTGTACATATTTTTGCTGATTTATGTAACAATTTAGTATTATCACTAGTAGGGAATGACAAAAATGATATTGAAATATGTAAGTTAATATTTAAAATATTTTGAAAATTCATATTGTTTTAAATATTAATTTCCGATACGGATTGTCAATTTGAAATCTATTTGGTCTCACAATTATTTTTATGTTTAAATATACACGTAAAGTATCATTTAATTATTATTTATTTGAGATGTTTGATCTCAGAACATTTGAAATTTCGCAGTAACTTTCATTAGTTAACTACAAACGATAACGTGTTAACGAGCTATAAATAAACAAGTATTCGATACAAATTTTACGCGCTCGTTAACGAGTATCGATGAGTTCAAATTATAGTACAGACACTGATATTTACATTTTCACACTGTCATAATCCAGATATGGGGCCTGTCAAAAGATTAGATCTTAATAAGTACGAATAAAAGGTCTCAGACCGAACTGCCTGTCATGACGAATATCGATTTGGTATATATAACTAGTTAATTTTTGCGGTTTCGTTCGTGCTTGAAATAATTTATATCTACATATAATAAAATTGCAACTAAGCCGAATCTGTACATTAAATATTTTTTGGAAAATCTTATTGAAATAAACATTATTATAGATACAGAGGCCGAATCTATAGTTTTTAAAATTTTTGTCTGTATGTCTGCCTGTTACCGCATCACAGAAAATCCACTGAAGGTATTTTGATGAAATTTGGTATGGTGATAGCTGGTTATCCGGATCAGCATATAGAATACTTTTTACCGCGGGAAAACGTCTCATTTCTGAGAACAAATACAAAAACTGCAGTGTAAGAGTATACTAATAAGTAAAACCTAAGAATTTGGTTTTTGGTCATCTATTAAAATATAGGAAAAAATCACGAAAAAAAATTTGGAAAAGAAATCTATTCCATACTAAGTGTTAAAACGAACCTAGTTAATAATAAACAAGATGAAACCCAAAGTATTCAGTCCCTTTTAACGTCCTACTGCTGGGCGCGGACCTCTCTTCAATAAGATCAGGCCGTTGTCCACCATGCTGGTAAATCTATGTTTGACTATTTGGTACCATCAATCTTATCTGATGATGAAGCCACGAGGGGTATAGCGTACTATTATAAGCTACTCTGTGCTCCATCAGTTCACTACACGCAATGTTCTATCCAACTAAAGCCCCAATCTCTCAAACAATAATATTAAATTATAATTGCATACTAATATAATAAAAAGGCAGAGTATATTTGTTGTATTTATTTGAACGCGCTAATCTCAGGAACTACTAAGCCGATTTGAAAAAAAAAACTAAATATCATATAATATATAAAGAACGAAGCCGAGCAAAGCCGGAGTAATTCGCTAGTTGCAGTTCATGTATGTATATAGGTATACATATTCACACAAATATCCTCAAACACAAAAGCAGACCACACACAAAACAAAGTTAACTCAAAAGAGAGGATAAAAACTCAATTATTAAAGTAATAGGCAATGACAGCTTTAAACCTCTTAATGCAAAGGAATCCGACCTACCCGATGTGTAAGACACAGAATTTACAGAAAGAACATTTCGAACACCGTGTCGAATAGTCTATAGGATTTTTGAAGCACACAGTGTAGTTGGAAAGCGTGAGAAAGAGACAGATATATTGAGAAAAGGTGCATCATTGAAGGTGTAAAAGATGAACACGAAAGTGACGTGTTTTAGTGATGGGACGCGTTAAATTATCGATTTATTTTAATTTGCATATATTTAAATATTAATTGTACAGTATAGTGGAGTAAAAAATGTATGAGGTAGCGGGATCGATTTTGATTTTAATTGTATTAGATATGTTTCGTTCGTTCGTTTGTTTAAAATAACGAAAAAAGAATTTAATAATTTTATTATAAAATGTCAAAAAATACTATTAACTAGAAAGTTATTAAAAGCATGATAGTTGAAAAATAATAAGCTTTAAAAAACATTTTTTAGCACTTCGAACATACATACATAATATGCTATAATATAAAATTGAAGTGGTTTTATTTGTTTGAAGTCTAGTTCTTACCTGCGGCACGCTGGGTCAGAGGGATGGGAATACGACTTTATATTAATATTATAAAGAGATAGAGTTTGTTTGTTTGTTTGCTTGTTTGTTTGAACGCTCTAATCTCAGGAACTACTAATCCGATTTGAAAAATTCTGTTTGCATTAAATAGCCTGTTTATTGAGAAAGGCTATAGGATATATATCATCATAAATGGCGACGAATTGGGCAGACTTCCAATAGGTATATTATTGCAAGACTGATGCTTATAATGAAACAAATTTACCGCGGGTGAAACCGCGGGTCACAGCTAGTTCATCATAATCTATGAAAAGTAGTGATAATATGCACCTACCTATAGAATTCCTACATTTATAATATTTAATTTACAATATATAATATCTCAAGAAATCAATCCACGACCTATTAATGTTGACGTCTAAGGTCTATTTATTTCCAAGCATCCACACTAATATTATAAATGTGAAAGTTTGTTTGTTTGTCTTTCCTTCTTTCACGTCGACACGGAGAGGCAGATTGGCGTGATTTTTGTGTGGAGATAGTTGGAAGGCTGGAGAGTGACATAGGGTACTTTTTTTTATTTACCGCGGCAGATTATCCATTTCCCACGGGAAAACACGTTATAATACAATCCAAAAAAATATTTATGATCGGAATTATTTAAAACTTGGTATTAGTTTTCTTCAATAAAATTAAATAAATACGTGTAAAGCATTTTTTCATTCTTTCTATAAAGGGATAAAATAGGGGATGAAAGTTTGTATGAAACCTACCATTTTAGAGTTTTTTTTGTAGTTTTAATATATATAATATATAAATAAGCAAATACAATACAGTTCAGTACCTTTTATGTGGATAGTTAAATTCTATTTATATATACGTTTTACTCTTTTCTATAAAAATTCTTGTCGAATTTTGGCCACTGGGCGAACACTAATAAAATTATATAACCAAAAGTCGATAACACGAAGCCGTCCCTAAAGGTCATGGCCCAAACGTTTCAAACCAGTTTGCGCGGATACCTCGGCTAAATATGAGAAAAATAAAGTTCGGACAATAGGTTTTAATATACATTTCCATGCTAGTCTCATACCCCTGCTATGCTCGGGTTCCTACGTGACTTAGTAAAGAGAGTTTTTGAAGTTATACTTCATTTGGCACGTTTGGAAAAAAATATAAGAAAAAATTTTTTATGATGCGCGCACACACCGACAGCCAAAAAGCGACATGATGAAGCTAGATGTATTCCTTTTACAAACAGAGAGTTGTGATATACGGGATGAAATCTTTAGCTGTTTTTGTTCTGTTACGCCAAAGAAGTATAACTTCTTACGTGCGTACATAAGTACACACACACGTTTTCTATTTATATATGTATGTATGTATGTGTAAACATTATAATAATAAAATATGCTTTCTTATTTTAGAAATTTTTAATTAAAATTTTATTACTAACAAAAGTCTATGTGTTACTCAGTATAGGTTTAGTCTATATGTGTACATAATTTCATCGAAATCTGCTCAGCCGTTTCAGCGTGAAAGAGTAACAAAACTTACACATGTTCTCGCATCAAAAACTTTTCATTATTACTAAAGCTGTTGACGTTTTTTCCCTTACCCACTATGAGGATAAAATAAAAAAGTTCTAGCTATACAGCCCGTGTGTGAAAGAAGTAGACATATGATTATGTGTTACTAGCGACTCACCCTCGCTTCGTTCGGGTCCATCCTATTATGTTGACCTGGGTATTACCAGCTATCATCATACCAAATTTCATCAAAATCTGTCCAGTGGTTTTTCATGTTGCGTTCCCAGAGAGAAAGACAGACGGACAAAAATTGTAAGCACTATAGATTCGAATCAGTTAGAAGTTTATTATATGTATATAATATATAACATGAAGCCAAACAATAATGTTTTACAATATTCATAAGATAAAAATGTTAATAAATAAAAATAGCTAACGGACTTTATTATAGGTAATAAAGAAAAAATAAATTAAATCTATACATATAATAAAATCTTGATGAATTATGCCATTTGTGTTACTCTTATGCATAATCTATATTACTATAAAGTTAGATCAAAATTCATTTAGTCGTTTCTTGAAGGAAAGAGTTTGAGTGAAAGATTTTACAATTTTAATGAAATCTATCGCTTGTCTAGGAGTATAAAAATGAAAGGTAGCTCAACATAATACTTTTTAGATTTTTAATAATTTCCATTAAAGGGTTTGAACCCGCTTCACTTGGTTTTCCGAACAAGCGCGTTATCACTGGGCTACCACTGCCTTATACCTAATAAAATGTTGGCTGACTTCCAACGTTAAGTATATTGAAAATGAATCCCCCATGAAAATATCAGATATGTCGATACCCGGGTTCGAACCCACGTCACTTGGTTTTCCAATCGACTACGTTACCAAAAACCAAATCGCAAGAGCATCCAAAGCAAATCGCTAACCAAATACCTAAATTTCTATAATCCTACGCTCCGTCGTGAGAAAGCACTAGATTTACATTTACATAGTATAAAATAACTATTAAACTTGCATTTTACACAGCAATAAATAAAAAACCATCCAAAACAGATAAGAATGTGAAGAGTAAAAATATTATATTCGTGAAAATAAAAGGAGCCACTACAAGACCTATACGACCGACATGGTTGGCGCAGTGCATAAATTATGCATAAAATATTTTATTTAAAACACTGTTAAACGGGTTTGATTCTCGATTTTCACAATTCTTTACACGTTTTTATATTATACTAATGTTTGAGAAACATTTCAATGAATTGATAACTCAGTTACGTCTTAATGGTCTTCTATACATATAACAAAATTCTGAGTCGAATCTGTACATTAAATATTTTTAGGAAAATCTTAATGAAATAGTCATTATTGTCGATACAGAACCCGAATTTATAGTTTTTAGTATTCTTGTCTGTCTGTCTTCTGTCTGGGAACGCATCACGAGAAAACTAGTGAACAGATTTTGATGAAATTTGATATGATGGTAGCTGGTTATCATATAGGATACTCTTTACTGCAGGAAAAGATCTCATCTCTGAGAAATTTTACTAACTGTTAAAACGTTCCCAGGGACGAACCCGAGCAGAGCGAGGATGAGTCGCTAGTCTTAAGCTAAAAATAAAAGTTTTCGACTTTCTGTAACGTACGGCATTCGTGAAAATGAATCAAATGAGCAATTTCGGTGTCTTTACCAGTACACTATCCACCTCTTAGCCCCATCATCACATAAGGTTGATAGTACCAAATTATTAATTTGTTATACTAGGTACGTTTTCATTTTTTGAGCGGAACCTTAATCCTCTTTCTAAAATAAAAGTAATCTAAGTTACACCTTATAACATCAGCTATGTGCCAGTGAAAATCCCGTTAAAACCAGTCCAGCCGTTTCGAAGATTAGCAAAAAAACAGGCAGACTGACAGACAAAAATTAAAAAAAAATGTGTTTTTCTTATAAGTACCGTATATAATTTCATATGCGTTTAGTAGAACGTTGTTATTTTGACATTACAAACAGACACTTCAATTTTATTCATCTGTATAGATACAGAGGCCCAAACTATAGTTCTTAGAATTTTAGTCTGTCTATCTGTTTGTCTGTGATCGCATCACGACAAAACCACTGGACAGATTTTGATGACATTTGGTATGCTAATAGCTGCTTATCGGAGTCGATATATAGGATACTAGTTAGTAGTTAGTTTATTAAATAAAAACTAAAATTAAATTTATTGAAAACACAGCCCTATACGGTATTGCACGTTGACTCACATATGAACCTCGTATAAAAGAATAAGCCTATTGTTTCATGCAAAGCATTTATTGACTAGTATCTGACTGTGACTTTAGTTGTGTTAATTTTCATATGAAATAATAACTTTACATTTTTGCTTCTAATTTTGAAATATAAATAACTTTGCCGTTTTAAAAGTCCCACAATTGGCCAAAACTTCTCGCCTCAATGCGTGGGGGATCAGTCACTCCACCTTGGCAAAATGCACATTGGCAGACGTCACATGCCTTTCGTGAATGTGGGCTCTCTAATTTTGGCATCTTTCCTATAGAAACCCTTCCTTTATTGTGTTAGCAAGTGTTAATTATGTTGGAAATGCTTCGCACATGAAAATTTTTAGAGATGTGAATTGCGAGACCCAGGATTTGAGCCCACTTGATTTTTCAAGCGTGTAGCTCACCAATGGCTAATCAGTGCTAAGTGATCTGTAGAACTCTTTTTCTAATCTTCTATATTAGGAAATTGGATCATGGATGTAAACGGGTTCGATTTTGTTATTGAAATGCTCGTATATGAGCCGATTGAAATAAAACAAATACTAAATGTTAAGTGAAGCTTATTACAATACATTAGTGAAATCCGCACACAAATCGGTTAAGCCGTTTCTGAGATTAGCGTGAACAAACGCACAAAAAAATTGACAAAAAATCTTAAAATTATTGTGTTGGTTTCTATTGTGGTAATAAAGACCCCCAATTACAGTTTTTTTCAAATATCTTCCATGTACAGACCTTGTCGCAGTCTGTACATAAAATGTACTTACGGTATATACTTTACACTTTTATTATATGTGTAGATTTTATTATATTAAAAATATCTATTAAAAATTACACACACTCTATTCCCTGTATTATTAATATTGTGACGGGACAGCCAACATAACTAGATAAGATCGTAACGGCTTTACGTGTCCACTGAAGCATAAAATTGTGACATTGCTAACTTCCTACCTACAATTTTATGATAGAAAAACCCAACAACCCTGTGACCCGACCAGAGACTCGAACCCAAAACCACATTAGACTTTACATTAGAATAATTAGCCACTAGACCAATGAGTCATATCTATACTATGAAGTTATCAACATCAAAACGTTTAACATATTAATTTTCCAGAAATATGAAGCAAATAACTAAGCTTGAATAAGCTATTGTTTAGTATAATGTAACCTCGGTTTTATGTACTATAATATTCGCCCCTTATAAGCCCATCTGTTTCCATTGTACGGATAATTATTTCACTAAAAAGACTCAAATGAAAGACAGTTCTGTTTTTGATGTACTTAAAAGAGAAGATTTTGGTTTATCTACTTAGTAGTTTCCAAAAGTGAACGGATTTCTATTTTAGCTGACTTTTTAACCCCCGACGCAAAAAGAGGGGTGTTATAAGTTTGACGTCGATCTCTGTCTGTCTATCTGTGTGTGTGTGTGTGTGTGTGTGTATGTCTGTGGCATCGTAGCTCTCAAACGGATGAACCAATTTTGATGATGATTGGACGGTGGTTCTTAGCTAGGTTTGATTAATATCGGTCCAGCAGTGTAAAAGTATCAGCTCGATTTTCAAAATGATGCATGTTGGCGCATGATTACTCGATTAAGTTCTTCACGCGTGCCAATGTAATCGTTAAATGATAATTAATTTGCGTAGGGTGTTTTTTAAATTTTTAATTTATAATTATTGAAGTGAAACTTCTTTAAAATAGTTGTGATTTGAAACTCGATGAAACGAAAATGCGACACTAACAAGAGACATAAATATCTATATATTTAGATAAAGCCGGTGAGAGAACAAGGTAGAATACATTGCCATATTGCCATGGTAACCGTTGTTATTGTCTGACAAATATATAATATTATATTCTTTCCGTATATGATATTCTATAAATATATGATTGTAATAGTCATAATATGGCTTATTTAATAATTATAATTGATTTGTTTTTATTTAATAGTGATATTTGCCCAAGAAGTTTTACTTCAACCGCGCGTATAGATTACACGCACTCATTTTTTTTATTCAATGGTAATATTGTCAATGGTCATCTTACTACTATATAAATGCGAAACTTTGATTTGATGGATGTTTCTTACTCAATCAGGCTAGAACGGCTGAGCGGATTTGGATAAAATTTTGCACAGTGATAGATAGATTATAGTCTGGAATAACACATAGGCTACTGTTTATCCCGTAAAAATGTACGTTTCCCGTGGGATAGAAAGATTTATTTTTGTTTTTCACTAGGAACGACCACGAGCGAAGCGAGGGTGAGCCGCTATTATTATATATATTTCAAGAAAATAATCATTTCAAGTATTTTTTTAAGTTTTAGTAAAAATTGGGTGCAGTTCGCAAACATTTAAGATAATCTCTTTAATGGAAAACATCATTCTTTTTTAATATGAATAATATTATGGCCAAAATAATATAATGCCATATCATATCTATTATGTCAGCTTCCATTGATATATCTATCTTTTTAACCGACTTCCAAAAAGGAGGAGGTTCTCAATTCGTCGGACTCATTTTTATGTATGTTCACCGATTACTCGAAGACGCCTGAACCGATTTACAATTTTTTTTTGTTGCAAAAGGTATGCTTCCCTGGTGGTCGGTCCCATTTAAATTTTATCGAGATCGGTCGAGCGGTTTTTTAAAAAAATCAACAATAAAAATTTTTTTTTTTAATAAATTGCTTAATCAAATATGTTATTAAAAAACTTTCTTCTTATATATTACCTGCTTATTACGTCTAAACTAAAAATGGAAAAATAAAAACTAAAATAAATAAAAATGAATCCCTATTTCCCTTGGTCACGCCATCACGCGTGAACGGCTGGACCGATTTAACTGATTTTTTTTGTTGTGTTTGTTATTGTCAGGAGAAGGTTCTTATGAAAGAAAAAATTGAAAAATTAACGAAAAAATTAAAATGTATATGGCTAACGCTGGCTAATAACTATTTATATCTATTTAAAACGTACCTAGTGATGAACCCGAGCGAAGCGAGAGTGAGCCGCTAGTATACATATAAATTTGTTTTATTTTTTTAAGTTTTTATTGGATATTATTGGCATACTAGTAACATAGCTTCACTCTGACACGTCCTTATGTGTCTTAGTCTATTTTGTTTTAGTTTATCTGTATATATATTATGTTAGTATAGTATATATAGTATAGTTCTAGATTTGACACGAATCTACTTAGACCTTTCAGTATAAAACAGTACACATCTATACTTAATATTATAAAGAGGTAAAGCTTGTGAGTTTGTGACGTTGTAAGGGGTAATCTCTGGACCTACAGAACCGATTTAGATGAAATTTGGGAAGAAGATAGTTTGAGACCTTGGGAATGACATAGGATACTTTTTATCTCGGAAATCATCCCTTAACGGGGCTAAAATGGGGAAGAAAGTTTGTATGGAGAATCAAGCTAGGGACGAACCCGAGCGACGCGAGGGTGAGTGCACACATATATATACAAACTTTCGTATTTATTTTGGTACGGGTGATATTACTTCGTTCGAGTGTCTCTAAGTGCCTAATAGTAGCTTATCTGTATTCATTTCATCCAAATCGGTCCAGCCGTTTCAATGTGAAAGCGTAACAAACATACACACTCAGTTTCATAACTATAATTGTAGCCCAACAAGTGTGATTTTAATGACCATCCCAATAGACGATATCAAGCTTATAAAATACAAATGTATAGTAAACTTAAATCTTCGTATAATGGAACCGGTATTTATCTGTGATTTATGAGCAACGCGGTGTTGCTTTTGAAAATATTTAATTATTCGAGTTTCGGCGAGTCATCGTCATACCAACATTATATTCTTGATGTTTCGTCGTGACATGTTCGCTATTTAATAACGTATTAAAGTAAACTTTTTATTACTTACTAGTTGCCTATTTATGTATCTGCCTCGATCTAGTGGCTTCTAAGGAGCCGCCTAATATGGAGGTCCTCGGTTTGAGTCTCGGGTCGGGCCAAGTTATTGGGTATTTCTATATGGAGATTTTCAGAGGCAGTTCGGAGTTGGGAATTTAGCAGTGTTTTCTCCGGTGTTCGGAGACCAAAGCTGTCGGTCTCATATATGTTCTCTTCGGTCGATTATCTCAAGGAAGTACGAGAATGACGGGAAAAGGAAGTCCACTAGCGTTTGTACGCATCCTTCACACTATAATATTCCCTACGAAGTTAGCTAGTCTCAGCGAGACAGGCTTTGTTTCTCGCGGGAATCCCACGAAAACCACTTGATTTGCTGGAATAAAAACCCTAGAAAAAATCTCAATGAAAAAGACAAAAAAAAACAAGTTTCCCAGTTACTATCCGACAGAAGATTTAACTAATTTATTTATATTGTATTCAATTTTTAGTAAGTTTTCTACGCAAACGTTTCTTTTATTTTTATTACCTGACTGCGCGACGCAAAGGAGGGTAATGTGCTTATCAGCCTATGTATGTATGTATGTATGTATGTATGTATGTATGTATGTATGTATGTATGTATGTATGTATGTATGTATGTATGTATGTATGTATGTATATATGTATGAATGCATGTATGTATGTATGCATGCATGTATGTATGTATGTATGTGGGTTTAAACCCTTGTGGCACTATTTAGACCAAACGCATGGGCCGAAATTGATAAATGACACCTCGTTTGATTCTTCATTACGGCGCGAGTGTGATAAAAAGCATAAAAATTATTAAAAATCAAAATGACCGATTTTGGACGCCATAATGTGAAAAAGAAAAAAGATTAAAATCGACGAACTATGTCAAGTGGGGTATTGTTGAATAGATATTTAAACATCATTTTTAGGTTTCTTTTATCATTTTTCATTTTAAATAACAGCTTAGGATATGCAATGATTTAAAGTTGGTTAGCAACCATTCTCGCTAATTTTCCAACTTAAAAATACTGAATAAGCTGTAAATAAATAAATGTATTATAAAAATAAAAAACGTACATACGAGTATGTACATACATCTCGCGGCAAAGTGAAACGTGTATGTCTCCGACTGCATAATACTATATTAATTCGTGAACTTGTTTTCATCTTTTTAGTTAGCTTTTATGCAGTCGGTTTTATTTTATCTTTATAACATATTTGTTTATTGAATTTATCCCATTAATAATATTATATATATATATAATATATATATATATATATATATATATATATATATATATATATATATATATATATAATATATATATATGTATTTCATACTTATTACGAGTTCTGCTACGTGTATGTCTCGAACTGCATAATACAATGTTCCTATGTAAACTTGTTTCTATCTTTTTAGTACGCAGTTTACGCCGTCGGCTTTTTTATTTATATAATTAAATTTTTTACGATACAAAAATCCAATAAAATTACATACAAACTAGCAATTAGCACAGCTACAAACGATAGATTTTGACCGACTGCAAAGAGTACAGGTAAATTAAAAAAAGTACCACCTATATGGGTGGAATTATTACAATTAAGTCATTTTAAAATTTAAACTACATAATTTTAAAATAAATTACACCTACAAAAATAGCCTCATACAAGAATCGACCAGCCTCTATTCTATAAAGCGATGTGGTCAACGTTTAAAAAAATAACGTACAAAATTGACAAAAACCTATAAAATTTAGACATTTAGCATTCCAGTTATTTACATATGCATTATAATTGTTTTTCGTTTGACGTCAAATCGACTGAGAACAAACCGCCGATGGGTAATTAAGTGGAATCATGTGTTTCAGTGACATAGAGTCGGTGTAAGATAAAAATAATATTATATAATTGTCGCAATTACCTACTATTATAAATGTGGAAGTGTTTGTTAGTTTGTTGGTCCTTCTTTCTCGTCGAAACAAAGCAATATAATGGCGCAATTTTTTGTGTGGAGATAGTTGGAGGGCTGGAGAGTGACATAGGCTACTTTGTACCGCGGATGCTGATCTCATTCCCACGGGAAAACACGTTATAAGACAACTCACATTAACTCATCACATCTATGTATATAGAAATATATAATACATACTAACTGTTAAAACGTATCTAGGGATGAACCCGAGCAAAGCGACAGTAAGTAGCTAGTATACAATAATTATTAGTAATTATGAAACGGCTGGACAGATTTGAACAAAATGCAGTACACAAACAGACTATGACCTGGACACATAGGTTGCTAAAAATATGTTTTTGACAAACGGTGATGTATCAAAATAAAATTTTAGGGAGTTAAAAAATTATTTAATATAATATATAACATACCGTCTCTACATATTTTTAGGATACAAATAATTCATATAGATATTAATTTCACTATTAAACCACCGTCTGTTTGCTCGGTTGGGTCAACTGCAAAAACTTGTTTAAATTTCATTTCATTTTGCAATTTATGTAAAATTCAACGATTTTATTATTGTCATATAAAACGCTAGTTAAATCTATATCTAAGCACATGCTATAACCATTTTGACTCATTGGTCAAGTGTCCAGCATAAACTGGTGAAGTCTTGGGTTTGATTCCAGGTTGGGTCAGAATAGTTGCTAGTCTACAGAAGTAGTCTGGAGTTGGGAAGGCGGTGTGTGTATATCTCCAAGTCTTGGAGAGCACCTTAAGCAAATCCTGTACCTAATCTATCACCGGTCGTGTTGAGTGATACTTATATACAGTACTTGCAGAATAATACGTCCTCCTGACCGTTTCCGGCCACGGCGGCCAATCTCATTGAGACTAGCCAACTGCGCAGGAGATATTATAGTGCACAAGTGTACGCGCAGACACAACGTGCACTATCTATTTCTGTCACTCTCATACTCCGGTAAGACGACTGCTCAACATGACCAGTGAAAGTTAAGGCGCAGGACCGACTGCTTTACGTGTTCTCCGAGGCACGGTGGTGAAACACCGCCAACGTCCCAACTCCGGGCTGTTACTTATTCCCTCCACGACCGCGGACACGCCGGCGTTACAGTTAACAATAGGTAGATTTCTTAGAAATTTAATTAATTTCTTAGAAATTTACCTGGCGGTGTTATACTTGTACTGCAAGAAATTAATCGGTTAGGAAGATATTATAACCGTAACAGTTCAATTTGTGTATTGTGTTTAAAGAAAACAATTTGAGTCATTTTCTACCCCCAGGCATGGAAATTAGTCCTATATCAACTACCAATTTATAAAATTCTTTATATAAAACTAAAAAATAATAATATGGCGTAGATATCGAGTAACATACATACATATATATTTATATACGAATAACTTCTTTGACGAATTGAGAACTCCCTTCTCTTTGAAGTCGGTCAAATATTAAATAGTTTAATTTTTTTCTATAAAAATTGTTAGTAATTTTATAATATAACTAAGAATTTATTATTTTATTGTTCACCAATATTGCAATAAACAGGAGTGACTTTTTGCATGTATTCAACCCTTTTTTTTAACGTCCCACTGCTGGGTACGGGCCTCCATTCAATGCGAGGAGGATCAGGCCGTAGTCCACCACGCTGGCCAAGTGCGGGTTGGCGGGCTTCACATGTCTTTTGAAAACTTGCTAGATTCTCTCAGACATGCAGGTTTCCTCACGATGTTTTCCAAGTGGTAATCATGTTGGAAATGATTCGCACATGAAAATATCAGAGGTGCGAGACCCGGGATTTGAACTCGGTTCACTCGGTTTCCCAAGCGAGCGCGTTTCCACTGGGCTACCACTGCCTTTTCTAGCTTGACTTTTTGCATGGATATCATTTATGGGCTATCTATAGCTTTTTATTAGAATTCTGGTACTTGAAGATTACTTGAATATTCATTATATTATTATATTCATGGAAAATGACTATGTTGTAAAAAAAATGATCTAAATCCATACTAATATTATAAATGTGATAGTTTGTTAGGATGGATGGTTGTTTGTTACTCTTTAAAGGATCTGGACGAAAGGCACAGAGATAGATTATAGTCTGGAATAGCACATAAGTTACTTTTTATCATCCCGGAAAAATGTACGATTCCCGTGGGATAGATTTGTTTTGTTTTTCACTAGGGACGAAGCGAAGAGAGGGTGAGTCATTTGCCTATATATAAATAGGCAAAGACAGGCAGTTACAGGTACATTTTTCTCCTCTGTCAAACGATTTTCTTTTTATTCTTTTAGTAGCCATTGACGAGTTTTAGTGCTATCAATAAAAAAACATTGGAAACACATATTTTTTGATTTTTTAATCGAATTTTGGTCGAATTTCGCCCACTGGACGATCACTAGTAATTGTAATAAATGTTAGGTTAATTACACTTTCATTATAAAATATCCAAACGTTAGACCACTGTATGATGGACTAGAAGATAGTTTGTGCTTTGGAAAATTGCATTTTAAGATAATAAAAAGAGGTTGAACTTTGTAACTATTATTTCTATTCGCCTCGAAAATCAATTTCACCGAATTTTTAATTTTTTTTTTCTTGTAATCACCCCTTTTTAACGTCCCACTGGGTGACAAATGAGGGTGCCAAATGAGGGTTGGTCGGTTCACATATATGTATATGTTTTCTTACAACGTGTAGCTTCACCGTGGCAAGTGGTAAAATGATTCAAGCATACGAATGTCAGAAGTCTGAGGCTATGTATATGAACTCGCTTCACCTGGTTTCTCAAGCAAGCACGTTTCCATTGGGTTGTGAATATACGTACAGTATATTTTAAAATTACCTTTTGAACCAACCATAAAGCGCATTGAACCCCTAAAATGCGTGGTGTCAGAACATAATAGTAGTGACCTATTTATATATATAGCTTATTATCACGCGATTAAACCTATTTTATATTATTTTTGTAGAGAAAACTTATAGTAATCCTTTGCTTTCCTTCCAATTTGAAATAATGATGTGTTGAATCTAACTATAATAACTAGCGACTCACCCTCACTTCGCTCAGGTACATCCCTAGGCACGTTTTAACGCTTAGTATGGAATAGATTTATTTTTTAATTATTTTTTTCCTGAAGTTTTTCGATGTTTTAATAGTTATTCTGTTATTCGGGGTGAAGACAAATCCAACAAAATAAAGATATATATATATATATATATATATATATATATATATATTATATATATATATATATATATATATATATACATACATGTATGTATCAAAATAACAAAGTAAAATCTGTACATGATATCGCATAAATAGGTATTATAAATGCGAAAGTTTGGATGGTAATTTGTTTCTCAATCACGGCGGAACGGGTGAACGGATCTGGATGAAATTTCGCACAGAGATAGATAATAGTCTCGAATTGCAAATAGATTACTTTTTATCCCGAAAAAAATAACGATTCCCGTAGGATATATTTGCTTTTGTTTTTCACTAGGAACGAACCGGAGTGAAGTGAGAGTGAGCCGTTAGTATTATTTATATATTTCAAGAAAATGATAATTTCAAGTATTTTAAGGTACTCGTTTCACCTACTTAAAACGTACTCGAGCAAAGCGATGATAAGTTGCTTGTATAATAATATTACGTTAAATAGTCATACAGTCCTACAACAAAAGGTTATAATTTCTGTATTTCTCATATAACTACCTTAATTCATCTTGTAAACAATTAAATGCTAAAAAAATCTCATCCAAAACCATCTAGAAACTTATGATTTTAAGATATTTTCGCTAACTGTTAACAAATTTTCACGTTTCTTTTTTTTAATGAATACATTTTCAATGATAGATACATATGAATTTCAAAAAAATATATATATTCAGAATCTTATTATAAGTGAAGTTATTTTGGAGTCAGTATAGCTTTTCAGTTGGAATAATATTAGCCAACATCGGTAAGGCAGTCAAATACATTAATAGATTAAGGCGCAGTGTTTTTGGACTATAACTAACTATCATGATTGATAATGACAGAACGACGGAATTTCTTAAACTTTCCTATAGTTAATGTTATGGTGTACGCAATCAATCGCTTATATTATCATACAATTATAGTATAACACCCTTTTTATTATAACAAGGTTTAACTTGTGTCTTGTATTACCATCTGGTATTTCTATTCAGTAGGAGATCTCGATCTGTATGTGGGTTCCCTCGCTCTTTTTCCAGACTTTTTTTTTAAAACATACAACTTATTAAAGACACGACCCAAGGGAGCTGTTACCAAAAATTTGCTGAATCTATAGTTTTTTCGAATTTTGTCTATCTGTCTGTCTGTCTGGGAATGCATCACGAGAAAACCCCTGGATAGATTTTGATGAAATTTGGTATGATGATAGCTGGTTATCTGGGTCAACAGATAAGATAGTTTTTAATACGGGAAAATATTTCATCTCTAAGAAATCTATACTAACCCGAGCGGAGCGAGGGCGAGTACTTACTATAATATAAATAGGCAATGACAAAATCATTCATTAGCTTTTCCTCCTCTGTTGGTCAATCGAATTACTTTTTTTTATTTAGTAGCTGTTAACGAGCTTTAGTATTATTATTATCAGTCAATAAAAAATCGAAACTGTTAGTTTTTTAAATAGTAAATTCTATTCATAATGTTTTCCTCAAATTGCCAATAATGATTATTATTATATGGTCAAATTTCGACCAATTAGCGAACACTATGTAGTCAGCCCTTTTTAACGTCCCACTGCGGAGCACAGGCCTCCCTTCAGTACTATTAAATCTATACATATAATAAAATTGTAACTAAGTCGAATCTGTACATTAAATATTTTTTGGAAAATCTAATTGAAATAGACATTATTATGGATACAGAGTCTGAATCTATAGTTATTAGAATTTTTGTCTGTCTGTCTATCTGTCTGTCTGTTACCGCATCACGAGAAAAACAATGGACAGATTTTGATGAAATTTGGTATGAAGACAGGTGGTTATCCGGGTCAACATATAGGATATTTTTTACCGCGGGAAAATATCTCATTTCTGAGAAAAAATACAAAAACTGTAATGTAAGAGTATACTAATATGTAAAGCCTAATACTTTGGTTTTTGGTCATCTAAACGCGTGCGGAGCCGTGGGCAATGCTAGTATATTGAATAAATATATATATTGAACAAATATATATTGAAACATTACTATACCCCATCGCCAACGTTTCAATTTAATAGCGCTACACGGAACTCGAACCTACGATATTGTGCATGACCGTAGTTTACTCAAGGTTATCTCGTTCACACGTCTTCCTTTACGATAATTTATATACATATTTGGCGTATCAGTTTTTGCATATGCAATAAGAATAGCAAAAGTATATTCTATATTTGGTGAAATCCAAACGTGGAGAACTAGCTTTCAACGGTATGTTACCGGTCTATTTTTAACCCTGACTTTGCTTATATTATTCATATAAAAGACATTAGATTTGTCTGAATGTATTATATTCAGATTTTTTAAACTAGTAAATAGGGTCAAAAAACAGTACCTTTTTCTCCTCTGTGTGTCAACTGATTATAATTTTTTTGTTTAGTAGCTATTGACGAGGTATAGTGTTGTCAATAAAAAAAATATTGAGCTTCGATCATTGAATGAAAACTAGCAGCCACATTTACGACTAGCATTGCCCGCGGCTCCGCCCGCGTTCAGATGACCAAAAACCAAAGTCTTAGGTTTTACATATTAGTATACTCTTACATTGTAGTTTTTGTATTTTTTCTCAGAAATGAGATATTTTCCCGCGTTAAAAAGTATCCTATATATTGACCTGGATAAGCAGCTATCACCATACCAAATTTCATCAAAATCCCTCCAGTGATTTTACTGTGATGCCGTAATAGACAGACAGACAAAAATTCTAAAAACTATAGATTTGGCCTCTGTATCGTTAATAATGTTTATTTTAATAGGAGTTGCCAAAAAATATTTAATGTACAGATTCGGCTTAGTTACAATTTTATTTTATGTATAGGATAAGAGCGTACGTGGTCGCATTCCACCTTACCTTAAGGGACACTTAACAGGAGAAATTGTATGTGGCATTACGCTATTATTTTTATGATATTATTGTAACTCGTAATTAAGTGGCACTGTTCATCTGATTATGGTAAAATTGGTTCACTTTTTTGAAGTAAAACTTCTTTAGAATCGTTGTGATTTGAAACTCGATGAAACGAAAATGCGACACGAGAAAGAGACAAACCCATAAATATATAGGATTAAGCCGGCGAGAGAATGAGATAGAATACATTGTCATGTTTGCTATAATATATATTCTAATATTATATTCTTTCCGTATATGATATTCTATAAATATATGATTGTAATATGTCTAATATGTCTTTTTTTTTTAATTATTGATTTGTTTTAATTTAATAGCGATATTTGCCAAAGAAGTTTTACTTCAACCGCGCGTAAAGGTTTGTATTGTATTCAGCCCTTTTTTTTAACGTCCCACTGCTGGGCACGGGCCTCCCTTCAATACGAGGGGGATCAGGCCATAGCCCACCACGCTGGCCAAGTGCGGGTTGGCGGACTTCACATATCTTTCGAAAACTTGCTAGGTTCTCTCAGACATGCAGGTTTCCTCACGATGTTTTTCCTTCACCGTAAGGCAAGTGGTAATCATGTTAGAAATAATTCGCACATGAAAATATCAGAGGTGTGAGACCCGGGATTTGAACCCGCTTCACTCGGTTTCCCAAGCAAGCGTGTTACCACTGGGCTACCACTGCCTCAAAAAGGTTACACGCACCCAATTTTTTATATCAAGAAATTTTTGGCTTTATCTATATAGATCGACTAAGCCGCGGAAAAAGGCTAGTATAGGAAAAAGCATGTAGACTTTTACGCTGCTCGTTTATTGAATAAAAATAACTTTTCACGGTCAATAAATAATTTAAATTTAAAAGAAATAAAATATTCCGACATAAAACATTAAAAGTTAAAGAACAAGTTTGTTAAATTACCATACTACGTTTTCACTATACAAGAAATACTTGAATAACTATAGAGAAAGATCGTTTTAACGATAAAAAACTACATGCGCAATCGAAAATAGTTGATCTTAGGTGAGGATCTTAAGATGTATCGTTTTGTAAGCTTCTTTAGTTTAAATGATTTTTAACTAGCGACTTATGCTAGTTTCACTCGAGTGCCAATTATTGGCATATTTAGTTTCTAATTATTGTTAGTAACATATATAATATATTACTACTGGCGGTTCGTCCCCAGGTACGTTTTAACGGTTAGTATGAAATATAAATCTTTAAATTTCTTGTCTTTTCTGTATTATAATTTGCATGTGTTATACATATAAATCTTTCTCTTGAATTACTCTATCTATTAAAAAAACCTCGTCAAAATCCGTTGAGATCTAAGCATACATAGGGACAGACAAACAACGGGAAGCGTCTTTGTTTTATACTACCATTTTTTAAGCAACTAGAAAGATGAAAAATACCTAATAAGACCAATAGGTCTATGAAAATATTCATACCTACTAAATATAAAAAAAAATCATTAAAATCGGTCGAGCCGTTTCGGAGGAGTGCGACCACAAACACCGTGACACGAGATATTTATATATTATTATTTATATATTTCATCCAAATCCGTCCAGCCGTTTGATTCATTGTGAAGGAGTAACAGACATACACAAGTATAACCTCTTCCTTTTTTTTAACTCGATTAAAATATATTTTAATTCTCATTTTGAATGTAAGTCTTTCAGTACACAATAAAGCTCTACATAGAATTACTTTATTTATAAATAACTCTCTGTAAGTGGCTTTAGTCACAGCAAGTTAAATTCTTAAAACCAGTATAGCATGTTATATTTTAATACGATGAGTAAAACATGATAGACATCTACATATATACATACTAGCGACTCACCCTCGCTTTGCTCGGTTTCGTCCGTAGGTGCGTTTTAATTTTTTTGAACGGAACCCTAATTGTTTTTTTAAAATAATAGTAGCCTAAGTTACTCCTTATAATATCAGCTATCTGCCAGTGGAAATCCCGTTAAAATTTGGCATGCCGTTTCGGAGATTAGCTGGAACAAACAGACGGACAGACAGACAGACAAACAAAAATGTTACATAATGTGTTTTTCTTATTATTACCGTATATAATTTCATATGCATTCAGTAAAAAGCTATTATTTTGATATTAAAAACAGACACTTCAATTTTATTTATCTGTATAGATAATAGAATTTAGTCGAATCTGTCAATTAAATATTTTTTTGGAAAATCTTATTGAAATAATCATTATTACCAATACAGAGGCCAAATCTATAGTTTTTAGAATTTTCTTTTGTCTGTCTGTGACCGCATCACAGAAAAATCACTGGAGAGATTTTGATGAAATTTAGTATGATGATAGCTGGTTATCCGGGTGAACATATAGGATACTTTTTACTGTGGAAAAATATCTCATCTCTGAGAAATCTATATTAAACTTTAAAACGTAAGTAGTAACGAACCCGAACGGAACGAGGGCGAGTGGCTAGTTTACCTATAAGCCTGTTTCTTACAAACCTATAAAGGCCAAAAGTATTGGAATATTTGAAAAGGGCAACATTTTATCTCTTTTAAGTACTTGTGATGATGAATTAATTATTTATTTTTATAATACTTTTTTAGTTTAACGCGAATATTCAATGTTTTGAATATAACTATCTTTTCGGATTTTGTCGCTTTTCATATTTTTGTTATCGACGAATGTTTTACAGCAAACATGGTCACGAGAGAGACTAAAATTTAGATGTCAACGGAACATACATACAATAGTTTTCCCTATAATATAAAAAAAAAACAAAAGGAAAATTAGAAAAATAAAATAAGAGGGCATTTCCCAACATTACTAACGTCTTTGTCTCGTGTCCGGCAACTTCCTTAATGAAAATACTGAGCACGTAATTAATATCGCTATTTAACTTCATACCTACGTAAAAAATAAAAGTTATGTAGTCTATTGGGCGGAATAAAAAAAACGGCCAAGTGCGAGTCGGACTCTCAAACCGAGGGTTCCGTAAACATTATAATAAGTTTATAATCGATTTTTTGTGATGTACAGTAACGTATATGTACGTACGATATAAGTCGATATAAGTCGAATTATTTCCTTTATAGGTGCTATAAGATATTGCTTCTTGCCAAATTACCAGATTACGATTATGAAAGAAAGAGACGGTCATTTAAATGTTTCTTTTTATTTGATATAAAACATGACACGTTTGGCTCAGTTTGTAGTGACTCTAATTGCCGTGCCAGCGGTCGCGGCTTTGAGTCCCGCTGGGGGCATTCATTTGTGTGATGGGAACGATTGCTTGTACTCCAGTCATGGGTGTTTATATTTATTATATGTATGTATTTAAAATTGTACATGTGTAGTGTATCATTTATGGTATCCATAACACAAGCTTCGTAGCTTACCATGGAACTAGATGGTGTGTTAATGTCCTAACTTATTTATTATTATTTATTTATGAATTCGATATTAAAGATAGTATAAAACATTTTTCCTTTGAGATTATACACTAAAAATCTTTATCGATAAAATTAATTAAACGTTGTCACTTCCCAATTCATATTTCATATTATGGTACAGATATATAATTGTTACCCACATAATAATATAACGGAAATAGTATAATTGCAAGTGAAGCTAATAAAAGCTTATTAGTAAATTTAGAAATAAAAAAGGCAGTGGTAGCCCAGTGGTAACGAGCTCGCTTGGAAAACCGAGTGAAGTTGAAACTTACAAAAATCCAAAGTTTGAACCTGCTACTTACACGAAAGAAGTTCAACCTCACCACATTCTAATAAACAAACATACAGACAATAAACGTTATTGTTATAAAAAAAGAAATATTTACACAGTATATTATATGTATAATCCCTATTTATGACGGCTTCTGTCAAATAATTCTGACTTTGGGATTTTAAAATGACATAAAAATCCCACGCGTGTAAGAACGAGAATGTATGGACTAAACTGTATGGTTTCGATAAAAATAAATAATATATTATACACCGTAGCGAAATTGGTTCGATTTAACTTAATGGATGTACACGAAAAAACCCCGGTTTCGTCCATGTTAGCTTAAAAGGTAGTAAGTAAGTAAGTCATGTCATTTCCCTATCCCTATCCCTATTTGCTATCCCGCATTTTTTTAATATTTCAGGATTCAATCTATCCTTGAAGTTAGTTAAAGCTTAAAACAATAATTCGTACATCAATCTATGTTTCCCGTGGTTTGAATACCACCAAGCATCACACTCTAAGTGTTAAATTTTTAAAACAAGATAATTTTAATTTAAAGTGGGTAATTATTATTATTATTATTACTTGTACTACTTTTCCTCTAATGGGAAAGAATTTCAAAGTTTTGATCTTCTTTTTCCTTCTTAGTTTTCTCTATCTTAACTTCTCATATCCGCGACTCCATTGGCGTATTTTTCTATTTAAAATTCCTTGTGTTTTTGTAAGGGGTTCGTTGTAGGAAGTAATCTCTGGGTCTACTGAACCGATTTAGATAAAATTTGGTAAGAAGATACTTTGACACCCTGGGACTGGAACCCTGGATATAGGATACTTTTTATCCTATATATAGTCTGTATGGGGAATGGTCAACAACAAGCTATGGTCGAACCCGAGCGAAGCGATGGTGAGTCGCTAGTAATATATAAAATGCTAGACTAAAATATTTCAACAACCGGTAACTCCAGAAATTAGTGCGATCAAAGAGAAAACATGGCCTAAAGTGGTAATGGAAAATATTGTACTTCTGCATGTTTACAATATATAAAAAGAAATAAATATTTAGACTATACTATAATTAACATTGTACAGGAATAGAACCTACAACCTCTGTATTGTATACTGTATTTCAGCCCTTTTTAAAGTCCCACTGCTGGGCACGGACCTCCCTTCAACAACCTCTGTAGTTAAGCAAATATTATTCATCCTAATATTATTTTGAGAACTAATAATAAACTTTAACAAAACTAAGTTTGAATATGTTTGAATAATTTAATTTATCAAGCTGTCATATTAGATGAAATATGAATATTGTTCGACGATATATATTTTTTTATAACAATTTACATATAATTATGATAAAGCGATATGAGATTGATTAAAAATTATCCTGGCACGTTGTAATATTTTTTATAGGTTAAATGTATTTTTCTCTAAACATCGCAATTAATTTCACGGGATTAGACATTTAAGCCCGTGGGATTAACTATCCCGATATTTACTTTAGTTAAAACAGCACAGCAAACAGTACAGATGTACGGCATCACGTTCAATTCTGCCTCGTGCGAGGTGCAAATTTTGGAAGATCTTCCTTCTATGTTTTTCTTAAGGGCTATAATATGGATATTCAAGAATTATATGTCGTCAGAATTTTTAAAAGCCAGCATAGGATTCGCAACTCCTGATGTCTATGAATGACAATAGCTACTTACCATCAAGTGGATCGTTTGTTTATCTGTAACTTTTACCATAAAAAAAGGTAGTAGGTAATGATATGTATTCCTTAAAATGGTAATCTGACTAATTTCGATTACAGAAGTAATCTTACTGAGATAAACTAACATATGGCATAGTAATAATAATGTCATTCCGGCGGATTTCGGCCACTGGGTCCAATCTCATTGAGACTAGCCAACTGCGCAGGAGATATTATAGTGCAGCGCGTGTACGCGCAGACACAAGTGCACTCTCTATTACTGTCACTCTCATACTCCAGTAGAACAGCTGCTCGACACGACTAGTGGGAGTTACGGCGCGGGATCGACGGCTTAGCAAGGCACGGGGCTTAGACAACGCCAACTTCCCAATTCCGGGCTGTTACTGAGAATTTCTCGAGAGCCCGCCCGTGTCCTAACTTCCGATCGCTAACAAAATTCACAGGATCACCCGCTGGGCTAATCTGAAGATTACCTGAAAATTTCATCAAAATCGCTCCAGCTGTTTTGGAGTCCATAGGAAACATACATCGATTTTTATTTTATCAACAATTTAAATTCATTTATTGCTCGGAAAATGGAGTCTTTTATGAAAATTTAGGAACACACCAACTGCAGCGCCACCTACTGGATTCATTTGTGTTTTCAAACGATCCAGGAGCCCATTGAAATATACATACAAAATCTCATCCAAATCGGTCCAGTCATTTAGGAGGAGTAGGTTAACAAACACACGTACAGAAGAATTTTATATATTAAGATCATAACTTGACCAGTGATATTACGTTTAAGTTTTATTTTGACAAAGAAAGTATTAGTATTTAACGTAAATTTAAACCTATGACCTCAGTTATAGTGATTGTATTCAGTATAAAAAACCACTGGGTTTCAGAGATATTTATCAAATTTCATTGTAGAAAGACTTAGAACAGCTACGACTATCGGTATCCATTCAACAGTAGTAATATGACCGATTTAATCACAGGCGTAATCTTACTGAAACAAGCTCTCAAACTCAAGTCCACTCTTTAGTGTCTCACTTCCAAGCAAAGCAATTCGACACGACTCGTCACAAGCATAGACAAGGTATTCGATAATCGATATCACAAATAGAAAATCTATACATATAATAAAAGTAACTAAGCCGAATCTGTACATTAAATATTTTTTTGGAAAATTTTATTGAAATAAACATTATTATCGATACAGAGGCCGAATCTATAGTTTTTAGAATTTTTGTCTGTCTGTCTGTTACCGCATCACAGAAAAACCACTAGAGGGATTTTGATGAAATTTGGTATGGTGATAGCTGGTCATCCGGGTCAACATATAGGATACTTTTAACCGCGAGAAAATGTCTCATTTCTGAGAAAAAATACAAAAATTGCAATGTAAGAGTATACTAATATGTAAAACCTAAGAATTTGCTTTTTGGTCATCAGAACGCGGGCGGAGCCGCGGGCGATGCTAGTTTAAAATATAATGTAGGAATGACATATTCTGACCACAGGATATAGCGCTTGGATATGTTATTATCTATTTATTGATAGAGATTTTTACAAGCTTTTATTTATTGTTGTCATCAACAGATTGAGCTGAGATTTTGTATATATGTTTAAGTTAGATGATAAAGCATGGTTAGCTAAGTAACGTTATTCTAAATCCAACATGGCGGACTCCCATCGATGGCGGACTATGTTTTTATGCACCCCCCTGACATGAATATCAAATGAAAGGGTTTGGTGAGAAGGATATAAATAAATACATAAAAAAAACAAACTATAAATTAAATCAAACCCATTTACTACATTACACAATTTATCTATAGCTATATTAAATATTATTTGAAAAATCTTATTGAAATAGTTATTGTTATCGATACAGAGGCCAAATCTTGTCTATATGTCTGTCTGTCTGTCTGTTTGGGAACGCATTACGAAAAAACCACTGGACAGATTTTGATGAAATTTGGTATCATAATAGCTGGTTATCCGGGCAACATACTGCGTTTTACTACGGGAAAATATGTTATCTCTGAGAAATCTATACTAAACGTAAGATAGTATATTATAATATTATTATATACTATATTTTTAATATTCTTATACAAAAACAAAAACTACCAAGATGGCTAAAATATTTTTGCATAACTCATTTCGACGACAGTATAATAAATTAAATTATTTAAATGTATTCATACATGTTTCTAATTAGCGTCAAAATATAACTAAAGTCATATGTTCTTATTAATTTACTTGTGTTTTTGTATAAATGTCATAAATTAAAATGTCAACGGCTTGTTGAAATGTCGAAGGTACTTAATAATTATATGTTTATATCTACGTCTATATAAATATTAATATGAAGCTGAAAAGTTTGTCTGTTTGTTTCAACGTCTGGTCCAATTAGGAAAAAAACTTTTAGCTTTTTCTAGTCCATCTCTTAATTCATTATTTTATTATATCTGCGTGTCTGTAAGTCTCCGACTGCATAGTACTATGTTTTTAGTTTGCTTTTTACGCAGTCGGATTTTTATTTTTGTAAAAAAAAAATTGTTGTTATCTAGCATTTCTCAAACACATTGCATTTGAATATATAGATAAGTTGTATATATTTTGTCAGCCATTTGTAAAACCCTTTATTTTGATACATACTATATTATAGACATACATACCTAATACTGTACTCATACACTCGAAAAACAGAACCCTCCTTCTGGTTCAGTCTGGTAAAAAGCGAGTTCTTTTTTTGTTATTTTAAATGTATAATTTAGTAACTAGAATATTACAATAATACGTTATTATATTAAATTATGCAGAAACATAAAAATGAATGTTTTGATAACAATCAAGATGTAAAGGATAGATTACATAAATTATTTAAAACTAAAAACATTAAAATTAACATATATAAATACTAATATTAAATGACAATAATTAAGAAAGAACATCCGAAAATTCCGAAAACGTTAAAATTCTTAAAATATTTTATATCTTTTAGAGTACCGTACTCGAAGGGTGCCAACGGAACCCTATTACTAAACCTCCGCTGTCCATCCGTCCGTCTGTCTGTCAGAGGAATTGATCGTATCTCGTGAACCGTAATAGGTAGATAGTTAAAATTTTCAGAGAGGTATGTATTTCTATTGCCGTTATAACAACAAACAATAAAAATAAATAAAAAAAAAACAAGAATATTTTTTTTACCATTCGTAATCAATCATCTAAGATAATTTATACTACATACATACAGTAAAAGGCATATTGATAAAAAGTGCATGGACGATGGAACCCTTCGCGTGCGAATTCAACTCGCACTTGACCGATTTAATTATATATACCCTGGAAACTCGTTAAGTCCTTTAATGATAGTCGAGTAATGGAACTACAAATAAAATGATTCTATAAAGGACATAGTGAGGAAAGCTTAATGTTCGAGAGAACCTAGAAAGTTTTCAAAAGACATGTGAATCAAACCAAACCACATTTGGCCAGCGTGGTGGGCTATGGCTTGGCCCCTTCGCCTAATTTTTCTTGATGATGAAAAAAACTAATTTTTCTTGATTGTCTCGGGTAGTTATAAAAATGTGACACTGTCCTAATATTGCTCAGTTCTTAATAAACATTTGTGAAATTAGGAAAAAGAAAAAGTGATTGCAAATTGCGAAAAAGTGAGTGTTGGATCGTGAAAGTAAAATAATTAGTGCATGTGGTAAAGTGTTTTATTACAAATCGCCAACCCAGATGTTTAGTGCTAAAATATTATTGTTTGATTTTGTGTAATTTATGTGTTGAAATAAAATGATCTTTATTATTATTACAATGGAATAATATTCCAAAGTATATAAATGTGGAATAAAATAAAATAAAAAATTAAGTACACATAATAATTATAATTTTTGCATTTATATTTTTATTTGATTTAGAAAATATTTTTATAAATTTATTGTCATCAGATTGTAGGATACTGTGGTAAAAGTATTTTATGTTATTGTACTGTACAAATAACATAATTCGTTTAGTTATTTCGTCAAATATCGATATATTTTTCGACATTGTCAAGCACTAGTCGATGTCAAATGGACTCACTCGACAGTTTTGTCATTTGTTCTGAATGGTATAATCCAGCCATTTTATGATGGTTGTCAGATGTCAACAATACATAGAAATATCGACTATATTTAACATAGTCGGATAATATGACATTTTATTTTACATTTAATTAAATTGTGTGATAAATAACAGTAAATGTAATAAAATAATGTATTTACAAGTGAAAAGAAATACTGCTGCTTCCGCCGTTATAGTTTTTACATCATTTAACAGAACATTTAGTCATTTTTGGGAGATGTTTTGTTGACAAATAAGTGCTTGAGACTGACGCAAAAAACAAACGACCAAGCCTAAAATCTCCTGGTTACTGAGAAGACCGATAAAGGTGCGTCCGCTTATATGTCTGGTCCAGTGGTTAATTCGTTCATGGTAGTAGTGTATCATTTTATTGGTGAAATTTCGTCTTCTTCACGCATAAAGAACTAAACGGATTTAGATGAAATTTACTACACAGATAGTTTGATCTAGAGACGCGCTCGGGCGAAGCAAGGGTAAGTCGCTAGTATGTTAATAATTAATATTAACCGAAAATCGAATCTGTATCCTTAGATTCATTTTATAATTGAATTCGCTGTAACAAACCACTAGGTCCTTATACTAAGAGATATTTATCAAAATTCAATCGTAATTGCGAATATACACAGAATGACTCATGGTTTAACATATAAGGTGCTTTCACGCCTTTTCCTTTTGTGGAACCAAAGGTTATCGCCAATCTTTCATTGATTTCTTTATCTAAACCCTTTTAAGAAATATCGTGAGTTTTAAAATTAAAAACGAAAATAAATTCAAGAACGATCTAAGAATAAATATTTTTCTTTTAATACATTTAATTAGATATATACATATAACAAACATAATAAGTTCATTTAATTAGACTATACATATAACAAAATTGTAACTAAGCCGAATCTGTACATTAAATATATTTTTGGAAAATCTTATTGAAATAGTCATTATTATTGATGCAGAGGATGAATCTATATTTTTAGAATTTTTGTCTGTCTGTTTGTTTGTCTGTTACCGCATCATGGTAAAAACCACAGGAGGGATTTTAATGTTTGGTATGATGATATCTGGTTATCCGGGTCAAGATATAGGGTACTTTTTACTGCGGGAAAATATCTCATCTCTGAGAAATCTATACTAAACGTTAAAACGTAACTAGGAACGAACCCGAGCGGACCGAAGGTGAGTCTCTAGTAACTAATAACAAACAAAATTGTCTGCTACATTTGTGTGTACCACAACCTAAATGGCTAACTACTCGGTCTAGTGATTCATAGGTCCTTGGTTCGAGTCCCGGATCTGGCTAACTGCAGTTCTTAGGTTTTTCTGTTAAAAAAAACTTAGTAGCAGCCCGAATTTGGGAATTTTGTGATTTCTTACCGTAATATCGGATTGTCGACTTACAAAGAACTTCGAAAGTTAAACAATGGAGTAAGCGCGTGCACACACGGACTATTTTAAAATATACCTTTGGACAAATGGCGAATGACATTTAGAAAGGCTACTCTGACCAAAATCGGTCAGAAGGCCTTTTATCTTTACTAAGTAAAGAGAAATGAATCAACATATACCTACATTTAACCCAACGTCTAAGAGGCTAATCTCACACTCCTATATTCTATCTATCTGTCAATTCATCCCTGTCGTTTAACGTCCCACTGCTGGGCACGAACCTCCACTCAATACGAGGGGGATCAGACCATAGTCCACCACGCTGGCCAAATGCGGGTTGGCGGACTTCATATATTTTTCAAAAACTTGTTAGGTTCTCTAGGACATACATTTTTTTTTCATTTGCAAGTGATAATCTTTTAAAAATTATTCGTACTTTAAAATACCACAGGGATGAGACTCGAAAATGAACCCGTTTCACTTGGTTTTCCAAGCAAGTACGTCACCACTCAGCTACTACTGATTCTTGCCTTATTACATTATACGCCTATATTATACAACCATATATCAGAATTAACTATCATTTAAAATGACAACTGACAAAGCTGTATAAACATTGGTGAAAATATTTAATTTTTATTCATCATATTCATCTTTCTTTAATCATATGATGGGTATTTTTTTAGTATAAATCGAATTTTTTACCGACATTACAAAAGGAAGTACTGAATTCTCTATTATCTAGTTATCTGTCTTATTGGTTTAGTGGTTATAAGGTTGCAGCTCCAAATGTTCTGAGTTCGAGTCCCAAGCCAGGCTAAGTACAGTTATAAGAAATTCTCAGTAACCACCTGGAGTTGGGAGGTTTGTAGTATGAAACCGTCATACTTCAGAGGAGATGTATTTGTGGACATCTGTCACAGACTCTTTAGTTTTATTTATAGTATACTAATTTATGGTATGATGATTTTTATACCCCTTACTTGAGAAATGATTGATTCCCAATATAAATTTCCGTCCCACTTTTCATCCCTTTAAAGCATGATTTCTGGGATAAAAACTATCCTATGTAAGGACATATCCTGTCCTGTCTGTCTGTATGGAGATTTACCAAATTTCCCCATACCAAATTTTATCTAAATCGATTCAGCGTAAAAACTGAAAAGGTAAAAGACAGCCAGCCAAAGTTACTTTCACGTTTATAATATTAGTATGGATGGACGTATATTATTGCAAATATAAGTAATTGCCTTGAGTGGGAATGGAATGCATGACCGCTTTGTAGACGTTCCGCTAAAGTTTGAATAAAACTTTCGCCTTTTTTATAAAATTAATGTGTTCAAAACCATGTTTAAAAGCTAGTAAATTTATTTGTTGAATGAAAAATCATAAATTTTTCTTCGAACATAATTTAAGTCATCGAAAACATTTTTAAAAAGAATCCGGACATATGGAAAGGTCCTGTCAAACGACTTTCAACCCATTTTCTCGGGAGTTAAGGTTGAAAATGAATTAAATTTGGAAATAATATGATTTTTATTGTTATTGTAAAATAGTCTGTATTAGAAAGAAATAAAGTCCTTCCAAGTTAATACTGATGGATCACTTACATGATAGCCATTTGCTTATAAAACTTCATAAACATTACCGGTACGTTATTAGGTGTGCTAAAATGTCACATGCTTTTAAAATAGGTTTTATCTTACGAAGTTTATAAATGTGTAAATAAATAGATAGTGTATTAAAATATTCAGGATTTTCTAAAGTAGATGGACTTGGTATAAGTATTTTTTTTTTAATATTACCGGCTTAACTTCGATTCGCTCAAACGAGCGCTTTTTGTATTTATACAAGTAACGCCACCTATTGGCAAATTTTATTACTAACAATATCCTATATATTCTGGATCATCTGTAAGTCTATCTGTGCAACCGAATCCGTCCAGTCATTATTGCTTGAAGGAGAAAAACAGAAACACATACATATTTTACCACTTATAGTAGTAGTTTGAGAGTTTTTGCACGTGGTTCCCCTTATATATGGCAGATCGATAATAATATTATATTAAATTAAAAAGTAAAACAAAACCGACATGTAATTCGCCATTTTGTGGAGGCGGTCATCTTGGATCTGAAATTTATCATAGTGTATAGTATTCTACTAGTCATGCCCTTTCATTTGATACCGATATTGAGGGAGTTGTGAAAAATATGTAATCCGCCATTTTGTGACCGATTTTCATCAAACATAGCTGAGAGCACTACCAACTAATTCACCTTTCAAACAAACAAAAACGAAATCGGTTCAACAGTTCGGGAGCTACGATGCCACAAACAGACACACACACACACACAGAGAGAGAGAGAGAGAGACGTCAAACTTATAACATCCCGTCGTTTTTGCGTCGGTGGTTAAAAAGTAGCCTGTTTGGTAATTGACAGCCATATTTTTTACTAAATGAAGTGAATTTTTTTCTTTAAATGTATGGTTCTAAGAAATTAAAACAATAAAGTAAACAAAAAATAATTACTATTATAGGAAAATAATAATTCTAAGGTCTTACGCCATTTTACTCACCCAGGTCTGACTCACACGTAAATATTTACGAAGAGAGAACGCTGCTCGCCAAATGTTGTGACATAGCACTACGAAGATTTAGACACGATCTATGTTGTATATAAAAGTATAACCCTAGATATGTATATTGTATATAAAAATAAAATTTGTCTGTTTGTTTATAAGTAGGGAATAATCCCTAATACTATTAATATCTATGTACTGCACACAATAAGTCGTTATAAGAAAACTAATCTATACTATAGTATTATAAAGAGGTAAAATTTGTGAGTTTGTGATATTGTGAGTTTGTGTCGTTGTAGGGGGTAATCTCTGGATCAACTAAACCGATTAAGATTAAATTTGGTAAGAAGATAGTTAGAGACCCGGAGAAGGACATAGAATACTTTTTATCCCGGAAATCATCCTTTAAGTAGGTGAAAATGGGGATGAAAGTTTGTATGGGGAAGCAAGCTAAGGATGAAACCGAGCAAAGCGAGGGTGAGTCACTAGTTTCCAATAAAATTGTTGATGGCTCGTAGTACGCGGTTTCGATTCTCACGAAGGAGCCTCAGTTTGTTTCCGCCAACGTAAACTAAAAGCTAAATAAACGAAAAAATAATATCAGTTACATCGAAATAATAACCTATTGTTAACTTAAAATTAAATTAAAAAAAACTTAAAACAATATAATAACTCTATTATCAGCATTGGTTCCTTAATTAAGCCCAATCTGACGACCGGTTATATTACGATTAAAGATATAAAGTATTTAAGGGCCGAGCATAATACACGTAACAAAATATATAGACACAAATTATACAAACGTGTAAACACACATACACACAAACCCAAAAACATTATTCTTCATCAGAGCAAGACAGATGAAATGCGGAGAAAAATAAATCCATTACAGATATTAAAAACATATATTTTTAAGATTGATCCTTTCAACTCTCTGTATAGTTATTTAGGATCTATTGACCTTTTCCTTTAACCCGTAAATATTTGTACAGATTTCACATTCTGTAATAAATAAATAAAGAAAATTTATATCTGTTACATTTCAATGGTTACAAGTTTGATATCTGCTCATGTGATTTCTTTGTTCCTCTAGAAGGACCTTTCTAGTTAGTACATATATTAATAATGCCCTTTTGACCTATATTCGGTCATGAGAGCCAATTTTAGTGAGACTAAAATTCTTCAAATTCTAGTAGGATCACAATTTGACACAGCCATTGAGGTTAGGAGTGGAAGTTATAGAAGTTAGAAGATGGCACGCCTTGGGAATGAAGTAATCGCCTCCAGAATACTTAATCTTTATAGAAGTAATGTAAATTATAATTTAACTTACAAGAAAGATAACGAAATACGCTGAGTTTTTTTCGCCAGTTCTCAGGTCTGAGGCTTGTTCTTTCCGAACTGGTTGTAGATTTATGACGTTTAGTAAAAAATGTAATAATTTAATGCTGAATAAAATATTTTGAATTTGCATTTAAACGGACTGCTATCATAGAAACACCAGTGACAACTCATCGTTTGCTTGTACATATCTTAGCTTCAAGCTGGACTAGAATGCCAAAGAGACCTAAACCATTTTTTTTCTATTTTATGTCAATATTGGGAAATTTTGGATAAACTGAAAGTGCTTTTCCTATAGAATTTTTCGTTGGACAGTATTAACATCTGTCGCATCAGCTAGTCTATATACATATAAATAAACACGTCACGTTCAGAAGAACACCTTTTCCCTCTATTGTTAACCAATTTTCTATTTGTTTTAATAGTTTTTAACGAGTATTTTAATGATTATGATCGAATTTCGGCCACCAGACTAACACTAATAGGTAACGTATATTGTTATAAATAAATAATTCTAATAATTCTTTCTATCCTTTCGTAGGCTATCTATCATAAAATGCATTACTGGGTACAAATTAGCGCCTTTAACGGGTTCGAGTCCCGCGCTGGATAAACAACTAAATACATTACGGGCGTTGGATGGCCTTCGTTAATGTCGTGGATCATTAAGAATTGCTTCAATTTCACATTAGTACAGAATAATTGGTAATTTATAGTATCTACTGAATATTGTATTCAAAGCCCTTTATAACGTCCCACTGCTGGGCACGGACCTCACTTCAATTTTGGGACTTTTTGCACCGTTAGGCAAATGGTAGGTAATCATGTTAAAAATGACTGGCACATAAAAGTATCAAAGATGCAAGACAAAGGATTTAAGCCCGATCCACTTAATTTTTTTAAAATAAACAATTAGATTTAGTGTATACAGACTAATTATGCAAGTAAGTATATTTTTTCATAAAATTGTTTAATGAGTCATGGAAGATATCGATATCGTGTTCGGCATATCGTTATATGAATTAACGATTCGATTAATCGAAAAGCATTTGCCGAGATTGGTTTTGAAGGAAATAGGTACAAAGTTGTTTTGAAAGGATATCTAGAAATAGATCGGAAGAAGACTATATGTATTGATCTGGCTCATTAACGCTTGAAGGCTCGCGGATACGATGACATGTAAGTTAACAATTGATTTCCCGAAAACTAATCACGGAGGCGTTAAGTTTCCTGTCTAACTTATTATAAACAATCTATACACATAAATAAAATTGAACTGTCTATTTGTAATGTCAAAATAGCAGTTGTTTGTTTGTGATTTTTTGTGCGGAGATAGTTGGAGGGCCAGAGGAGACATATGCCCGATTTCACCAACAACCCCTAAGCTACCACCTACGTATGGGATCCCTAGCTTAAAATTCCCCTAAACTAGCCCCTAAATTAAATTTCGTTTTACCATCGTCTTTAAGCCCATATTTCGAGCACCTAAATTTAGGGGGCCTTTTAACATTTAAGTGATCCCTAATTATCGGTGAAACAGAAACTGTCCCCTAACAGCCCCCTAACCATGTTTAGGAGATCCCTAAACTTAGGCGACGCTGGTGAAATCGGACTATAGCCCACTTTTTAGCCCCCGACGCAAAAAGAGAGGTGTTATAAGTTTGACGTCGATATCTGTCTGTGTGTGTGTGTCTATCTGTGACATCATAGCTCTCAAACGGATGGACCGATTTCGATGCGGTTTTTTTCATTTGAAAGCCAGTTTCCTTGCGGTGGTTCTTAGTTATATTTGGTTAATATCTGTCCAGCAGTGTAAGAGTATCAGCTCTATTCCAAGATGATGAGTGAATGAATGATGATAAGGCATTTTGGCGTATTAACTATATTATTATTAACTCGATTAAGTGCTTCACGCGTACCAGTGTAATCGTTAAATGACAATTAATTTGAATTAGGGATTTTTAAATTTGTAATTTATAATTATTACAGCGGGAGATTATCTCATTCCCACATGAAAACGCGTTATAATACAACCCACAACAACTCATCATACCTATGTATATAGTATAGTCTATCTATTCCATATTAACCGTTAAAACGAACCTAGAGACGAACGATCACGATTGTGAGTCGCTAGTAGATAAATATGTATATCAAGCTTTTTTTATTAAAATTACCATAAAAAATACTTTTTTAATTTAAAATAAGTATAACGATTCACCTTTATTTCGTTAAAAGAGGAAATTCAAATACTAAAATTTGGCGATTTTATAAGTATTTTACGTCTTTCTGAATACTTTGGTTTATATTGCACGTAATTAAGATTGACATTTCGCATCAAAGTAATTTCCTTTGAATTTTACGTTTATGACTGTTTTATTGCTTACTGATATCAAAAGATATCATTTTCCTGTGACTTTGTTTGCGAGTTTATTTTTTAAAGCTCCAACTAGAAACAAACACGTAGACTGTTTTTTTTTTTAATTTATTAATATATACCTCTGTTTCACATAAGCCTCCCTAAATAAATCAAACTACAATAATAAATGTAAAAATTTGTATGTATATTTGTATAATTGTTACTCTTTCGCATTTAGTTAAATTAAAAATGTAGTATAGAACTTAAAAATGTATTATGAACTTTTTTTAATGTTGGGAAATGCATTTATGGATACTATCTTCTTACATACAGGTAGCTATGTGGGACTCACCAGCTAGGAAAGTACTACCAGTACTATCCAACAAAACCCAACGCAGGATCGCTTACGCACTCGCATACGACGCCCTGACAGCTGCCTGCCGAAACAGAGCACACAACTAAGAGGTTGCTTCTAACCAAGTTGTTCTTGGCTTCACTACCACGACAAGGTAAGCACACGCGGAGGGATGACATGACCTGGAGTACCACATAGGTTCCTCCCCAACGTGCGTTCACCTTGTCGTGAGAGGAGGGCGGAGGGGGGGGGGGGGCTCAGTAATGCTTGCTCCTGTTACTTCTCTGATAGCAGAGTGGACCTTGGAGCAAACCCGTGGTTGTTGTGGTCTGCTTCATCAGACCTGCCGTCGAGGCGACGTAGTTGAATGCGTAAGCGATCCTGCGGCACCCCATTAAGATGGGAGAAGTTGCGTTGGGTTTTAGTGGGTAGTACTGGCTTTGCCGGTGAGTCCTTTCGTGAGAGTCACTTCGTGCTTAAAATTTAACCTCTCAAAAATAAATCTATCTAAAAATAGGCAAAAACAAAATGGTTCCGTGCCCTTTTCAACCGATTTTCTTTTTTTTTGTTTAGTAGCTTTTAGCGAGCTTTATTGCTATCTATAAAAAAAGATGTACTTAATAATGATGGCTAGTTAATATAAATTCACCCATTTCAGTCAGACAAACAAACAGACATAACTTATTCACTTTTAACATTAGTAAGGAAACAAAGTTAAGTTTAATTTATAGCATACATTTTTTCTTTAATTAATATCAACTTTAGAGTTTTATATGCTATATATTTACATTTTATTTTGTTTTAAGTATACTTATAAGAGTAACGGTAGCTCATATGTACATACATATGCATATACAATTTTAGAAGCTTTTTACGTATTTAAAAAAAACTTTTTATTCATATTTAAGAAATGAATATAGTGGGATATCTATACTAATACTAATTAGCTTATTCTTTCTATTTATCAATATCACATACAAGGACTCACCCTTGCTCCGCTCGAGATAGTCCCTACTTACGTTTTAACGTTTAGTATATATGTTGACCCGGATAACCAACTATCATCATTCCAAATTCCATCAAAATCCATTCAGACAAGAATTCTAAAAATTATAGATTCGGCCTCTTTTTCGATAATAATGACTATTTCAATAAGATTTTCCAAAAAAATTAATAAAATAATATAGAAAAACATAAGTAGGGACGAACCCGAGAGTCACTAGTTATATAAAAGTGAAAAGTTTGTTTGTTTGCTTGAAGTTATCTCTGGACCTACTTGTCTGATTTAAAAAAATCTTTTTGAGTTTTGTAGCGAGCTTCGCTCGGCGTTTCTTCGTAAAATAATATAAGAATGGATTTTTTTTTTCAGAAAGTACACCAATATAGATAAAATTATAGTACCTATATTTATTATTTTATTATTATCAATACGTAGATATAAATGAAGGTAAATATAAGCTATAAAAAGTATTCTACGACACTGACGATAATGTATTTTTTCTTAATGAAATTCCATCACCTATTAGTGGTTCATGAGTTTGCCTCAAACATACAAACTTACACACTTAGCTTCCTTATAATATTAAAGTACATTTTCTTCAAATTATGCTATATTCTTAATATATTAGGGGAAGTATTACCTATATAGTCTACATTTGTGTTAAATAATAAGCAACGTTAACGATGTGCTGCATTCCCGATTGTGAATAAAGCTTGCCACACACTTCTATACTAATATAACAGCTTTGTATATAGCATTCGAAACCCGAACTGATTTTATATTTTATTCAATTACTCTGTTTGAAATGGAACTTAGGTATAAATAATTAATATAAATATGTTGTAACATAAACACACAGCACCATCTAGTTGTATGGTAAGCTACGAGGCCTGTGTTATGGTTACCAGATAATTGATACACTACACATAAATACAACTTTAAATACATACATATTATAAATATAAACAGCCATGACTGGAGTACAAGCATTCGTGCTCATCACACAAATGAATGCCCCCAGTAGGACCCAAACTGCGACCACTGGCACAGCGAGTAGAGTCACTACTAACTGAGCCAAACGTGTCGTTAAATTGTGTCGTGTGTATGTTTTAATTTGAATTGTAATAATTTGAATGATCATAGATCTTAAGACACTTAATATTTCTTAAGAAAATATTCTTCAATATATCATCCAAGTTGATTCAGCCGTTTCTGAGCGGTAAATAAGTAAAAATTTGTACAAACTTTTGCAATTTTAATAGTAATCAGATAAAAAAATTAAAAATATTTAAAAAAATGGGTAATATGTGTATAAGCATGAATAAACAAACCTAAATCACTAAAAGTTATACCTGTTTTGTCTAGATCAATAATTGTCAAATATTATTTAACTCTAAGCTAAGCCAAAAATCTTGGCGAGGATAAAGCACAATTTTCTAACTCACTAAACATGGTAATCGTTATCATATAAATTACTAGCATTGCTCGCGGCTTCGCCCGCGTCCAGATGACCAAAAACCAAATTCTTAGGTTATACATATTAGTATACTCTTACATTACAGTTTTTGTATTTTTTCTCAGAAATAAGATATATTGTAAAAAGTATCCTATATGTTGACCCGGATAACCAGCTATCACCATACCAAATTTCATCAAAATCCCTCCAGTAGTTTTTCCGTGATGCGGTAACAGATAGACAGACAGATAGAAAGACAGACAGACAAAAATTCTAAAAACTATACATTTGGCCTCTGTATCGATAATAATGACTATTTCATTAAGATTTTTCAAAAAATATTTAATGTACAGATTCGACTTAGAATTTTATTATATGTATAGATATACGCACCTATAGAAGACAAAAAATAAATAAATAAAAAAGTGCGAACAGTTGTGCAATTCGCACACGGTAGAAGTGGAATTTCAGAAAAGTAACCTACGAGAGAATGAGATGAATATATAAAAGAATATAGGAATAGGATAATTATTGTAAGGTTTATTTTTTTTTAATAATATTTTTAAAGCTTAAAAGTCATTCAGTATCATTTTTATTATTTTTCACTTCCTGTGTAATTTATTCTATCTCATTCTTTTATTCTATCTCATTTCTCTCGCCTGCTTAATCCTATATATTTATGTGCTTGTCTTTTTGTCGTGACGTTTTTCGTTTTTGTGATTTTCGTTTCATCGAGTTTCGAATCACAACGATTCTAAAGAAGTTTCACTTCAAAAATATTTTATTGTATAAACTTAACGTGAATAGCCAGCTTTATCCGCCTATTCTGTAGGCATCTTCTGCCATGAATAAACTAAAGCCCGTGAAAGGCTTGAATGTTGCTTGATCTTAAACACCGTATTATGGAAGTTATAGCGATCTGATGGGATAGATAATATACTGTTTATCTAAAACTAGTGCCCTCTTGTGGCTTTTCTTACCTATAATAACATTTTTTATATTAATAATACTGTATACAGCGCCATCTTTTAGCTAATTTTGTTACTAACAATAGCCTAGGTCATTCCAGGTAAAAAATATGTATACTAAATCTCATCCAAGTTCATCCAGCCGTTCGAAGCTGCAGCAAAGAGTAAAAAGCACACATACATACTTTCACATACATATAATTTTTCGCATTTATGTTAGTTCGAAATATTAAAAAAAAATAATTAATTCTAGTCCCGAGTGTAACTACGAGAAATCGCGGTGTTTCAACAAAGTGGAAGCGGTTCACTATGATATTCTTGTATATTTTTTAATTAGTTGTAGACGTTCTAATTTTTTTTCCTTTCATATTCCATATATGAAAACGTCGAGAGAAAACTGCATATCTCTTTTTAAGTATATTTCGCGTACGTAGGAGTAGTCACAGTTAATGTGGAGATTGTGCAAGAAAATAATATCTAATGATATGCATTTGCCCGCGTCTCCGCTTGTCTAGTTTATTTATTCACTTCTAAAGTGATTAGTGATGTTAGATAATAAATTATGTCGTTCATTAATTTTATATTAATATATAAAGCGAAGTGAAGCGAAGTGTTTGTTTGTTTATGCGTGCTAATCTTTGAAACTATCGATCCGATTCAAAAAATTTGTCGCACTTTATTATCTACTAGCGACTCACCCTCGCTTCGCTCGGGTTCGTCCCTAGCTTGATCCCCCATAAAAACTTTCATCCCCATTTTCAACCCCTTAACGGATGATTTCCGGGATTAAAAGTATCCTATGTCCTTTCCAGGGTCTCAAACTATCTTCTTACCAAATTTAATTTAAATCAGTTCAGTAGATCCAGATCCAGAGATTACCCTCTAAATCGTCACAAACTCACAAACTTTACCTCTTTATAATATTTGTATACTTAGATTGGTTTTTTCATTATGTATTTAACATTATATATGTGTAGTGTATCAACTATCTCCTATTCCCATGGAACTAGATGGTGATGGTGTTAATGTCCCAACATATTTAAATATATTTAATTAATTATAAGGGCGATTTTCCATAACGATATCTAGTTAATTTTTACAGTACATTTAGTTTAAAGCATATTACGACCAGACTAGACCTGTTTCAAGATATATTAATAACTATTTTGTATAAAGAAAATAACTTTGATGGTCTGAAGACGTTTATGCCGTTTAATAAGCTTTATGTACGCTTTAAAAAGCTTTTACAATGTAACCTTTTATATGGCGGTTATATAGCTTGTACATGCGGCTTTGCTCGCTGTGGTCTTATCTACTAAGATCTAAAGATACTCGTTTTTTATAAAACCTATAAGAATTTAAATTTTTAATGCAAAATATACATTGGATGTAATAAAATCTAAAATTAAAAAAAAAAGTAATGAAAATAAAAATATATAATTATTTTAAAATAGATTTATAATATAATAGAATTTAGATTTTAGAATAAATCAGTACAAAATAAAAAAAATATTGGTATCACTTTTTCTTTATACTGGTAATATTTTGAAGTTGGGAAGGATTTTTAATATATGACTTATTTACTACCGACTAACCACTACATTTACTAATATCGCAAGACGTGCTGGAACAATTCGTAATACCTTAAATCCTTTATACGTGCAGGTAACAAATACAATAACCGCATGAAAATTTGCTTAATATTTCTCGAGATTAGAGCATACATATGTACTAACAGAGGATTTGAGGTACGAGTACTTCTTTTTACCATACCATGGCGAAGCCCAAAGGAGATTTATGTGTTTGAACCATAAACATCTATGTATGTAAGTAAGTATATATGTATGTATGTCCGATCCAATGTTTCCTAGTGTTTATTAAACGGCTTTACCGATTTAGATGAAATATAAGTCGTTAGTCTTGATATCGATAGTGTCAATAGAAATTCAAGATGGCGGACATAAGATACCAATTTGTAAGTCGTGAAAAAGTCAACTAAACGTATGGAGTCGGGTATTAATTACAATGAAGATTCTTATGAGACAAAAGTATATACACGGCGTATGTTTAAATATAATTAAGGATAACAAAACTATCCATATAATAAAAGTGTAACTGATCGCTGTCTGTACATGGGAGATATTTGTGAAAAACCATATATATATGGGTGGTCTTTACTAACGTAATAGAACCCAAAATAATGATTTTAGAATTTTTGTCTGTTTGTCTGCGCGTTTGTACGCGCTAATCTAAGAAACGGCTTTACCGATTTTGGTACGGTTTTCACTAATGTATTGTGGTAAGCTTTACTTAACATTTAGAATTTGTTTTATTTCAATCGTTTCATAAATAAAAAAGTTTATTTCAATTTAAAGAATCACCTAGGGACGACCCCAAGCGTAGCGAGGGTGAGTCGCTAGTAGTTAAATAAAACTCCAAATGTCTATTTGAATTAAAACGAAAAATCTGTAAATAAAAAGAATAAATTTGAAAATCATTTTTTTTTATTAATTTTTTTTTGTATGTGTAAGGATATATTTGCTAAGGTGATTTCGAATAGAGCATTTCAATACAGAACCCTAAAGCACTTCTCATAATTAAGCTACAAATAATTAAAGGATCGTTTCTATTATTATTATTGATTGATGACCGACAGACCGACAGACCGACAGACCATTGTATCCTATATATGAGTTATATTTTTACTATTTTCTTTACTTCTTAGCTTTAAGCATTGAAAAATTGCATTTTAACCGACTTTAACGCTTAAAAAAGTACATCGACTTCAATTGGTTCAATATTAATTTTTCCATCTTTAGGAATGAAAAGTTTTCTAGACATCAACAATGCTATAACGGTCCTATTCTATGAAAAAAAAAACTTTTTTCATATTATTTCACTAGAAATCATTGCGAATTGCCAGTAAATAGGCATAAGAGTAAAGCAGGTGATAGCCTGTTCTTTCCTTTTTCACCTCAGTTTGTCAATCGATTTTCTTTTTTTTTTTTGGTAAGTAGCTATAATTGACGAGCTCTCAAAAAAAATCTAATTTCGAGCACTGGATGAAAATCATAAAATTGCTTATAACAATATCTAAAAGTATATAAAATTCAAAACATAATTAAAAAAGTCTCAACAGCACAACCCCAACAGTAAGGCATTTTCGAGTTTTATTAGCTTTCATTTTTATTATGTCCACCACTAAAGTTTGACATTTATACAACCAAACCATAAAACCGAATAATAAAACATGTCAAAATAATGATTCATCAGTTTAAGATATTTAAAAAAATATAAACTTTAATGCGGTACGTGTGTGCCAATTAACGCCTTACAAAGATATATTTTTTTTGTTTTATGCAAAAACTTTAGCAAGAATTTTTTGTATTTAGCAGAAGGTTTTGTATAGTTAAATATTCCAGAAACGTCGGTTGAATTGAACGCATTTATGAAAAGTTTAGACAGATAGTCTGTGATCTGTACAAATTCGTACATATAGGAGTAAAAGCTACTATTATTATGCACGCACAACGGACCAGAAGAGAGTCTAAGTGCGGATAACGTCCACTTTACATTACTATTATTATGGTAATCGTTAGTTTGGTTACCGTGTGAGGAAAATATAAAGATATAATCAATTAAATACACTCGCGATCACTTGGGAAACTAAGTGAAGCGGGTTCAAACCCCGGGTTTCGAACCTCTGGTATTCGTATGTCTGAGAGAACCTAGCAAGTTCAAGTTCAAAGACATGTGAAGTTCGACCGGACTTGGCCAGCGTGGTGGGCTATGGCCTGATTCCCCTCGTAATGAAGGGAGGGACGTTAAAAAGGGCTGAAAACATAATAAAGAAACTGTAGCGAGTATTACGATTATGACTCTCTTCTCGTCTTGCTCGTTAATACAGCTTTAATACCAAATAATAATTGTATAAATATTTTACTTTCTTGTTGATTATTTTCAAATGCCCAGCGAATGGGCTTCTAGTAAGACTGATTAAAATTAAGACTATATTTTTTTTATTTTTATTTAAGAATAGCATTGCCCGCGGCTCCTCCCGCGTTCAGATGAGCAAAAACCAAATTCTTAGGTTTTACATATTAGTATACTCTTACATTGCAGTTTTTGTGTTTTTTCTCTTAAATGAGATATTTTCCCACAGTAAAAAGTATCCTATATGTTAACCCGGATAACCAGCTACCATTATACCAAATTTCATCAAAATCCCTCCAGTCGTTTTTCCATGATGCGGTAACAGGCAGACAAACAAAAATTCTAAAAACTATAGATTCGGCCTCTGTATCGATAATAATGACTAAATTTTCCAAAAAATATTCAATGTACAGATTCGATTTAGAATTTTACTACATTATTATATGTATAGATTTGGAAATTAATAAAAATAATAAATACAGATTTCATACAAAATTCATAGCTTTTCACGCTTTTAAAGCACAGCATCATTCGTAAATGTTGCGAGAAATCCCTTCTTAACCACGCCCTCTAGACTTCAAAGACAATTTTTACAATAGAAATGTTACATCTCACTTCTATTATAAAGACGCAGTTTGTTTGTTTGTATGTGTGTGTGTATGTGTGCGTGCGTGGGTGTGTTATTACACTAGGTACTGTTAGTAACATAAAATGTCAAAAGGTAGCGCTGCCTGATTATTTATTACTAAAATTGTGTTGTAATAATTTTGTTATAATTATATATTATGGAATTCCCCCCCTCCCCTCCCCTACACCCTCGGTGTGTGTTCGTCTTGTCATCGCGGGGGAGAATCATTAGCGTCCGGCAATCCAGCCGGATGTGATGTGGCGAGCTACTCCTGGTACTTCTCTGATAGCAGAGTGGACCGTGTTAGAAACCATTAGCTTGTGGTCTGATTTGACAGACTTGGCAGACCTGCCGTCAGGACGCCATGGTTGAGTGCATGAGCGATCCTGCGATTACCCATTAAAACGGGTGAGGTTCTATTGAGTTTTAGTGGGTAGTACTGGCTTTTCTAGCCAATGAGTCCCACATAATCACTTGTATGTATGCTAATAATAATAAAAATAAACTAAAACATACGCAAACTTTCGCATCTATAATAGTAGTGTGGCAATTACCAAGCCATTTAAACATATAAAAAAATTACGTATAAAACAAAATATAAACTTATTGGATATCACTTTTAATATAATTTCTAATCTGTGCACAAATAAATCGATTGCTGTTTTGCAATGGTTTTGTTTTAGTTATGTTGTATGCGAAACAGCCAATGTGTGACGAAAATGTATAGATTATATTCGAATCCTTTGTAATATTTTGTACTTGCATTAAATGCAAGAGTCTTTCGCATTTTCAAAGGGAACTCTCCTACTTTATAGGTAAATATGAAAATTTATTTATTTTGTTTGCATTACGATAGTTATATATATATATATATATATATATATATATATATATATATATATATATACAAAACTGTTCATATTAGCATTCCACAAAAAATATTGTAGTACAAATATCTTCATTAACTATACATAAATAGGCAACGACAAAACAGTTCATACCTTTTGCTTCTCTGTTTATCAATCGATTTTCGTTGTTTTTTTTTTGTTTATTAGCTATTGACGAGCTTTAGTAGGTAATATCAATCACAATTTGAAATTAGTTTTTCTTGTATAGATTGGTAAAAATAAAATACATAATATATTACATTTATGTACATTACAAAGATATGTAAATATTTAGCAAAAATCTTGACACAGACGTCGTACAAATTTTACTATCTTTTGTTTTGCGTCATATTGTTTATTTGCAAAGTCATAAACAGTATTACCTTGACGAAAGTACAATATGGCAATGAAAAAATACCTTTAAAGTGAGTGTAAGCATTATGCCCTCAAGTAAAATCACACTAATCTCATAAATACGTAAGTATGTCCGTAAGTTGGTATTTTTTTACGCTATTATTGGTTAACTGTATTGCTGGTATAGTGGTTCTTACGTACAGATATGGAGGTCGGGCCAAGATTAATATTGGGATCTTCTGTGTCTAGTGTATAAACATTATAATGAAGCACTTGTGCACATATATAACCGCTCTTTTTTACTTTTAAGCGACCAGAAAGAGATGAGGCTAGTGGCTGACAGTATAAGACTAAGAAAAATTTATAGCTGGCCTCGAGTTGCAGCTGCAAATGCTAAGCATGCATCTTCTTTTTTTTTATTAGAAATGGGTTTACTTTTGACCTTCATCTTAGCTTGAAGGTTTAAAAGAAAAAATCTTAAGTTAACGTGAATGAGTATTTTTTTTTCATTCATTTTTTTCTATGTCATATACTTAGAACAGAATATTATTAAGTGTCGATTTCTTCACACCCAACTCAAAAAAGAGTAAATTAAAATAAAAAAACACAACACAAAAGCAAAACTCAATCATCCCATCAAAAGGCATAACGATCTTTTAAATATTTTTTTTTTTCAACAATTAATCAAAGAACATAAAAAAAGTCTAAGAAGTTTTGCATCCACATTGACGGACCTCCTTTCAGCGAGTGTCAAAGTGACATTTGATTTATGATTTTCCATTGTGGCAATACTCGTTCGTTATGGCGGTACCGATTTATACTGCTAATGACATTTAGAGATATCTAAAACGGTACAAATAAGTACAAAAACTTGTACTTAATAATGCAGTGAAGTACGTATGTATGTACGTCATAAAAATTTAAGAGCTTTTAAACTATTAAATATTTTAGTTAAGAATATATGATTATAATACAAATATTTCAATTTTCTGCATAAATCAATTTATTTATGTATCTTCAGAAACCGGAAGTATAATATGAATAATTTAATTCAATATAGGTTTTCTTTGAACGCGCGTATGCATAACAGTGCTATGTTTATTTAAAATATTTTCTATCGAGTTTTACATAGACATTTTAGAATTTAATTGAGAGTATCTATCTATACGTATAATAAAATTATGAGTCGAATCTGTGCGATAAATATTTTTCGGAAAATCTTATTGAATTAGTCATTATTATCGATACAGAGGACTAATCTACTGTCTGTCTGGGAACGCATCAAACGATTGTGATGAAATTTGGTATGATGATAGCTGGTTATCCGGGTCAACATAAAGGATACTCTTTACTGTGGTAAAATATCTCATCTCTGAGAAATCTATACTAACTAGGGATAAACCTCATCATAGCAAGCGTGAGTCACTAGTCTCTCTCTCTATATATATATATATATATATATATATATATATATATATATATATATATATATATATATATATATATATATATATATAGGCAAAGAAAAAACTGGTCATAATTTTTTTCATCTGTTTGTCAACTGATTTTTTTTAGTAGCAATTGGCGAGCTTTAGTTAGCTATTTTTTTTTATTATAGTCGAATTTCAATCACTGAGTCAACTAGTTGAAATAATCAACTTAATATGATTTTTATTTTACTAGCTTATGTCTGGAACTTTACTCACTTCTTTTTCGTCAACTGTTAGTATAAAGGCATTTATCGTACATTAAGAACTTTAATATTCTACATTATTCTTATATTTCATTTACTTTAATATATTTAAAATGTACAGAATTGAACGTTTAAAATGAATATTGAGAATATTTCATTTCGACCTATTTTTGGCCTTTTTTCGCATAGATTAAATATATATTGTGAAATTTCTATTAATTAATTATTAGCCATGTGTTCCTCTGACGCACGAGCTATATTAATATAAAGTTTCACTAAAATGTGTTCAGTAGTTTTTGCGTGAAAGAGTAACAAACATGCATCATTACATCCTCATAAATTTTCACGTTTAGAATACTAGTGGGATACACATACTCGTATGTACATACAAAATTATAACCAAACTATGAACCTCTTTCTGTAAAGCCAGTTAAAACAAGGTAAAGTCACTGGCAAATGCATGTTGTTCCAAGCGTGAGGTATAATACCTTTTTTATTCATACGAGTATGTTCGAAGTTGGCCTCTGACCCTATAGTAATCACTCACTATTGACTAATTGCTTTTTGAATAATTTTATCAAATTATCTGATAAATTGAAGTTGTTAAAAAATTCATTCTTTTATAGCGTTAGAGAGTTTTGATGCTTAAGAAAGAATAAAACGGTTTTTTATGAGTGGGTCGCCATCCGACCATATGATCACATATGATCACTATATAAAAAAAAACAAAAAGGTTTTCATTGATAATAAAGCTTGCTGTACACAGCACAATATAAAGTACAGCTCAATACGTGATACTGGCAGAATGTATTACGTCTGTTAACGCAACTCTAAGCCACTAAAGAAAAAAAACTACAGCTATTAAACACAAAGAAATCGGACACAAACAGAGTAGAAATTGATGTGTTTTTGCCTATTTATATATACACAGATAATATAATGTAGGCTCAAAGATAGCTCCCTATGAACATTTTTCGAGAAAAAAATAATTTTACCATAATATTTATGTATCTACAATTATTTAAAAATTGTACCTTAGAAAAAAATATTTTCAATATTTGTGTAATTTAAAAAATCTGTCAAGTCCGAGTCGAATTCGCACACGAAGGATTTCGTACATCTACTTTTTATTTATAAGACTTTTACTCTATGTGTGTAGTACGAGTATATTATCTCCGATGATCCATTACGAACGATAAAAAAATGTTTCTTGTGTTTTATTTTTTATTTTTATTATTTTATAGCAGTAATAGAAATACATACCTACTCTGTGAAAATTTCAACTCTCTACCTATTACGGTTCATGAGATACAGTCCTCTGATAGACGGACGGACGGACAGCGGAGGCTTAGTAATAGGGTTCTGTTGGCACCCTTCGGGTACGGAACCCTTTATCATTTTTAATGAATTTTTATTTTACAACAACTTAACAATAATATTAAAAAAATCTTATACATTATGCTAAATAATATATATGTATGTACGTTTGAAAACTTTAAAGCTAAAGATAAACAAAACTTTTCAATTTATTACAGTCTTATTTGTATCGCCTTTGATAAATAAATAAAAAAAAATAAAAAAAGATATCATATCAATTTTTAGATCGAGATCGAAGTTTTAAAACATGAAAAAGATTGAATAAATTATTCTAAATGACCATATATATGCACTTCCTCGTCATATAAAATGTGCATTCGTTAAAGTAAAATAAATTCTCCAAAAGAGTGTAAAAGTTTAATTATGTCGTAATTTTTACTGCTCATCTAATTATGTCATCAAATAAATTTGCATTTCATTGGCGTTTTTACGACAATTTCATTGCGTCAACGTGACAAAATCAATCACATAAAATCTTTGGTCAAGTAAAATTAAGCTGGTGTTCCGTACCGTTTTATAGTAGAACTAGCGAGTCACACTTGTTTTGCTCGGGTTCGTCCCTAGCTAGCTTCCCAATACAAACTTTCATCTCCATTTTCATCCCCTTAAGGGATGATTTCCATGATAAAAAGTATCTTATGTCCTTCCCAGGGTTTCAAACTATCTTCTTACCAAAATTCATTCAAATTGGTGCAGTAGATCCAGAGATTACCCCCTTCAACGTCACAAACTCACAAACTTTACCTCTTTATAATATGTATTAGTATAGACTAGAGACTCAAACTCGGCCCGCTCGGTTTCGTCCCTAGGGTAGACCACCCTTATTACTTAGGGGTATGAAAAATAGTTTACGTCCTATTCTCAGACCTACTGAATATACTTTTTTTTTATACTATTCAGAATTAGTGCTTGACTACGTTCCACCTGATGGTAAGTGGTAAAGCAGTCGTAGATGGTAAGTCGCACTAATTCAGTAGCCACCTATTCACTCTTGCCTTGAAGACACCCATATTATAATCGGACGGAAACACCGACGCAGGCAGGTTGTTCCAATCCTTAGCCGTTCGTATAATAAATGACGAAGCGAAACGCTTCGTGCGGATGGGTGGAATGTCTACGACATAAGGATGGAGACCAGCCGTTCGTCGAGTTGTCCGATGATGGAAAGGGGATGGTGGAATTAATTCATGTAGTTCCTGCGCACCCTCTCCGAAATGTAACCTATAGAATACACAAAGGCTGGCAACCCTACGTCGGTGATCGAGGCTTTGTAAGTTAGCTTTTACCAGCGTAGGGTCATCTATAAGCCTTTGAGCACGCCTCTCAATCGAGTCCAAGGCTGACAGGTGGCATTTCGCAGCACCAGCCCGTATGTGGCTACAGTATTCCACACACGACCGGACTTGCGCTTTGTATAAAACAAGAAGCTGTCCCGGCGTGAAATACTGTCGGACCTTTGCAAGGATGCCAACTTTCCTCGCAGCGACATTAGCCTTAGACTCTATGAACCGCCCGTAGTTCATGTTGGGGCTGATGTCCATCCCCAACAACTGCAGACGGACTGTGTATTCCAAAGGCACATTCCGGAAAGTAGGAGTCAACACAAAATTTCATAAAAATCAGTACACACAAAATTTCATAAAAATCAGTCAAGCTTGAAGAGTTTTGTTACAAACACTGTGACACGAGAATTTTATAAATTATACTAGCTATACTATTATGATAGTCGATCAAATGAATTTGATATTGATCGAAGTCAGTTTTTATTTGTTCTTAATAAGTTTTTATTTTTTCATTTTTAGTGTAGATATAGTAGTAGCAAAGTAAGAAAAAACTATTTTGATGAAATATTCGCTTATGCCGTTTAACTTAGTTTGATACCAACTTTTATATGAACACTGACAAACTAAAATTCGCTTTTATTAACTAATTTTAACATATTGGGTTTGTCGAATGAAACAAAATAACCCTAAACTCAAAGTGTCTACTATTAACCGTTGAAGAGTTAGTTCTTCCTTCTGGCCTTACTATTAGATCAGATGGACGATATCGAATCACTGTATTATCAACGGCAATAGAAATATTTGCAAAGTTTTAAGTCAATATAACAATTAGAAATAGGCTAAATTTTTACTAGCTATTTTTCCACCTTTAGGGATGATATTGTTTTTCAAATTTAAATGGGACCAAATTAGAAGGTTCAACTTTGTAACAAAACACAAATTGTCCAAATCAGTTAATAAATGACGGAGTTTAGTAGTAGTAGTAGCTATTGAAGAGCTCCACTGTCTTTCCCTAACTTCATCAAACTGTTGATTTTTCGTCCAAATGTCACTTTACAAAGTTTCAGATCGATATCACAATAATTTAGAAGTAGATTTAAAATCGATACCTAAGATTAAACACGTCTTCTGCAAAAAATATATCAGCTACTTACATTTTCTAGAGTTTAAAACATACAGCCTTTTAAGGTAGCAAAGAGACGCCTGACCAATTTCGGCCACGCAAATAATCTCAGACTAACCAACTGCGTAGAATATATTATTATAATACACAAATGTCCACACAGACACTGGTGCATTCCCTATTACTTAAGCTCTTATTGGATGACAATGTAACACTATTACTTTCTTAGATTTACGCGAATATTTGACTTTATTGTTTAACTATATTTTTGGATTTTTTTGCGGATATATTTTGATTATTGGTTCCCGACGTTTCGAATGCTTTACAGCAATCGTGGTCACGGGAGAAACCAATTATATACCTTTAAGACGTCTAAAATCTTATGTAGTCATTTATTTAAAATGTCAACACTATTGGCTAGCGGTGCAAGAACGACGTCTGTACGTGCTCCTGGAGGTAAAGGGTCAAAATTCATACTGCCAACTTACTAATTCTAGGCTATTATTGACAATTTATTGTGGAGTTTTAAATGGAGTTTCAGGCTAAGAGCAATGACATATAAGGGTAGTTGTACATTTGACTAGCCAAAATAAAAATAAATATTATTTACGATAATTGCAATGGAGAACCTATAATAATTATTTCTTCAGAAAAAAGTATGATGATCACAAAATCAATATGGAACCTCCCTTGAGAGAAATTAAATCAATATGGAGGTTCAATATCCCTTAACATAACTCTTTAGTTTAATTAAAAGTCACAAACAAAAAATAGTTTTACACAGCCATTATCATGTATGTTCATATAGCGTACCGTGCATTTGCTTTAAAGTCAGCAACAAATTATTCGAGTAAAAGCTAACAACTAAACTACATCAAAAATTACCCACGACCTAACAATTTCTTCAAATTAAAACTTTACAAGAAACCATGCTGTAATAAATTTAAAAATAACTACCAAGTGTGAACAACTAACTGAGAACCATTTTGCTTGAAATATAGCCAGCTTAAACTATCCTTAACTTAAAGCAATAGAGTTTAAAATCGATCGATTGTTAATAATTCAACAGCAAATGTAAATTGTATATTAAAAGGCTCCTATGAAACTGGACAGTAATAAACGCTGGATTTGGAAAAAATGTAAAGATTTTTCAATGAAAAATCGATTTTATTTTAATGGAATAGAGTTGAAATTGGCTAAAATTGTACGACAATATAGAGTTCTTTGTGATGACGTCACAAAGCTATCATACTTCTTAATCTAGAGATAGAGTGTTTTTATGAGGTCAGTACAACGTAAATGGCCGTAAGTTATCTGGATAGTCGTTTTATAGTTATGGGTGATAGATAAGTGACGAAATGTGTGTATGTTTGATATGCGAATATGTCGAAATTTTTTAACAAAATTTCGATGAGAGTTAAATTTTTGAAGAATTTTTAGTACCTAGTTGATAATAATTTAATACAGGTTTTGCTATCGAACATATTGAACTTTATAAGCATTTCTCTCATCTATCACTTTGGAAGCTTCTCAGAAGAAACAATTCAAAATAGTAAAAAACTTAATATCAACATGAATAGACTATCCTTCAATGGCATAAGAGAATAAATAATAATATAAAGTTTTTTTTTTCATACAAATTGCGTTTATTCAGAAAAAAACACCTATTAGATAAACTAAAAAAGCCAAACTATATGTAAATAGAAAATTTGATCCAAATCGTTAGAACTGTTGCCGAGATACACGAAACAAAATAGACATACTAGAATTGCTCGTTTAATATAATAAGACTAGGGAAAGAATAAAATAAAAACATTCATAGGGTATGAATAGGCTATTATTTTGGTTGAAACCTTTATAGTTACACACGCAGGAGTCAAACCTGTAATACATTTACCAGCGTTATTCATAAGCTATGAGGCTTCAATATACTGTTACAACAAAAAACCACTCAGCTATAGTAAACTAATTGTCGCAATGCACGCTTCGAATTAGAACTTTATAGGTCACCTGCAATTTGTTACTAATTTACACTCTTTTTTAAGTTACTCTAGTTTCGATTTTGGACGTTGCTTAGAAATTTAAAGAAATAACTATAATATCGGTAATTTTAACGAAATACAATATCGGCTAGTTACTAAAAAAAAGCTATAAAAAATCATATAAGTTTATAAATGAAATATTTATTTTTCGCTAAAATATATGTACAAAGAGAATATATTGAGAGATTCACATTCTATCAAATAATGAGTGGATTGTTAATGATTATTTGAAAATATTTAAGTAATGCAATACAATAGACTAGTTTAGTAGTTATTTCTTTGGTGGACATACAATTGGTTTTCTTACTGGAGGAGGGGGTGGCATGTCTTCTTTACATGGAAGCTTCTCTCTCAACACTACACTCTTGCCACACCACTTATTGTACATTTCTAAGAATATTTTTCCAGCACAATACGTAACATTTCTGAACACTTCATCAGTTTCCTTAGGGAAGCATAATGATCCTCCTGTTAGAAATCCAAGAGTTGTGAAGAAGAGACGTCTTGGAATACCACCACCACCCCCTAGAAAATATCCTGCGACTCCACTTAGAGCTACCACTGCCTGTCTGATAGGCAAGTTATTAGGATCCCTCATGTTGTCTTTAAATTGTTTTTTGGCGTCTCGAATTGTAGCACAAGAGCTTGCACATTGTTGTTTTACTTTTGATCTTATTTCACCAGCACAATCTCCTGCTTTCTTCCTGTAATTTTTAATATGGGGAAGTAAGTATCTATGTAATAATTTGACGTTTGCATCTGGGCATTTGTTTGTACTTTCAACGTAGTCTTTATATTCATAATGTGGGCATTCGTATAAAGGTAAGTCTGTGTATTTCATTGGGGGTGGTCTTTTTGGTGACCCTAAAACATCTGCAGGGGTCTTTTTTGCTGCTTCAACAACTGGAATTAGTTTAAGATTTTCACCCACTAGAGCTGTTCTCAAAACATTTATCCATATTCTGCCAATAATATATAGGTCTCCGTAGTCAGGATTTCTTATAGATTCATTATTGTCATTTTCATTGTTAAAAACTTTTTTTTCACCATGTAATCTGTTTTCTTTATTTCCTTTAATATATTCTAAATTTTTTGTCATACAAGATTTCATTTCACGAAGATTTAGCTGTTTGATAATATTTACAACAAATTTTATGTTGGACAAAAATAAATTAATTTTGACATTACTGTCTTTAATAAGCCACAGATACAACGATTAATTAAAATAGTTATAGGAGGTTTTATATTTTATATTAAAAATTGGCAATGTTTTCAATAATAAAGGGATCTACTCGTAATTCCTAAACAAGAATTTGCCATTTATATGCTATAGTAACTTGGGTATTTTTAACCAGTCAATAGTCACATTTCGAAAATTAATAACAGAAGCACCAATTTAATATAATTGTACTATAATATAACGTATAATATATTTTATTTTTAATGATTTTTATGTCTTAGGCATCATAGTAAAAAAATTAAATTATAAATTAATTTTTTTACTATAATGCCTATATTTAAGTGATGCATGTTGTGTTTACCTATAAGTGGCTTTGCATTTTAGATTTATTTTTTTAATGTTAATTCTTGTGTATGTATGAAAATAACTTAAAATTGTTGTTGAACCTAACGAAGAGAAAAAAAAAATAACAGCTGTCACAACAGAAGCAGTCCATGAGAGATGGCCAGTTTTGGAATATTGAAATCAAAATCTAGTTGAAAATAAGTTGAATTTAATATGAAACAAAGTATTGCAAGAAGAAGATAGCAATGTGAATCAGCGCCTTTGCTCTCATTCTACCTAGCAAGTTCAACCCATAACAGGTTTAGAAAAACATGTGGATTAAATATAATAAAAAAATTTAATAAAATATTCACCAATTAATTTCTTACAGATAGTTACGAGTTCTATCACTTTATTACATAACAGTTTTCATTTTTTTTTTAATTTAAATTGTTTATGTATTATAAATTATTTGAAAATTGCATTCATCATTGTAAAAGTTTCTTTTAGCAAGTTTATGTTACTTACATTAAGTTAAAAATATTTTATTGAACATTCGAATTATTTGCCCACTATAACTTTATTAAAAACTTCTTCCCAAAAAGCTCGAAACTTTTTAAAAGAGCTTTTTAAAACATCAAATAGCATTCACTTCATAGTTCATTTACTCAAGTATCAATTGACAGTCAATTCAAAACGAATCGAAATCATTTCGAACTCGATTACGCAAAGCAATTCAAGACTGCACGAAAAAACGTCCGAAACTGCAGCTTCATACAACACGTATCCCATTTCTATTAGACCAACTAATCTGTAACCCGACAAAAAATGTTTCGATTTCTAATTCAAAGGAATAAGTTTCAAATTTGAAGGAAAGGTAATTTTGAGGAGATCAGGAATAAATGGTTAGTTATATGCGAAGATAACCGTTTTGCGGGTCTAGATAAAAATGTAGGTTTGGTTTTTTTATTGCATGTAGGTGTTAGAGTTGGCTTGTTCTAAGATGATCGTGATAGCGGAATGGACTCTTAAAACTTGTTTGAGGTTACCCGAGTTTTTTTTTTATCTAAGCGTATTTCCTTGGCAACATAGACGGAGAGAAAAAAAGTAGCTTCTCTCTACACTCTACTCTACATATAATTGTTTAAAAACAAATTCATAACACAAAATCTAGTCAATTGTTACTAAAAAAACGATGGACAAACAAACAAGAAAACTACATATATATATATATATATATATATATATATATATATATATATATATATATATATATATATATATACCGTACCTGCGGCTTCGCCCGCGTCCAAACTTCCGATCGCTAACAAAATTCACAGAATCACGCGCTGGGCTAATCTGAACATTACCTGAAAATTTCATCAAAATCGCTCCAGCTGTTTTGTAGTCCATAGGAGACATACATACACACATCGATTATTATTTTATTTTATCAAAAATTGAAATTTATTTATTGCTCAGAAAATGAAGTCTTTTACGAAAATTTAGTGAAACGCCGACTCAGCCGGACCTACCGGATCCATTCGTGAATTCAAACATTGCGGGAACAAACTCAAACCTACACAAAATTCACAAATCAGATATCAATCGGTTCATAAATAAAATAGTTACGTAACAATTTAAAGAATCACCTAGAGACGAACCCGAGCGATGCGAGGGTGAATCGCTAGTATATAGTATTACTAGAATATTCAAGATACTATAATTGAAATATTAGCCAGCCGCAGGCGGAATTGATAATATTGTTCCCAAACAAAGACCTATTATGTGTTTATCTTAGCACGGTCCATACACTGACTAGACTGTTCTGACAGTTTCTATATTGAAAGTGTTATAACTATGTAATATATATTATTTTGAATACCATGTGTTCAATCTTTAGACATAAACCTAGAGAACAATAGTAACTGAAGGTCGCAGGTTCTATCTTGTTTGAGGGAGACATTTTGATTGTTTTTATACTTTTGAAATTGCCGATCCAGGGCTATATTATTTGTCAGCTCTTATGTACTTACTACCTTCAGAGAATAAATATTTTCCGAATTACCAAGTAGCGATTCAATTTTATATCCAACAGTATTTTTTAAGCACGGATATTTAAAAAACATTGATCGGTTTATTAAATTAGATACGTATGAAATAATGCTATGTACTCGTATATGTTGTTAAGAAAATTTAAATGAAATGAGAACGCTACAGTAAAATAGCAAGAACGCTGAAAAATGGCTACAAATTTCAAATTTAAACTACATATTATTAATCTATATATTAATATGTGAAGCAAAAACTTTGTAAAAACCCCTTTTTACGAAAATTGCACGGATGGAGGAGTATGAAATTTCCCACACTTATATATGTAGAAAAGGAGTGCAGAATGCAATTTTTTTTAATTATGCTTAAAAAATACATTAAATCAATAAAAAAACATTACACACACTACCATGTATTTGACACACACACGCATATACACTCTTTTGTTTATTGTTAAAGTCTGTGGTCAAATTGAGAATTATGTATAGTTTAATAGCTATCGACGAGCTTTAGTTTTATAAATAAAAAAAAACAATAATAATTATGGTCGAAGTTCGACCACTCGGTGAACTTACTATGTGGTTATTGTAAATGCGAAAATAACTATATCTGTTAGTCTATTTGATTATTGTCATGGTCAAGCTGAGCTTATTTTGAAAGCTTATCTCAAAGCAATGCTAATTAATAAAATCACATTAGAATAAAAAAAATATTAATTTAAAAAAGTTTAAGATTAAGAAAAAGGCCGGTGTAAATCACTTGTATACAAAATATATATGGAAACTCAAAATATTGATAAGACGTTAGCGCAATCATTCCTCCAAACATAATTCATACCAAATGTTGAAAAAAAAAACAATAAAATTTCCAAAAAATACCTCCACGAAAAGCGAGAACCAAACCAAATCATAAGTAACGAAACTCTGTAATGCCTCAAAAATTATATACTGACCATTGTTTTTCTGAGCGGCCTCGGTAATCTTGTTTTACAAAGACGTCCCAATAAGTACTAGATGTGACTTAATAAATGAAGAATATTGATATAATACTTTCTTAGATTTACGCGAATATTTGAAACGTCCAAATGAGAACCAAAAATCAAAATAAATTCGCACAAAAATCCGAAAAGATCTCGCTAATTCATTATCTTTAATAATAATAATTTTTGACCTTTTTGACAGCGTTTTAAGGTAATTTTTAACCATTAAGAAATACCAGCTTTTAAAGCAATTTTGATAGTTATTATCCAGCATTTAGAGTGAAATGTCTTTTGATTATGAAAAGGACAGTCTTAAGATATTAATGACTCAAAACTTATTAATTAAACAAAATATTATGAAAGTGGCCAGTCAGGCAGATGGACGGTCGTAAAACTTTTGCCAAATTCTATCAGCAGTACAGAAGATGTACTGCGCCGACCCCAAGTGATTGGGAAATGGGCAGGGAGAAGAAGAAGATTATAAAAATGGGCCCCATCATTTGCAGAAATATCGTGTTACACACACACAAAATTATACACCCAAATTGTGGCGATCCATCTTTTTTGAAGTCTGTCAAAAAAAGATGATTAATCAACTAAAATCTATTTTGTTTTAAATGATTAATCATCAGGGACAATGACATAAATAGTCACAAAGGAAGGATTTCTTCAAAATACCCCTATAGGATGAAAACCGTTATGCTTATACGAAGCAATAAGCTTAAAGGGGTTCGTTTAGTTTTAAAAGGTACGTATACAGTATTGAGTGTATACTGAGTGACATACGTAATTACTGGTGCGAGTTGGGGCATATTACGGGTGAAATAATGCTATGAATGCAACAAAATTACGGGTGATTTAATAAATTATGGGTGATATAGTAATATAATGAGTGAAGTAATATTACGGGTGAGACATTATAATGGGTGCTTTATCCAGTACTTTAATTCCCAGTCAATTCTGATATGCCCGGAGCGGTGCTGAACAATAGACGATTACTTTTACTGCTCATTGTGGTTAAACACCGGGACTTCTTGTTAACTGTACGTTAAAATTTTATTATGATCGCGAAAATTTGTTTAAGTAAGACTTGATATTTTTCATTATTGGGCTGGCTTTTTTACATTTTCAGAGTACCGTACTCGAAGCATCGAGTTAAATTATACTCTACAAACGACTCACCCTCGATTCGCTCGGGTTCTTTCCTAGGTTACATATTGATCATTAGTATGGAATATATATATATATATATATATATATATATATATATATATATATATATATATATATATATATATATATATATATATATATATATAGATATATATAAGGAATTTTAAAAACCCTTACTTAAGAAATGATTGATTCCCCATACAAACTTCTTTCCCCTTTAGGGATGATTTCTGGAATAAATCTATCCTACGTCCTTTCCAGGGTCTCAAACTATTTCCATACCAAATTTCACTTAAATCGGTTCAGCGAATTAAGCGTGAAAAGTTAACAGACAAACAGATAGAGTTACTTTCGACTTAAATCTGCACATTAAATATTTTTTGACAAATCTTATTAAAATAGTCATTATTATCGATACAGAGGCTGAATCTATAGTTTTTAGAATTTTTGCCTATCTGTCTGGGAACGCATCACGAGAAAACCACTGGACAGATTTTGATGAAATTTGGTATGATGATAGCTGGTTATCCGGATCAACATATAGGATACTTTTTACTGCGAGAAAATATCTCATCTCTGAGAAATTTATACAAAACGTTAAAACGTAACTAAGGACGAACCCGATAGAAGCGAGAGTGAGTCGCTAGTTTATTTATTTATTTATGTTTATTGGTCCACAAAATATAGTTTATACTAATATATGTATTAATTTGAAGATATTATTTTTTGTTTGTCTGTTTCAACGCATTAATATACTACCAGCACGATATGAAAAAAAAATTCATACCTATTTATTGAGGTAGGTTAAAGGTTATCTAAGGTCACGCTACGAATATGAAGAGCAAAGCATCTCTATACATAAATAACAGAAACAAAAACCCAACTGCGTAAAAAGCGAGCTAAAAAGATAAGAGCAAGTTGACTAAGGAACATACTATTGCAGTCGGAGACATACTCGTATATATTTACAGCAAGTCTTACTACGTGTTTGTATGTATGTCTCCGACTGCATTATACTGTGTATGTTCCTTTATCATCTTATTGATTTTTTTATATATTTTTAATTATTCAGGTTTTACGCAGTCGGATTTTTTTAGTTTTTGTAATAAATTGTTTTTAATTACGGCATTTTAGTTTTGACCAGTTAGATAATTTGATTTTTATTTAACAATTTTGTGTTAAAATCTCTATATATAATAAATTTGTAACTAAGCAGAATCCGTACGTGAAATATTTTTTTGGAAATTTTATTGAAATAGACATTATTATGGATACAAAGGCCGAATCTTTAGTTTTTAGAATTTTTGTTTGTCTGTCTGTCTGAGAACGCATCTCAAGAAAACCATTCGACAGATTTTGATGAAATTTGGTATAATGATAGCTGATACGGATCAACGTGTAGGATACTTATTACTGCGGGAAAATATCTCTCTCTGAGAAATTTATACTAAACGTTAAAACGTAAGTAGGGACAAACCCGAGCGGAGCGAGGGTGAGTTGCTAGTTATTCATAATCATATTTGCTGTCGCCCTCGTATTGAAGGGAAGCCCGTGCCCAGCAGTGGGACGTTAAAAAGGGCTGAATAAAAAAATATATATGTATACGTTGTATATTTTTTTACATTAGCTAGAAATCACTTCATTTTGATAACAGCTAAACCAAATTCTTAAGACGCGCGCTGGCGTGTGAATTTCACCATTTTATATGATTTTACTATATCATTTTTATAATACTCACATTATCAAGATGAATCTTAAGACTAAAGACGTATTAAATAGCATCAAAATCGGTTCATACAGATCAAACACACTACCCTCCCTGCTTCACCGCAGTTAGGTGATACAGAACACGAGCGAAGCTAAAAATAATAATTTATATATGGCATAATTTCCAAAGAGTTTCTCACTTTAAAGAACAAAGGTAACAGATTCGAATCCATTAAAATAAATATTACAGAAAGCTATTAATATTCTCATGTGTCGGACTTTAATTTGCATACAAACCACTAACTTGTCATTTAAAGTTATATTCAGAAGGCGAAATGGCTGTAACATGGCAAATTACGTTGAAGCGTATATACTTTTTTTTAAATAAATAAGCATATTATGATTTTACGCTTGAATTATATGACATACCAATATGATATATTTTGCCCGCGACTTCGCTCGCGTAATTGATACTAAGACTAAAATAGTGTGATGATACTCTCACAATAAATGCAAACTTCTTTTATCTATATTCTATACATATAATAAAATTCTAACTAAGACGAATCTGTACATTGAATATTTTTTTTGGAAATTTTATCGAAATAGACATTATTATCGATACGGAGGCCAAATCTATAATTTTTGTCTGTCTGTCTGTCTGTGACCTCATCACGCATCAAAAAAACCACTGGACAAATTTTGATGAAATTTGGTATGATGATAGTTCGTTATCCGGGTCGACATATAGGAATTTTTACTGCGGGAAAATATCTCATCTCTGAGCTAAACGTTAAACCGTAACTAGGGACGAACCCGAGCGGTGCGAGGTTGAGTCGCTAGTAATAATATAAATGTGAAAGTAACTCTGTCTGTTACCATTTCAAGCTTAAGCCGTTGAACAGATTTCGATAAAATTTGGCAAGGACCATAGATTGAATGCTGGGATCGAACAAAAGCTACCTTTGAACGCCGCCCCGCTGATAAGTGGGCAAAGCCACCGACAAAAAGTAAATATGAAAAAATAATTTTTCATATAATTAATCAATCGCTTAACAAACAAACTCTCTAACTTTATATATAAGAATAAACAAAAGGGTTAAGTTGGAATTTAAACTTACAATTAATGATTTTAACTTAAATCAATTACCTCAAGCGGTAATCGAACTCATGATCTTATCACCACGGCGCCATAATGAATCTAAATAAATTTAAAATATATAAATATTCGAATAGTATTTTGTTAGGGTCTTGGGTAACGGAGTGTGACTGTCGGTGCCTAAAACGACTTCGTTAAGGACAAGACGCATTTATATTGAATGAATTATTATCAAATCATAATTTTAATTATATACATAATAATATAAATATAAACACTCATGATAGTACAAATAGTCGTGCTCATCACACAAATGAATACCCCCAGCGGGACTCGAAACCGCGACCGCTGGCACAGCTAGTAGGGTCACTACAAACTGAACCAAAGGTGTCGTCCACGTAATATGCGTAGGAACGCGAAAAAATAAGTTTCTTATATAATAACAAGCGACTTACCCTCACTTCGCTCGGGTGCTTCGGTCTCGCCATAATAAATTGTTTTCATAATAATTCTATTGAAATATTTATTTAAAACACTGTTGTCAAAATGTTTTGTCACTGTTCAATAGTCAATAGCTACTGAACAAATAAAGAGAAAATCGGTCGATAAATAGAGGAGAAAAAGCTACTGATCCATTTTGTCGTTGCCTATTTATATATAGACTAGCGACTCACCCTCGTTCCGCTCGGGTTACATTTTAACGTTTTGTTTAGATTTCTCAGAGATGAGATATTTTCCCGCAGTAAAAGTATCCTATATGTTGAACCGGATAACCAGCTATCATCATACCAAATTTCATCAAAATCTATCCAGTGACATAGACAAAAGATAGACAGTTACACAAAAATGTTAAAAACTATAGATTCGGTGTCTGCAACCACTGCATCGACGAATAATGACTATTTCAATAAGATTTTCCAAAAAATATTTTTATAGGGGGCTTTTTCTAGCATTAAACAAAAGTTAAGAAATTTTTTTTTGATGTACTTCCACTTAACAGATAATTCCTTATGTCAGCGCCAAAAGTTTAACCCTCACGGTCACGGTCTTTAAGTACCGGTCAGATAAAAAAACCCAACAGCGTGACTGAACGATCGCCGAAAATTCCCTACAAATTATTCGATTGCAACTATTTTAAAAACCGTACATAAACACTTTATTTTTCTTTTCTTTCACTAGTTTAATATCACAATATTATTCTAAAAAACTATCGTTGGTGTAGTGGTTAGAATGTACGGTGAATACCGAGGTTTGGCTTGGTTCCAGTCCCGGGTTAGATCGAGTTACTATGTTTTTCGAGATATTCTCAGTGAGAATCTATAGTTGGGAACTTGGCGGCTTCACTCTCCTGCATCGGAAAATGTTTAGATCTGTCACCGATAGTGGCGAATTGTTGTCTTACTGGTGTTTAAGAGTAACAGGGATAAAATATGCATGCACTTTTGATAGCGTGCACGCTTGTGCACTATAATATCTCCTGCAGTTGGCTAGTCTCAGTGAGATTGGCCGTAATGTCCGAAATCAAAGAGGAGTGTGTGAGTGTGTTTGTTACTTCTTCGTGCTATTCTTGGTCAACGGACTTGAGTCAAAATTAAAATGTAGGAACTAATATTTTACAATGTATTATAATAATTTCTTATCATAGTAAATTAGTTATATTATGTTAGTTTTTTTTTAACCCAAAACCTTGTAGTACCCACCAGAATCGATATACGTAAAATCGTCAGGGCAAGTCATTGAACGATTAGCGTTTAACAGGCGTCAAGTCATGAAAAGTCTAGGCAGATCACGATCTGGCGAATTTTACAATCAGACTTTGACCTATTCGCCTTCTTAGAAAAAAGTATCGTTATAAAGCCATACTACCAGTATAAATGCGTAAGTTTGTAAGTGCGTGTGTAAGTACATATATTTTTGTTACTCCTAGACGCCGAAACGGCTGGACGCATTAGAATGAAATTTAGTACACAGAAAGAAAGAGTAATCCCGGAGTTTCATAGGCTGCTGGCTTGATATATATATATATATATATATATATATATATATATATATATATATATATATATATTATATATATATATATATATATATATACGAAATGCACCCAGGGACGTACCGGAGCAAAACGAGGTTAAGTTGCTAGTGTTAAATCTAAAAATAAATGTACCTGGAGATACTATATCATGGCTGTCTTTATGTCTGCAGTTAACACTCCCACTGACGTCACCTACAATTCAACGTCCCATACAAATTCACAATGAAAGCACATAAATTAAAAGCATTCATAAGAAACCCAGTTCGAACTCGCTACCTGAGCTGTGAAATAGTGACCCTTGTCATAAAAAATATTTGAAAGGAATATTTGGTTTAGAGTTTTTGTAGCTTCTGAGGTACCTATGTAAGTTAGATTAGACCTTTTTTTAGTTGAATAATTTAATTTATTTTTTTGTGTACACACTATTTTTTACACTATTTATAATTTATAAGTGATCAAATACTAATTATTTTTGCTACAAATTTAAAAAAATATTAAATTGACATATTTTTCAAAAAAAATGAGGAGGTTCTCAATTCGACCGTATATATATATATATATATATATATATATATATATATATATATATATATATATATATATATATATATATATATATTTTTATAAATATTAAATTTATTTAAAAATTTAAATATAATATCCTACCGACAGACGTTCGACTGAGGCGTAATAGTCGGCGAAAATATTACAATGAAAACGTGTGTATGTTCATCAAAATTTCACCTTCTAAGTCCGACGAACGACAGCATTTATGAATTTCGCCTTAGAAAAGAAAGCTAAAGAAGCTAGCTAAAGGACTTAATATAAACATAGATCAAAACAGTATATGACAATGAGGATAAAGAGCTCTCTTTGAAAGGAATTGTGCAATTGAATGGAACAAGAAATTGTTTAATGGAAGGTGTTTCTTAGTCAAAATATGCGTTATACTCAGAATTGTGATGATAAAAATGTATAGACTATTATTACTGTTCGTATAGTGGACGAATTTCAAACACAATTAGTATTGAAAATATGAGGAAAACGTATACGAAATAAAATTTAAACTTCTAATATTTTTTTATTGATAAATCAAAAGCTCGTCAAATTTTAGCATTAGAGCTCTAACAGTCTCTAAGAAAAATGTTCATATATATGGACATGATAAATTCACAAAAATTTCGTTTTCATTTTCGCCTTTTGCTTATAAAATACTAAAAAAGGATTGCTGTGGAAGATAATATGGGAGAAGAATATATTTGATTATTATTATTATTATTATTATTGTGTTGGGTGTGGTGCCGAGGTCGGCCCTAGCTACGTCGACCAGTTTTGGTCCATTGTAGCTCCCTTTATAGTGAGTTCAAAGTTCTCCGCTTAATCCTGTTGACTCCAGGAACTTCCAGATTTTCTGAGCGGGGAGCATCTGTATCTCTTCCAGTTGCATATATTTGATAATAATTTAAGAAGATTCAGATCAAAGTCACATTTACGCTTTTACAATATGCAAATTTACTCCTACAAAATAAGGAATATATGATATCGTCGTTATTCTATATCTATATATTATATTCTAGCCACTCACCCTCGCTTCGCTCAGCTTCGTCCCTTGGTACGTTTTGACGCTTAGTATGGAATAGATTTTTTTTTCAATTTTTTTTTCGCGAATTTTCCAACGTTTTAAAAGTTATACTGCTATTCGGGGTGGAGACAAAACCAACACATTAAAGATCATAAAAATCAGTCCCGCAGTTCTCGAGTTATAAGTGTTGTAACAAACACGACTTTGTTTTATATCAAAATAATATAATGTAATAGCAAATCACCGTCGCTTCGCTCGGGTTCATCACTAGGGGATTCCTTAAATTGCCATAAGTTTTTATTTATGAACCGATTGAAATAAAAAATATACTAAATGTTAAGTGAAGCTTACAACAATGTATTACTGAAAGCCGCATCCAAATCACTTAAGCTGTTTCTTATATTAGCACGCATATAAAACAGACAAATAGACAAACAGACAATAATTGTAAAAATCATTGTTTTGGGTTCTATTGCGTTAATAAAGACCAATAATAGTTGTTTTCAAATATCTTCCATGTACAGACAGCTATCAGTTACAATTTTATCATAGATATAGATTTATTATTATTTATTTACAATATGAAAAGCTTTTTGAAATATTACTTCGTGGAACAGAGAAAAGCTTATTCTATAAGCTTTACTCGTTATGTATGATGGCTACTGGAAAATTTCTGTTTAATTAAGTTTTTCTTTAGGCTATAAATAGATATGGGCATAATATATAATAATAATAAGCAGTTTAATTTACGACCACAAAAAATATTACATCAAAATATATTACCAAATTTTCCTCTGTACATACAATTTGGTCTGAAAAGACATATTTTGAAGGCGTCGGTTCGAAGTTGCTTTGAAGTCAAATGTATTGGAAATAATTCGATATCAATAGACAAGGAAAGCGGGATTTATGTAATTAGGGGTGGGTTTGGAGGGGCAATTTAATTCATAACTCACCCCTTTTCAGAACTTTACTTATGTTCGTATCTTGAGTTTGCTTAAATCACGTTTAGTTTGAGGACCAACTTTTAACTAGTACGCGGCCACGCGTCGCTGTGGCTCAGTCTAGTTAAATTTCCTGGAGAATATGTAATGCAAAATGGATAACACGAAATTATTCTCCGTATGCATATACTATGTATATATTTTTTAACTAAATTTTTCTGTTTTTTTTTTTTTTATTTAAAGCAATTTCTAAAAAACTTTCGGAGATTTTCGGTGTTAGACAAATTACATTATCTAAAGTTTTCCGCTAACTTAAGAACACAGTGATAATGACATACATAGATAGTTGACTTGCTTTGATTAATAGGGCACAATGAACCTCACCTATCACTCGTGAGAAAATAAAAAAAAACTTACCTACTAGGCTACTGATATACTCGTACATACAAGCCAATATCTTCTTATCTGATATTCATAGGAGTTAGTACTTATTTACGGCATTTAATATATTATACTATATTTATATGAAGAATATATTTAAAATGTTTGTAATTTTTATAATTAAAACTTCAATCTTGAAAAGCTTTAGCTTAATAGAGACAAATTATTGATTCTTGCATAAAATTGAAGCCTTATCTGTTAAAAAAAATACTAGCTGATCAATTACCCATCTTTTAGGAAATCGGTTAAAAATGAGAAAGCAGAAGCTCAAAACAATCTATAAGATCATCTAAACAAAAAAGTCTATATTGATGAATCTTTTCAGATTATTTGCTCTTCAAGATTCAAAGTAATTTTCCACTATCATACTCATCGTAATACAATAATTAAAAAATTCTCTAAAACAATAGATGTACTCATTGCGAAGTAAAAGTCGGTCGCTTATCGGCTCAGCCTTTGACCATCTTTCGTTATGAAAAAATATTTTAAATACCGTTTGGGATTTCTCTATACTATAATGTTTTGATGTACATTGCGGGCTAATCATTTGTTTCGGATTTTCATACGTTTTGTTTTTTAATTTAAAATAATAAAAAACCATATATTTTTTTAAATTGTACTTACTATTGCTTACTATTTTAAACTCTCCTTTGGTATTTTAAATAATACATTTCGGTTTTTTGGTGTTTTTATTTTGAACGTTTTTACGACGTTTCGAATGCTAAATGAATCCGTGGAAAAATCCGAAAAGATTCATAAGTTTTCTAGAAATATGTAGATATTTAATAAAAATACAGAAGTTATGAAATAGATCTGTCAATCCGTTTATTACAGTCTATTTTATCTGACTTCATTTACTGGATGAAAAAGTTAAAATCAAGTTAAAAATGAATCGCTGAAGGTGTTGGTAAGCGCAAATCTCGAGAGCAGCTGAACCAATTTCGCTAATTCTTTTTTTAGAATATTCCTTGAAGTACGAGGATGGTTCATACGGAGAGAAAAATTTAAAAAATTGCCTGAAAAATCTAAAAACAACACTTTTCTATACTCCCATACAAAAGATTCGTAATAATACTTAAAAGTCAATTTGAACTTTAATACCATAACATAAAGTTTAAGTGTTAGTGGAGAAGTTCCGGGAAGGCAAAACAATTGAGTGACGTTAGTATCGTATAAATATTAATGTCAATATTTGTCAATATTATTAACAAAAAAAATAAAATTTATATGGCTAACGCTGGCTAATAACTATTTATATCTATTTAAAACGTAGGTACCTAGCGACGAACCCGAGCGAAGTGAGGGCGAGCCGCTAGTTTCTAATAAAAATTGACTTTCATACTAAAATTTTAAATAGTTTTTCCTGGCTAGCATCATTCTATTCAAGATACATGAGGGATATTAAATAATCTTTCTTATAAGTAAACAGGTCTTATATTTTAAAATTTATATGAATAGACAAAGACGAAACTGTTCCGTACCTTTTACTTCTCTGTTTTTCAAACGATTTCCTTTTTTTTGTCTAGTATCTATTGACAAGCTTTATTAATAAAACAAAGGAAACGGTGTTACCAATAAAAAAAATGGAAATAGTAACTTTTTATATAGACAGGTTAATTCTCTTCATTTAGCTATTATGTTTTCCTTAAACTTTTAATAATGATTATGCTCAAATTTCGATCATTAGAACATAACAAATATGCGAAAACTGAACTTCAATCGTATACGACACTAGCACTGCCCGCGGCTCCGCCCGCGTTCAAATGACCAAAAACAAAATTCTTAGGTTTTACATATTAGTATACTCTTATATTGCAGTTTTTGTATTTTTTCTCAGAAATGAAATATTTTCCCGCGGTAAAAAGTATCCCATATGTTGACCCGGATAACCAGCTATCACCATACCAAGTTTCATCAAAATCCGTCTTGTGGTTTTTCTGTGATGCAGTAACAGACAGACAGACAAAAATTCTAAAAACTATAGATTCGGCCTCTGTATCCATAATAATGTCTATTTCAATAAAATTTTCCCAAAAAATATTTAATGTACAGATTCGACTCAGAATTTTATTATTTATGTATAGATATATAGATGTATAGATGATCGTATTATCTTTCAAATCTCAACTTTCTACAACAAAGTGCTAAATTCTTCTTAAAAGATATAAAACCTCGTCTTATAGCCTCTACTGGTGACTGCTGGCTCATTTTGGCCAAGGAATCGGCATTGACACTCAGTGGGAGAGTACAGCTAACATCCTTGCCACTATACCACGCGGACATAACTTGTACAGTAATAACTAAGTGTACATTAGTTTTGTATATACAATTAAGTATATTTGTAATTTTATTTATTGTAAATAAACCAACTTAAAACTTTTTATCACTGGCAATGTATATTAAATATTTAAAAGATAACGCGGGATTGATATTAGATTTGGTAGTAGACTATCAATGATCGTGATTGTTAACAAAAAGCTGACTCATTTGGATATTTTCAAATGTTATTTGGTTTAAAATGTACTGTTCAAGAGTTTGAAGTCCAGTAACTTAGTTTTGAAATAAGTAAATATAAAAAAAAACGTTTTAAAAACAAGCTTTTATCTATACATATAATAAAATTGTAACTAAGCCGAATCTGTACATTAAAATTTTTTTAGGAAATCTTATTGAAATAGACATTATTATCGATACAGAGGCTGAATCTATAGTTTTTAGAATTTTTGTCTGTCTGTGACCGCATCACGGAAGAACCACTAGAGGGATTTTGATGAAATTTGGTATGATGATAGCTGGTTATCCTATTTACTGCGGGAAAATATCTCATCTCTGAGAAATTTATACTAAACGTTAAAACGTAATACCGTTATAATTTCATATGCATTTAGTAAAACGCTGTTATTTTGATATTACAAACAGATACTTCAATTTTATTCATCTGTATAGATAATATAAAGTTTAATACAATAACTTAACTGTAACTGTAAAACTTAAACTAAATGTAACTAACAAGAAACCAACTAGAATAATTAAATAGAAATAGCCACAGATAAATCCAAATAAATTTAAGTAATAAGATTTACTAACCTTACCATTGTGTACCTTTAAAACTAGAAAATTGCTTCATTCAATGTTCTATAGAACTTTGTCACTTCTTTCTTCAAGCTTTTCCGTACTTGGAAACCTAGCGACTCACCCTCACTCCGCTCGAGCTCGTCTAGTTCGTCGTAATGATTAGTATAGATTTCTCAGACATGAGATATTTCCTCGCAGTAAAGAGTGTCCTATATGTTGACCCAGATAACCAGCTATCATCATACCAAATTTCATCAAAATCTGTCCAGTGGTTTTCTCGTGATGCGTTCCCAGACAGACAGACAAAAATTCGAAAAACTATAGATTCGGTATCTGTTTCTAATATGTCTATTTCAATAAGATTTTCCAAAAAATATTTAATTTACAGATCCGACTCAGAATTTTATGATAATATAGATAGGCAAACACAAATCAGTTTTTTTTTTTCATATACACGGGTAAATTCTATTCATATATGTTTTCCTCAAATTTACAATAGTAATTACGATCGAAGTGTAATTGATTAGTAGCTTTTGTAACTAAATAAGCTACCTTTGGTAATATTGTTAATACGAAAATGTAAATAACAGCTTGTATTTACTTTACGCAGCAATGAATCAACACAATTTATAACATATTAATTATAAGGCAGCGGCTTCATTCGCGTAATAAGCGGGGCGGGATCAAGGGAGCTATGTAGGTCCCCAGGTTGTAATCTATGTTCTTGCCAAATTTTATCGAAATTTGCTCAGCGTTTTAAGCGTGAAAATGTAAGATTTACTTTCACATTTATAATATTAGTATGGGTAATGGAAAACCTGTGACGTTTTTTTTTTTTTTTTTTTTTTTTTTTATGGGACTAAGGGGGCAAACGGGCAGGAGGCTCACCTGATGGAAAGTGATCACCGCCGCCCATGGACATCTGCAACACCGCAGGGCTTGCAGATGCGTTGCCGGCCTTAAAATCACTTGTTACTCTATTACTTCAAATACTTGGTTTAAGAGACTTTTCTAAACGTTGGTAAATGCATTTACGTATACTACATGAATACATACAAGTGGTTATGTGGGATTCAATGGCTGGAAAAACCAATACTACCCACAAAACCCAACGGAACCACCGCCGTCGTTACGTAATCAGGCGTCACAAGGTGTTTGCGCCCAACTCAACTACGACGTCTCGAAGGCTGCCTGCGAGGCAGACTACAAAGACCAGGCGATTGTTCCCACGGTCTACTCTGCTATTAGAAAAGTACCAGGAGCAACCCGCTAGTACACCCTCCACTGAAGTAGGCCACCTCCCAGTGTGTTTCTTGGTTACACACCCGGATGGATTGCCGGACATTAATAAGGCCCCCTACCATGAAAAAGTAACACACATCAGGGGGTGAGAGCAACCCCCTGGGACGTCATGGTTAAGAGTGACCCTACGGCGTGGTATTTAAAAATGGAAGGTTCCATTGGCTTTTAGTATGTATTGCCTACCGGTATTTTTAGCCAGTGAGTCACCACAAACAGATGGTCTAAACAGATGAAATTAATTAACTAGAAAGAATATGAACTACCTCAAATCAAATCTTCCAATGTGTTTTAATTAAAAATGTGAAAAATCGTAAAATTATCAACTAAAACTTTAAAACACAATTTTTTTATTTTATAATATTAATTAGGTACGATTAATATTATTGTTATTAATATTATATAATACATATATTATATAATACATATTAAATATATTATAAAATATGGTCTCAATCAAAATGCAGTTAATAAATAAGCAGATTTCTATCGATAAATTACTAAAACTTGTTTGCAATTTGAAGGATAATGAAAATGTTGAAGTAACAAAGGAACTATTTAACAGCCTGTATTGAAGCTTTCATTTCAGCATGTGATGTGCTTCCATAAAATATATATTGTTTTAATATATAATAGACTAGCAACTTACGTGGAATCTAGGTACGAGGTATTGTATATACAATTTTATGGATTTTAATTATTTTGAGCGGAACCCTAACTCTGTTTCTAAAATAAAAGTGGCCTAACTTACTGCTTATAACGTCAGCTATCTACCAGTATAAGTTTCGTCAAAATTGGGCCACCTGTTTCGGAGATTAACCGGAACAAACAAACAAACAAAAATTTTTAAAAATATTTTTCTTATAGGTAATATATTTATTTGTATAGATAAATTTTTGGTAGAATTAAAAGTAAGGCAATAGCTTCCTACAATCGATATTGTTAATAGATAAGTAATAATATAAAGAATAAGTTAACTACTTAGCGCATAGACATGTAATAGATATAGGTACATTTTTATTAGCCACTAGGTACTTACCCACGTTTCAATACGAAAATATGGAATTGTCTCAATCAAAAACAACAGCGCCACCTTTTATTTAATTTTATAACTAACAGTAGCCTGTATTATGTTGCTTTATCATCTATCTGTGTACTAAATTTCATCCATATTACAGCCATTTCAGGGTGGAAGGGTAACAAACAAACACACAATTTTTCGCATTTATAATAAATAGTTAAGTAAGTGAGATAGCTATTGTGAGACATCTTCCAGCTTAAATCACGATACAGTTTTACGAGGTTTTCTCGAATAAAACGATTGGAATAATCTTTTTCTCCTTATTTTACGTCTTTAGGCATTGCTTTTTTTTTAATATTCTAAAAAAATCTACCACATGTTCTACAAAACCAAGATATAGTTGTCTATATCTTGGTTTTATAGAACATGTGGTATCTATCTTTGTAGGTAGATAACAAAAAGTATAGAACCCACTACCAGTTCACCAATTCCTAAAATATCTTTCTCTAACTCCACACGTATTTGTATACCTATATGATGTACACAAAAAGATCCTTTAACAGCGGGAAACTGTCTGCATTCAACAATGCGACTTAATGATCGGTAATAAGCGATGATACGTGGAAAAAATTGAGCTTACAACATTCGTAAGATAAGGGTTCTGTAAAGTTTATTTTTAATATTTGTGTTGTTAACTTCACAGGTTCGATTCCTAAGTAGGTTAATTGTTATTGATTAATAAAACCTTGACGTTCGCGAAGCCTGTATGTACCAGCCGATGCAAATTAAAGCAAATCTATTTCGATATACATTTCGATATACACCGCTATGTATTTTTATATAGATAAGTAAATTCTATTCATATATTATGTTTTCCTCAATTTTCCGTAGTTTATAATTTTGACCACTGGATAAAAACTAATTACCAAAACATTATACCGTAAAAAACAAAGGATTCTCAAACTTTTACTACAGACCCCCAAATTGGTCCAAAAAAGCCTTAGAAGAGTCGGCGTAAAACGGATTCGATCGATCGGGCATAAATTTAAGAGGAATTAATTTAATAATTTGTATTTTTTATCACATCATTTTCGATCTCAGGTAGAAGATACGATAGTATATTGAATTAGCTTGTTCATTCTTTTAGCCTACTGCTATTCTTTATGGTAATAAGTATGTAAGACATATCTACAAAATTGTATAAGTCATATAATATGTATATATGTCGCACCAGTCATTGTAATTTAAGACTAACAATATGTGTCTTAAATGAAAATTATGGGTTTAAAAATTAAAACACGTATTTTTCAACTGTTTGACCAAATGTGTGGCGCACGTGAAAATGAATTTAATGAGCGCATATTCGAAGATTTTTCTTCCACCTCCTATATGATAAAATCAGGTCTTTAGTACTAAATTATATTATTATTATTTATATTTTAAAAAAAAATATCTTCTCCTCTTTCTTTCAAAAGAAGATATTACTCTATCACACGGCCCTTAACCAAGTGTAATAGAATTAAAAATTAGTGTGACTGAAAGTACTAGAAATGGTTGAGGATGCTAGAAATTATCGTGTAATTCGAGAGGTATGTTAAATTGTTGTTATCCGCTTTTAACATATTTGTTATTATGTGTATTATTTGAAATCGATACCGCAATTAAAAGAAGGTTAAAACGACTACCAAGATTTTGATTACTTTACATGTAAAGCTAAAAATATCACGTTCAACAAAGTAACCAAGAAATAACAAATTACAATAATCTCAATAAAGCCTTATTAGATATTACAATCACAATAATATACAAACATAATATTATCAACTATACAATTTTAAAATGCTTATTTAAAAAAATATACTTATAAAAACAAAAAAAAAGATAAACAAAAAAAAACAATATTATTATCAAAAACGTAATTTCCAAATCCTTATAAATAAAAAAGAACACAAAAAAAAAACAACTTAATGAACTTAATAAAGAAATAAAAAATGCACGATACATTCAGTGAATTGAAAATAAAGAGGTGACCTCGAAATCGAATCAGAAATATTCAAAGGTGGTCAAGTCAAAAGTTTGAGAGCCCCCGTTGAGCGAACACGGACTGCATGACGACGGAAGAAGCTTGTATGGAATGTGATTTTTACTTGACTGTAACAGAAAAAGAGTTACCGAAATCTATCAGTACACTGATTATTATACACTAGTAGAACCCTTGGCTTTGCTCGCGCTAAAATCACTAAAAAAATCCTCTAAAAAGTTTCATAAAAACTTTCATCCCCTTATGGGATGAAATTCGAAAAATGCTAAAACGTGTGCTTATTTAATTGTATTGAAGAGTATTAGTATCAAGTTTCAAGTAATTCTGATCATAAATATTTTTTTGGGTTGTATTATAATGTGTGTTTCCGAGGGGATTAAGATGATCTCCCGCGGTAAAAAGTAGCCTATGTCAGTCCCCAGCCCTGTAATTCCCTCCAAACAAAAAATCACTCCAAACCGTCACTCTATTTCGACGTGAAAGAAGGACAAACAAACAAACACACTTTCACGCTTATAATATTAGTGTGGATGTTGTCTACATTTAATCTAAAACCTATTTTAAGATATAATATCGCTATTTGTCGAGGCAATATAATGGGAAAAACATCTCGGTCTGTAGTTTGAAGTTTCTAGTCTCTATAAATTTATTGTGGACTAATCAATTGTTTTTGAATTAAAAGGTTCACTTAACAAAGGTTTAAAACCCTACAACTTTTTTCAACATCATTACTACTATTGCAGTACAACGAAGGAAAACATCATAAGGAAACCTACCCCTGTTAGAGAACCTAGCAAGAACAGAAGAACACGTTGGAAGTCCAACAACTCGCATTTGTCCAGCGTGGTGATGGTATGGACTTACCTCGCTCATTATGCCCAGCAGTGAGACGTTAAAAAGGCATACTTTAGTTATAAAAATCGAATCTCAATTGCGTATTATATATATATATGTATATACATAAACAAACATACACCAAAAATAAGCACCTACTTTTTTGAAGTCGGTCAAATAGAAACATATTTTATATAAGTATTTTTTAAAGGAAACCAATGCGCAGGAGTCCCAAGATAACGTAATTTACATTTTTAAAGATCCATTTTACTTATCTTTATGTCTTGTTGCATCTGATGTCGGATTCATTTAAAATTATTACAAATTAACGAAATTTTAATTTTGTACAACCCTTTTTGGTTTGCCGAAGAATTTGAATATTCCTTTATATGTCAATCTCGGAGATATCGATATTTTACTAACTTAGCACGCAGTTTTGTTTGAGTCAACTTAGAATTTATGTTATAAAATAAACCTTATTACTTATAATAAATAACAATATGGTAATCAAATATCTTAAAACTAGGTCAGAAAATTTATTTTTACACTAAATATTACTAAATAATTACTTTTCGACTAAAAACTACTCTATGTCATTTTAAAAATAAATATTCTAAAATAATGGAGAGAGAAAAACATGCCACATATACCTACATACATTGGGTATTTCCACCTTATGTCTTCTTTAGTACTTCTCCTTTTTACATTTGAAGTTAGTCAAAATAGTTGTTGAATATCCACCAATAGTTCTTGAACTATGCGCACAAACTGACAAAGAGACTTTGTTTTATATATTTAGTATGTAAGAAAGATATAAGCAAAAACTGAGTTGAAAGAATTATTTAATTATTTTTCTTAATTAAGATTAAAATGGCTTGATTTTTGCTAACTGTATTAGTGATCGCAGTTTCGTTTTCGTCACATTCATTGGTGGACTAAACTCAAGATGGTGGATTTCAGCGTCCATTTTTTCCAAAGCTATCGATTAAAGTATCATTCAAAATTGGTTAGAACACAAAAAAAAATATATCGAAAGCATTCGAAATATCCAAGTTTTTGCTATATGTTATCATCATTTTGTAAATTATATACGTCTCTTATTAGCATATTAAGATTTTGATTCGATTGTTTCGAGAAATCGATTCCGTTTATCATTTTTATATTCGTTTCATTAATGAATGGCTTCTGTGCAGAAAATTTGTGGTGTAAGATAAAAAATTATGGTCTTATAAATATAGATGAAATTGGTCCGTCCGTTTGATTTCAAAGTAATGTTTATTGCTTAATTCTCACTAATAATTTAAATGGAAATATTTGTCTGTCTACTGATTATCTTTGCAGGGATTAAAATGGTCTGATTTTGATGAAATATGCCACAAGATGTAATTTAAGTTTTGGAGATACCTATATAATGAACATTTTCAAATTCCCTATATTTTTCGGCCGATATGATGCCTGTAAATATGTGGTATTAAAAATCGAACGTTTCTCTGAGTCAAATCTGTACATAAAATATTTTTTGGAAAATCTTATTGAAATAATCATTATTATCGATACAGAAGCCGAATCTATAGGTTTTAGAATTTTTATTTGTATATCTGTCTGAGAACGCATCATAAGAAAACCACTAGACCGATTTTGATGAGGTATGATGATAGCTGGTCTAATATACAATCTGTTTTGCTTTCAATATGTTTTATTTTAAATATATAGATATTTTTTTAACAATGTATGAAGTCTCTACACAACTCCTTATTTTAATTATGATTAATAGTTATTTTCAATAGCGACCCACTCAGTAAATTATATGAAACTATCAAGTATTAAAAGTTAATATTAAGTAACATAAGAATTAAAAATTACACAAAAAAAACCGTTTGCTTAAGAACTAAATAATGAACAAAAACCTAGTAATGACGCAGTTCGATACATGATTTCTCCTGACCGATTCCGGCCACGGCGGCCAATCTCATTGAGACTAACCAACTGCGCAGGAGATATTATAGTGCACAAGTGTACGAGCAGACACAAGTGCACTCTCTATTCCTGTCACTCTCATACTCCGGTGGGACGACTGCTCGACACCACCAGTGAGAGTTAAGGCGTAGGACCACGGCTTTACGTGCTCTCCGAGGCACGGGGGTGAAACACCGCCAAACTTCCCAAATCCGGGCTGTTACTGAGGCTTACTTTACAGAAAGGCTCAATAACTAAATTTGGCCCGACCCGGGACTCGAACCCAGGACCTCCGGGTGTGCAGCCGTACATGTTAGCAACTATACCACCGAGGCAGTTCGATACATACACGTAGCAAGACTCGAAGCTTATAAAACAACGAATATATGTTTAAAAGGTAAGTAATACGGTTGCATAGAAGAAATAAAATCTTTTTGCAATTTATAGCATCTTTATTGAAGAAGATAAAAGTTATCTAACACCCTACGACTTTTAAGTTTCAATAAATCTATACAGGTAAATAAAAATGATGTGTCTGTTTGTAATGTTGAAATAACAGATTTACTAAGTGCATATGAAAAATAAAAAAAACACATTTTTTTAAATGCTTGTCTGTCTGTTTATTCCGGCTAATCTCCGAAACGGCTGGACTGATATTGGTGGGACTTTCACTGGCGGATAACTGATGTTATAGGAGTATCTTAGGCTACTTTTATTTTAGAAAAAGATTTAGGGTTACACTTAAAAAAACCGAACGCATCTATAGTCGCTATTTAAATATAAATAAACTCCAACGAAACGAAAGTCAAAATAAGTCTTTACTAAATACAATTGCACTAAAATAAAGCTCGTACATTAGTTTTAGACATTTAGTAGCTTACAAATAATTTTCCGGTTTTTTGTTAATAAATTCAGTCATTTATTGGTTAGGTACTTTACAAAAACGTTTCCTTAGGCACTGAATGATAGGTGACATAGAGCTACGAAAGATTAGAATTACCACTTGCTTTAAAAAATTTGGAATTTCTTAAAAGTTATTGTATATTTGAAATTTGTGAATGGTGAAGTTTCATAGCACATATGAAATGTAAATCAAACTCGCTCTTTACCTTTTTTCGATTTCAAGTTTTGATCACTTCGATTGATTACTAGTAGTGAAGTTTTCAAGTAATATTTTTTTTTAATTTCAGCCCATGTTAATTAAGATACCTTTATCTAAGATAGTCTTCTTATTTACAATAATATTGACTTCTAATTATTAGCATTTAGTACAAAAGGCAATTCAAAACTACAAACTGTATTTAAAAGTTAAAACTCAACCCTTAAAGATAGATTTTTTTAATTTATTTTGGATCCACCATTGAGATATAAATTGAAAACTAATAAAAAATTAATTTACATTTGTCGGAGATATCGCGTAACACAGAAAAAAAAACATATCCTTTTTGAACTCGGTTAATATCGATTAATTAACTTCTCTTCGTCTTTATTCAAAAAATGTGTTCACATTTTTGTTTCACATCATAGTAAAACCGTCTGTTACTTTCTACATTTTCCTAATTCTATGGCCGGATATCAAACACCCTACTATTATATTTAGAAATCATTGTTTATTTCGGTTCAGGAATCGACATAACTATAAAATTACATGGATATGTATGCAACTGTATATTACGTGGGATTCAAATTGATAGGACCGTTTTTGTCGAAATAAACCAATTAAAAAAGGTAAAAGTACTTAATTCACCTACGTATGTCTTAGTATAGAGCTTGGTTGGCGTAACCATGTAATATTACAATTATTTTAATATACTAATGTTCGCCTAGTGTTCAAAATTCCTTTTCCGAACTAGTCCGTCACGCTGGACAAGTAGCAGGTTGGGGGAGTTCACGTTTTTAGCTCAATCACGCTAGAACGGCTGAAACGGATCTGGATGAAATTTGGCACAGAGATATATTTTTATAGTCTGGAATTTTATATTTATATATAAAAAGCGACCGAAGCTAGTAAATATATATATACGAAAAAAGTCGTATGCGTTAGTTAGTCTAAAAATGACGTAATATCCAAGCTATTAGCTCGATGCAAGGTCACGCAAATAATTGCTTTGTTTCGCATGATTCATTAGAGAGTAGGGTACTTGTTGGACACACAGACGGTTATTGTGTCGAGTTCTGTTATGATTCGATTTAATTTGTGTCTGTTTGTCAACCAATTTTCTTTTTTTTTGTTTATCTATAGCTACTATTGATTGAAGAGCTTTAATGTTATCAATAAAAATTAGTTCTTTTTTGCATAGATAGGTAAATTTTATTCATACATTATGTTTTTCTCATAGGAGATCGACAGAATTGTTATGAGATTTGAACCCTCTTTTAATCAACCGTCCCACAATAAAACTATTTGCATTTCATAGATTAGGTATCCTGCAATCCTAATCTGCTAATAGTTTTTCATTTTTCACCCAGAGTTTTGAAAAAATACATTTTAATACATTTAAATAGTAGGATTTGAGAGGTGTTACGATTAACATTGTAGGTTAAACACACCTTTCTTTGGGCTTCGCTGTCGGGTAAAATGTAAATGTAATAGAGGCGTATTAGAAAATATTCGCATAATAAACTCTCTACCCGTGTGTATCGCTGGTCAACAGTCACAATGAATTATGCATCAGTGTTGACCTAGTTATTTGACAATATTACCAGTTCGATTCTCGTGCGGAGATATTGAGAATAACGAGTAAAATATTCACATGGTTAAATTATATGGGCATTTAATATACGTATATACTAACTTCTAAGTGCACCTTTTTTCTAAATGTTTTTTTTTTCTATTTACTTGTTAAATAGGAAAATAACAGACATTTGAGAACATATTACGTACGTAATATACAAAAAAATCCTACGTAGCACGAAATAATAAATTTATGTTATGTTCTAAAGTGTATGTAATTTTTTACTTCAAAAGTAAAATAAAATAATTTTTCCATCTACCACAAAAATAAATTTGTATTTCATTACTTTTTACGAGAAACAAAATAACTTTTGAGATCAAACGGGTCATCATCAAAAATCCATACTTCCAAACCTTATATTATAAATGTGAAAGTGTGTTTGTTTGTTTGTCCGTTCCGTGTCACGTCGAAACAGAGCGACGGACTGGCGTGACTTTTTGTGTGGAGATAGTTAGAAGGCTGGAGAGTAACCTAGGATACTTTTAACCGCGGAAGATTATCTCATTCCCACGGGAAAACACGTTATTATTATACAACCCAAAAAAATATCTATGATCAGAATTATTTGAAAGTTGGTATTAATACACTTCGATATAATTAAATAGAAACGTGTTTTAGCATTTTTCGAAATGTATACCATAAAGGGGTAATAGCGAATGAAAGTATGTATGAAATCTATATAAATCTAGAGTATTTTTTGTAGTTTTAGCGCGAGCGAAGCCGCGGGTTTTGCTAGTATTACGTATCTCCAAATCTGTATAGATTCAAAGCAATACATCTCTCAACATTACGCGACCCTATACTACGAATAAGTAGATTTAATGTTATTACTAATGAAAGGGCATTGCGAAATAAGCACAATGTAGCGTAAAACTATTTATAAATCATAACATCGATTATTTGCAAGAAACCGTTATTATAAAACCAAATTTGAATAAAAAATTAAACCGTTAGATACACGTTTAACCGATTTTACCGTAAAACATAATCGATTTGGTACAACCATTGCATTCGATTCTAGAAATATAAACTTTGTTTAACAAATGTAAGATTTTACCTAAAATATTATAAAAATAGTAGTTTTTGTCTGCAATTTACGTTGTTTTTTTTAAGTACTTGATAATTATCACGCTACATACTTTTTTATATTTAGTCAGTAAAAAATCGGTCAAATGCGAGTCTGTCTGACTCGGACACCAAGTGTTCCGTAGCATGAAATTTTCCCCTTTACTTCTGCTATAAGACATTGCTTCTTGACTTTGAATCTAGGTCAACGTTTTGATCCCTTTCCAAGCTCCCTAGCGAGTGTCAAAATATGCGACGTAAACGGCCGTCTCGTTTGATTATTGACTTAGTTAGAAGTTTGATTTTTTCTCATATCCTAAGAATTGAGACCTGAGTATTTGATATTAATTTCAACCGCGGGTTTCTGAGTAAAAGCCCCCTGACAGACAGACGGACGGACAAAGAAGCGATCCTAGGATTTCATTTTTCCTCTTGAGGTACCTACATAACCCTAAAAATGATCACGCAAGCAGAGCCGCGGCTAAAAACTAATATACATAGTTATAAGTATAGAGAGATACAATCATTATCCTAACAATAATTTTCTATCTCATTCAACCACGTAACAAGAATTACGCAATCATAAACATGTTTTAAATTGAGTTAAAAAGGCAACCCCTCTAAAGAACCCCATTAATAAAAACCCTTACAAATATCAACCGTATATCCATTTTGATAAGGTTGTCGTAATTTAATAGATCCCCTATTGATAGTTAATTCCTTCAATCCGTAAAGATCGGACGCAACCCCGAATTGCTGACATTTGTACTATTTTTAGGGTTGTGGAATTGTAAATGTACGAGTTTTATTTTAATAGAATTCTATATATTTTTTGTAATTTATAACGCATTATTAGCGCTATACAAAATATGTATATATATACATTTTTAATTTATTATTTTATTGTTAAATTAAATAATAATAAGTTTACTGAAACATAATAAAAAATATATACCCATTTTGGTTATGGCGGCCTTTCTCATTGAAACTAACCAAATGCATAGTAGAAAGCGCCAACCCAACTAATACTCTTTAGCTCTCATACACCAGTGAAGTTGATATTTTGTATGTACTTGTGTATGAATTCAGCCCTTTTTAGCATCCCACTGCTGGCTGGGCATTCACTACGAGTGGGATCAGACCATAGTCCACTACGCTGGCTAAGTGCAGGTTGGCGAACTTTGCATGTCTTTCGAAAACTAGCCAGGTTTTCTCAGACATTCAGGTTTTCTTCACGATGTTTTCCTTTAGGGACAAGTGTTGAAAATGATTCGAGCATAAATATGTCAGAGATGCGAGTCCCGGGATTTGAACCCGCTTCACTTGAATGCCCATGCAAGCGCTACCATTGTCACCAGTGATAATTTGACGGTAAGAAAACGCACAACCAATCAAAATTCTCTTCCAAATACGGAAGTGTAAACACCGCTGTTTCATAATTATTAGACTTAAATTCGCGGCTAACCTTGTATTACGCCATACATGGCTCTTCGCGTTCTATCTCAAATACGATTAATCCTATAAAGAAATGTTTTAAACAAAAATTGAAGGAAATTTTATGGTCTACAACTTTTGTAATAGATGCAAATAGTATTTAACGTAGAGGAAGCTTTTGGTTTTGGCCCTTTGACCTTTAATATCTTAAGACGGCGGACACGATATTGTATGAGGCATATGAGACCAATCATTTCAAACGCTAAAACGAATCTATACTAATATTATAAGGAGGAAAATTATTTGTTTGTTTATTAGTACCGAATAAGCTCCGAAACTACTGAACCGATTAAGATGAAATTTGGTAAGTAGATAAATTGAGATCCTTGGAAGGACATAGAATAGTTTTATCCTGCAAATCATCCCTTAAGGTAATGAAAATGGGAATGGAAGCTTGTATGGGGAAGCAACCTAGGGAATAACCGAGTCGCCAGTGTTTATCTAAAACTTTTCAGCTTATTTCCTTTCATTTCAAGACGCCTTTTTTTGGCTTATCTCATCGGTTTATTTTTCATATTAAGACGTAATATTTTGCAAGCTACGGAACCTTCAATATAAGAATCAAACTCGCATCTTTTTCTATTATAATCTTTTAAATTATTATACACTTTGTGCAATAAAATGTATCTTATCGATTTTTATCTGATTTTTTTATTTGACTTTAGTTTAATACGCTTATTTATTATTTGTTCTTAATGTACTACTGGCATGATTCATATACTTTATCAAAGATCACAAGTTCGATATCTAGCTAGGGCAATTATTCTAACTAGTTTTCGCCAAGTGGTCGGAATTCGACCATATATAGAATTTACCCATTTATATATAAAAAATAACTTTTTCAAAAAAATTTTTTATTGAAAACACTGAAGCTCATTAATAGCTACGAAACCAAAAAAAAGAAAATCTGTTGAAACACAGAGGAGACAAAGGCACTGCTCTTAACTTACTTAACTCTTTTGTCTTTGTCTATTTATATATAGATAATTAAATTTTAACCAGTTGAAGCTTCGAAATCGGGTTAAACGTAATCCCACTGCTGGCTGAGGACGTAATATAAAATAAGAGCTAAAAGTTTTTTTGAAATTTATATAGCTAATATATATACAATTCAATTAAATTCAATTCTCTTGTTAATGGCTTCAAAGCGTGCCAGTTGAGCACAGATTATTTCGCCAACGTCACGTAGAATGGAGAAGACACGAAGAAGTCTAGTCAAGAAATTATAATAAAACCATGAACTCAATCACCAACAGGCAATATCGTGTAATATACAAAAAAATGTACCCTCCATTTTGAAGTCAGCCAAAAAATATACAAACGCCTTTTTATAAATATTTTTATATGTAGCTACATTATACATATTTCTCACAACCATTATTGACTACAAAAGGCTAAAAAAGATAAGATTAAATATCGCAAAATTAATATATCTTAAATATTTAAATGTCTTTATAAAGCAAATTATTGATGCGTGGGCGCATTGATTGCTCAAAGTATTTTATTGTACGCCTTTTACAAATTCGAATGAATACGCAAATGTATAAAATATGGTAATATCTTCTAAAAAATAAACAAAAATTATGACCGCCTCCATAAATGAAATAAACATTTGTTCTAATTATATAGCCATTTCTTATCCATTGATTAGCAAATGTAGATGAATGTATGAAGTAAAAAATCGAGTTTGCCATAATAATTTTTATTTCCCGACTGATTTTGGTATGGTCGGCCTTTTACTACGAGAAAGGTGATATGTATACAAATTTTAAAAACACAATTTTAGCAATAACTTTACCCTGGACTTAAAATACGCGTACATTCATTCTTTAAGAATAACTAGTGTTTGTGCAATGGTGGAAATTCGGCCATATTCATAATTAAATTTAAAAAAAAGTTTCCATTTTTTTGCCATGAATAAAAAAATGTTTCCAATATTTTTTATTCATGACAAAAAATGTTATCAATAGCAGAGTCAGATAAACAAATTGAGTACAATAAATTGAAAGAATTAAAAGTAACTAAAAGATGAGTATGAAAGAAAACTAATCATGAAATCGGCACCTTTTTAGCTGAAAAATGGTTATTTAAATTAAATTATCAAAGGTTTTCCTTCTCTGTAAGGCAAATGGTAACTATGTTAGAAATGATTCGCACATGAGAATATCAGAGGTGCGAGACCCGGGATTTGAACCCACTTCACTTAGTTATCCAAGCAAATTCGTTCGTGCTGGGCTACTACTGCCTTCTCTTTCTTCTTAATAATAATGTAGAATTCCTTTCTCTGCCTTTTGTCATAATAATAATATAATAAAATTTAAAAAAAAACTAAAATTTGCGTTTAGTGCCAACCCTAAAATCACCCTTCATGTATCATCAAACGTACGCTTAAATCTTATCATCCCTCAAAATCGAACAGTGTTAAATTTAATATATTTATAATGTTACTACACTCGACATATGCTTGTATATTATGTTTTCTACACGGCATTAGAAAGAGATGCATATTTTTCTATTTAATTTTAACAAATATCCTTAGAGCAAAATTGAGTGCTATTGGATAGTCGAAAAGTATCTAAGACCTCTTTAATAAATTATAAATTGATGATGACGACACGTATGGCTCAGTCTGTAGTGACCCTAGTTGGTGTGCCAGCGGTCGCGGGTTCGAGCCTCGCTGGGGGCATTCATTGGTGTGATGAGCACGAATTTTTATACTCCAGATATGGCTGTTTATATTTATAATATGTATGTATTTAAAAGTTATATACATATGTGTAGTGTATCAACTATATGGTATCCATAACACAAACCTCGTAGCTTACTATAGAACTAGATGGTGCTGTGTGTTAATGCCCCAACCTATTTATTACTAACATTGCCCGCGGCTCCGGCCGCATTCAGTTGACCAAAAACCAAATTCTTAGGTTTTACATATTAGTATACTCTTACATTACAGTTTTTGTATTTTTTCTCAGAAATGACATATTTTCCCGCGGTAAAAAGTATCCTATATGTTGATCCGGATAACCAGCTATCATCATACCAAACATTAAAATCCCTCCTTTGGTTTTAGACAGAGAGACAGACAGACAGACAGACAGACAAAGAATCTAAAAACTATAGATTTGGCCTCTGTATCGGTAATAATGCCTATTTTAATAAGATCTTCCAAAAAAGAAATTAATGTACAGATTCTGCTTAGTTACAATTTTATTATAGTAGGTATAGATTTATTTATTTTTATATTGGGAATTGGTTCTTTATTAAAGTCGGTCAAAAAGCTTGTAAAACAGAAAAGAAAATTATAATCAATTGATAGCACAAAAGAATATCGTAAAAATTGGTACGCCACGACTTTGATCTTTGAAATACAATATTTTTTTTATAAATAACTACAAAAACAGTGTAATTGGTGGACGTGAACTCTATTGGGACTAAACTATTGAGCCGTGACGTCTATCATGAAATTTGGAGTTCTGACGAGAAAGTGTAAAACCTTTTAAAATGTTCATTATGTAACAATTTTTTTTTTTAGCTGTATACTATAGGTAGTCTCCGGTGACTATGTTTGCTGTAATGTAAGCCTTTGAAACCACGAAAAAATCTGAAACAAAAAGATGATTTATTTTACAAATTTCTCCGATTTATTTAAATCTAAAGTATTTTCTTATCTAACTTTAGAAAAAAAATATTTTATATCACGATTGTATGTGTAATATGAAATATAAAATATAAAAAAATCTTTTTTTTTTTTTTTATACATATAATAAATCTGTAGAAGTCGAATGTCTGTACATAGAAAAAATGCTAAAAACCCAGTTAGGGAGACGTAAGAAGAAAAATAGAACCAGTCCAGATTTTTTTTAATTTTTTTTTTTACTCTGTCTGTTTGTCTGTTTGTACGGACTACTCTCTGAAACTGTTGAACCGATTTAAATGAAATTTTGCATGGTGGTACCTTATATCCCCGGTCAACATTTTAGATACCCTTTATACCGCAAAATTAAAAGATAAAAGAATTTTAAAGAGTTCCCGTGGGATAGTTAAAATACTATAGTAACTTACACAGCTTAGTACACAAAAACTACTGATTTTTATTTTAATGAAACTTTACAATAATATAGTTCATACATCAGAAAAATAAATAGACTACTTTTTATCCCGGAAAAATATGGGGTTCCCCTGGGATACATTTTTTCCCTCTACCGCATGGGAAACCATATATGGCTTACACATTTTACAGTCAATTTAAAAAAAACTTACTAATTATGAGGTAAAAACTATATTAATATATTTGAAATATATATGTATAGGAGTAACGAAACGCAATATTTTTTTTTATTGTCAAATTAGATTTTGAAATACCCTCACTTTTGTGCGCATGATTGGAAAAAGTTAAGTAGCACGTGCGGGCCTCAACTTTGTTAAATATTATAAAAGTGAAAAGGTAAGCTTTTGGAACTAAACATTTTTTTTCAGCTGCCTATAGCTGTGCTATAATTGCTGCCACTACCTGCCTATAGCTTTGCTGTAATTGCTTATATAATATATAGATTATTAGAGATATATATATTATTAGATACACAAAGATACATCTCTAATAATATCGATTTTTAAAGAAACCAATATACATCGGTATGTAAGGTATACAATGAAACTGTCTCGGTGGTGTAGTGGATAGCATGTACGGCTGCACAGACGGAGGTCCTGGGTTCGAGTCCCGGGTCAGGTCAAGTTTAGTTAGTGAGTCTTTCTATGTAGTAAGTCTCAGTAACAGCCCGGAGTTGGGAAGTTGGCGGTGTTTCACTCCCGTGCCTTGGAGAGCACGTAAAGCCGTCGGTCCTGCGCCTTAACTCTCACTGGTCGTGTTGAGCAGTCGTCCCACCGGAGTATGAGAGTGACAGGAATAGAGAATGCACTTGTGTCTGCGCGTACACTTGTGCACTATAATATCTACTGCGCAGTTGGCTAGTCTCAATGAGATTGGCCGCCGTGGCCGGAATCGGCTAGGAGAACATCATACAATGAAAGTTGTTTCATAGTAATTCCCACGTATTGTATGTAGTTACGTTCAAAAAGCCAGAAGAAATATTTTTCTCATTCCTAAATTCTTCAAATGCAATAAAAATACAGAACCATGGTTGTTTAAAAACATAGTGATTTCAAAATTTCGGGCAATCACGATGTCAAAGATTCTCAGGCGATGGAGGTCACTATCACGAGCGAACGTTTGGAGGTCATAGAGAAATAGTATTTTATTAAATATATAGTGGAAACCCGGCTTCGTCTCCATTTTTTTATATGCGTTTAATTTTTTTATTTTTATATACATATAAATACTTAAATAGGCAAAGACAAAACAGTTTTGTACCTTCTTCTCCTTTCTTCATAGACCGTTTTCTTTTTTTTTTTTTTGCTTAATAGCTTTTGACAGCCTTTAGCGTTATCAATAAAAAAAATAAAAATTAGGAAACAGATAGTTTTTTTTTTAATTCAATGCCCTCCTGTTCGATTTCGGTCACGGCGGTCAATCTCATTTAGACTGCCTAGATGTGGATTAGATATACTTGGCTCGACACGGGATTCGAACCCAGGACCTTCGGATCTGCAGCTGTACATGCTAGTCACTAGACCACCGAGGCAGTTAGGTGAGTGAGTTTTTTTATATAATTAGGTACATTTTATTCCTATATGTTTTTAAATTTTCAATAATGGTTACATCGAATTTTAGCCATTGGGCTAAGTATACTTTATAAGACAAACTTTTGTCGTTACTTTTCATATAATTTTGAAACTTAAAATTATTTATCTGACATATTGCACTACTTGTCTATACTAATACTATAAAGAGATAAAGTTTGTGAGTTTGTGACGTAGTAGGGGGTAATCTCTGGATCTACTGGACCTATTTTGATGAAATTTCGTAAGAAGATAGTTTAGGACCCTGGGAAGTACATCGGATTTTTTATCCCAGAAATCATTCCTTAAGGGGATGAAAATGAGGATGAAAGTTTGTATGAGGAATCAAACTAGAGAGGAACCCAACCGAAGCAAGGGTGAGTCGCTAGTCTTAAAATAATGCGAAAATTTGTATTAATGTGTGTATGTACGTTTGTTACTCCTTTAAGTTGAAATGGCTAGACTGATTTCACTGAAATTCAGTACTATAAAGATAGACTAACTATTACATACACTCGTACGCACGCTATACTTTTTAAGTATTATGTTATTTTTCAACCGACTTCAAAAAGGAGGAGGTTCTCAATTCGCCTGTAATTTTTTGTTCTTTTTAAACTCTAACTTTGAGTTTTTTAACTGCTATGTCAAGTTCTCATAGGTTAGTGAGGTCACTGTCACGACCATAACTATTGATTAGATCACGAATAATAAAATATTTTATGGGAATTTAACGAAAATGCAAGCAATGAATCTATTTTATTTGAGAGACTTGCTTGCTATATAATAATGGAACATATATAACTTTCAAGTAATCTGTAAGTAAGAAGAGTAAATGTTATAAGAATGTAAAAGACAAAAATCTTCTACTTGGTTCCTAGTTCCGTAAATTTAATTTGTCCCATTCTGAAATTGTCCTTTTCATAGCACTTTTCCTCTAATTAAAACAAAGTCGGATTTGTTATTACACTTATAACCCGAGAACTGCTGGACCGATTTGTATGATCGTTGTTTTGCTGGATTTGTCTTCATCAACGTGTTGGTGGCGTAGAGGTGGCTGTAGCTGTTGATTACGCCTTAAGTCCGAGTTTTGTCTTTTTCCGAATAGTATTAAAGCATCAGAAAAATTCACTAATTTTTTTTGAAAAATAAATCTAGTCCATACTAAGCATCAAAACGTACCTAGGAACGAACTTGAGCGAAGCAAGGGTGAGTCGCTAGTTAATAAGTAAAAGAAAAAACTTCGTACCCCTTATTAAGCATGTACGGGTGAGTGAGAGCTTTTGCATAGTTAAAGATTATATGGAGAAGGACTACAGATAGATAAAATGTATTGATTAACATTTGCCCGCGTCTCCTTCATCGATTTTATACTTATAAATCTATACTAATATTATAAATGTAAAAGTGTGTTTGTTTGTCCTTCTTTCAAGTCGAAGCAGAGTGACGGACTGACGTTATTTTTAGTATGGAAATAGTTAAAGGGCTGAGGAGTGGCATAGGCTACTTTTTACCGTAGTATATCATTCGGACGGGAAAATACGTTATAATACAACCCGCAACAACTCATCATATCACACCCATACATATGTATGTATGTATCTATACACATAATAAAACTGTAGAAGTCAGTGGGGTGGGGTGTAGGAAGAGAAATAGAGCAAATCTAGATTTTTTTCAATTTTTGTTTCTCTGTCTGTCTGTTTGTACGGGCTAATCTTCAAATCTATTGGACCGATTTAAATGAAATTTTGCATGGTGGTACCTTATATCCCCGGCCAACATCTTAAATATTTTATACAACAACTTATGCTCTTAATTACAGGTTAATTTTTATCCCGGAAAAATGAACGTTTCCCGTGGGATATATCTGTTTGTGCTTTTTTAGAGGCGAACCCAAGCGAAGCGAGGGTGAGCCGCTTGTATAACATATAGTCTATCTATACCATGCTAACCGTTAAGACGTACATAGAGACGAGTCCCTAGTAATAATGTAAAGCTAAAGAGTTTGTTTATTTCTCTGCAAATTCTAACATCCGCTCTAGGGGTTTATTTAAAAAATCTTTTTGCATTTCTATTTATTGAGGCAAATCACAAACTAGCTAGGTTCAAATTGAGTGAATAACCGATGTAAGACGGGATATTTACCATGTTTTTCACTTAGTTTCAAAAGTTCTCGATATTTTGGCACTGTTACAAGCACCATGGTTACGAGTTTACCCACATTCACTCAAATTAGCTAAGCCATTACAGCGTGAAGAAGAATCTATACATTTAAATAAAAGGATTTGTCTGTGTTTTTAAAATATGTATTATGTAACTGTTTTTTCAAGTACATAGCTATTTATATGATACCACTAAACAAACCTTTTTAAAAGTCTGACTGTCTTTCTGTTTGTCCTGGGATAATTTTTGGAATAGCTGCACCGATTGTAATGGGACTTTCAATGAAATATAGAGGAATTTGTAGGGCTATATAAAGGGTATGTTTTATTAAAGAATATTTAGGGTTCCAAATTGAAAACCCTTAAAAGTTACGTAAAGTTCGAATTTACTTTTATTAAAATTAATGTGACTATTTTCTATAATAACCTAACAGGTACAAATGACACAGCCTAGATTCAGTGGCACCATTTTTTCTTAGCCAAAGCCAGGCTTATAAACTGACGTAAAAATATGTAACCTAGATACTCTGACCTATAAAGCTCTAATTTAAAGCGTGCAGTGCAACAATTGCTTTACTATAAGGTTAAAATATTAATCTTTTTATTTGAAAATTTCTTTCTTTTGGAAATCAAAATTTTTACTTCCCATAGAATGTGTAGGAAATCTATTAAACTCGTTACGGAGGATTAGTAACAAAAAGATTGGCAGATGGACAAACAGTATAATTAAGCACTTGCTTAGGATTTTAGTTCTTATTATCCCACTGCTGGACATAGGCCTTACCGGAATTTTAGGAGCATTTCACCATAGCCCACCGGACTGAACAAATGTGGATTGGGTTCAGTAGGCTCTCTCGGACATGCTTGATTTCGTTACAATTTTTTCCTCTACCCATTTAGTACGATAAGTTAAAAAATGATTCGCACGAGAATTTTTTTAAATAATATATAAAAAATTGAGAAACTTAGCATAGCGATTAGATAGAATTGTTAATTTTAATTATGATTACAGTCGAATTCTGACCGCTGGGTGAACACAAATATTTATAGATACATTAAGTTCAAACAGTCAGTACTTGTATAGTCTGAACCCACTATCTCCACAAACAAAACACCAAACCACTGTACCACGACGATCTTCATCTAAATAAAGAATGAATTATCATACAAATTTCATTGTAAATATCCATTCACGATATTTCTTGCCAAATCGAATGAAAGTAAATTTGTTTACAAGAACTGATCGTATTTCGATACGGCCGTATTGTTTTGTAGGGCAGCTGTTGTTTTAGAATCTTCTTATATAAGTCAGAATTCGTTACAAAGCGATGTAACAAAATTGGGCAAGTGCGAATCTGGAGGTTCAAACAAAATTTCTTCTAAAATCGTTGAATTGAAATCTAAGAAATATATAGGAATAAAATAATATGTATTACTATCTACAGTTTTAATAGATCTTTTAAGAGTAATAATTTCTTAAAACAGTGTTTTCATATAACTCTATTGGTTAACGCGGCGCTCGCCAGTAAAGTCGATACGAATTTTTTCTATATCTTCATCAATTATCGTCATATTTCGCCAATTTACATAAAACCTTAATGAATTATACACCTAAACCTTCCTTACGAATCACTCCATCCATTTGCAAAAACCGTATGGAAATCTGATTGGTAGTTTTTGAGTTTATCGCGCTTAGACAGATAGACTGACAGACAGACGCAGCGAGGGACTATATTTTATAATACGTATGTAGTGATGACATACCTTCACTTTTCTCGAATGTTTTCCTTAATATCTTTCGATTATATTATAATATATACAGTAAGGCCACTTTTTGGCAATTTTATTACTTAGAATACGATAGTCTGTGCACTTAATTTTATACAAAATCAGTTCAGCCATTTCAGCGTAAAAGAGTAACAAACATACAAACTTTTACATTTACAATAGTTATAGCTATCTCATATGCTGTAATCTCAGATATAAGAGGTCTTTATTCAGAATTTTACATATTATTCAAAAAAAAACGATTCAATCTCTCATCTATACATGTTATAAAATTGTAGCTGAGTCGAATCTGTACATTAAATATTTTTTGGAAAATCTTATCGAAATAGTCATTATTATCGATACACAGGCCGAATCTATAGTTTTTAGAATTTTTGTCTATCTATCTGGGAATGTGTTACGAGAAAACCACTTGACCGATTTTAATGAAATTTTTTATGATGATAACTGGATATCCGTCAACATATAAGATACTTTTTACTGCGGGAAAATATCTTATTTCTGAGAAATCTATACTAATCGTTAAAACGTATCTAGGAACAAACCCGAGCGGAGCGAAATTGAATCGCTAGTTAAATTTTTTTTAGATTCTATTCTCCAATGATTGTAGAGTGATTCCTTGGTTAAGTTCCGTGATGTTTTGAGATATGTATGTATGTAATCAAAAACCTTCGAGCGAGACCGTTTTTTGTATTAGAATTTTTTAACATACTTTTATCTTAATTATTGTAACGAAAAACGTTCATAATAGCAATGTACAATAGATATACGAACAATTCCGTCGGCAAAATGTTGTCTAAAGCAAATAATCTACTCGATAATATAGTCAAGTAAAATTACACTTAGATAAGGCCACCTATAACAGCCTAATAGCATTTTTATTCATGTCAAAGAAATGATTAATAACTTTAAAAGTCTGTTTTAGCCAAATCGAATCTTTTTTTGCTTAGTAATTCTTACTTAATATAGCTATAAAGTTGTTTTTGTAAGATTTTTTGCTTAGACTTCATTAACATACATTTGAAATATAAAGGAAAGTTAGTTTTTGCCTGTGGTTTCGTTTACTTTTTTGTTTTTACTAGTGTTCGCTCAGTGGTAATCATGTTGGAAATGATTCGCACATGAAAATATCAGAGGTGCGAGACCCAGGATTTGAACCCGCTTCACTCGGTTTTCCAAGCGAGCGCGTTACCACTGGGCTACCACTGTCTCCTACTTGCCAATTACGCAGGAGATATTATAGAGCACAAGTGTACACTTACTTACAAAGTCCGATAGGACGATACTTTGACGCGACCGGTGAGTTAAGGCGCAGGACCGACGGCTTTACGTGCTTTCGAGACACGGGGGTGAGACACTGCTAACTTCCCAACTCTGGGCTGTTACTGAGAATTTCTTGACAGAAATACTCAATAACTGAACCCTGAAGCCCGGGACTTGAACCCAGGACCTGCGAAAATGCGTCCGTAGGTAGGTACTTGTTAGCCACTAGACCATCGATTTTTTTCGAATTTAATATAATATCTATATACTTTTTTGTTTATTCGAAAATAATTATTATTTATCGAGCGACTAGTTAATTTTTCATAGCTATTAGCAATATAATTTCATTTAGACGTATCGATCATAATAAGAAGTATTAATTTTCAAAATATGCCAAAACCAATTCTCGTACCGGGAACCAAACCCGAGCCTCCTGGGTGAAATCCAGGTATCCTAGCCACTAGACCATACGGGAGATGACAATTATGCCGACAATGTAGACTATAACAAAATTTAATAATGGGTATTAACAGACAGACGGACGGACAGACAACAAAGTGGTCCTATAAGAGTTCCGTTTTTTCCTTTTAAGGTCCCCTAAAAAGCATCGTGGGATAGTCCTAACTTTTGACCGACTTCTAAGAAAAACTTCTAACTTATTTCAAATAAATATTTGTGTTTTTTATATTAGTGTGTAAAGTCTTCTCAAATTCCAACCCACTTCCTTAAATAATTACCGATTTTTTTTTTGTCATCCTGTAAATATTTATTATGTGTGAAAATATCGCTTTGACTTACTCCGTAAATAAAATAAAGAAATAAATATGTTGGGACATTAACACACATCACCATCTATTTCCATGGTAAAGCTACCAGACTTGTGTTATGGGTACCAGATAGTTGATACACTACACATATTATATGACTTTAAATACATACATAATATAAATATAAATACCCATAACTGGAATACAAACAATCGTGCTCATCACACAAATGAATGCCCCCAGCAGAACTCGAACCTGCGACCGCTAGCATTGCAAGTAGGGTCACTACAAACTGAGCCATACGTGTCATTATCTTGTCTCTTTTTAAACGTGTTCCTAAACCCAATAAAAGCTAGTACCTACTTGTATGTGTGAGTGTGCGTACGTGTGTGTGTTATATTTATTAGTTACTAGCGGCTCACCCTCGCTTCGCTCGGGTTCGTCGCTAGGTACGTTTTGGATATATATATATATATATATATATATATATATATATATATATATATATATGCGAGTATATAGTTATTATCAAGCGTTAGCCATATAAATTTTAAATTTTTGTTAATAATATTGACAAATATTGACATTAATATTTATACGATACTAACGTCACTCAATTGTTTTGCCTTCCCGGAACCTCTCCACTAACACTTAAACTTTATGGTATGATATTAAAGTTCAAATTGACATTTAAGTATTATTACGAATCTTTTGTATGGAAGTATAGAAAAGTATTGTTTTTAGATTTTTTTTGGCAATTTTTTAATTTTTTCTCTCCGTAAGAACCATCCTCGTACTTCAAGGAATATTCTAAAAAAAGAATTAGCGAAATCGGTTTAGAAGCTGTCGAGATTTGCGCTTACCAACACCTTCAGCGATTCATTTTTATATTATAAGAAGATTACTCCTCCACGCTGCCTGATTTGCCTAATTTGGGAAATGTCATATTTTGCCATTACGATTAAACTTGTCATGTCAATAGTTTTTTTTTATTTTCTATTTTTAACTATTATTGAACGCATTCGGTCTAAGTATCTGGATGACATTAAAAAATAATACCACAGAGCTGGTCTGATGATAGAGCGTACATAGATGTGGGTAGAAGTTTTCAATGGCGGCTATTAAAAAATGAATTTGGACAAATTTGTTAGTTTTAAAGGTAACTTTTTTTTTATAAGCCTAGAAATATACTATGGACTTCCTTTGGCCAGGCATCAAACCCGGATCCTATGTGTCATGATTAAAAAAAAAACTAGTACCTATCCTATTGTTCCATGATAGTAACGTGACATGAATATGTCATCAATTCCCAGAATGAATAATAAAGTATTACATTGCAATATTGAATGGGTGAGTAATTTCAAAGTTAGTACAGAACAAAGTAGGTATCCCCTTAGCTTTATATAATACTAACAGCTCACTCTCCCGTCGCTTCGCTCTAGTTAGTCCCTAGGTTGCTTTCCCATATAACCTTTCACCCCTTTAAGGGATGATTTCCGGGATAAAAGCTATCCTATGTCATTCCCAGGGTCTCAAACTATCTTCTTAGCAAATTTCATCTAAATCGGTTCTGTAGTTTCGGAGCCTATTCGATACAGACAAACAATCAAAAAAGAAACATTTTTTTCCTCTTTATAATATTATAACAGATATACAGTACTTTCTTAGATTTACGCGAATATTTGACATTTTAAATAAAACTATCTTTTTGGATTTTTTTCCAGATTTGTTATGATTTTTGGTTCCCGACGTTTCGAATGCCTTACAACAATCATGGTCACGGGAGAGACTAAGAAGATCTTAAGTGTCTCAAATGTCATTATAAAGTTGTTACAGTAAGTACCTACTCACAAAATTATAAAATGATTTTAACAATACAAAAATGGCACTAAAGTACCTTACAATAATTGGTAATTTATTTTAAACACCTTTTGTTTATTTTAAAAAAATCAAAATAAATCCGCCGAAAAATCCGAAGAGATAGTTTTAATAAAATATCAAATATTCGCGTAAATCTAAAAAAGCATTATGTGAGCCAAGTACAATATATACAGAAATCTCAAGATACACAATAATTTGGTGAGTAAAAAGTGTCCTCGAGAAAAAAGTGCACAAATCGAAATGATGCGCTTCTTTCGTGTCTCTTATTAATTGCTTTAATAATGACAAAATTATAACGCACGTTGTTGCGTTTAAAAAATGAACTCTATGTAGTTTGCGTAAGTCGGAATTTTCGTTTCGACAATTAAAATTTTAAATTTTTGAATTTTATTCTTTGGTTTGACTTAACGTCATATGTTGACACCACTTTATAAAGACTTATTTATATACCTAAATTCCAATCTTGGCTCAAAAGATTCAACAAACGCTATCTTTAATAGATATACTACATTTTACTCTTTTACGGTCTTAAGTTCGAGTATCAACGGTCGTGTCATCTCGCCGGAGTATTAGAGTGAAAGAAATAGAAATTGCATCTACAACACACACTTAGTATTACTTTTATTATTCATTATTATTCATAATTTCTTCTGAAAAATTGTAAATTAACGATTGCTACGTAAATAAAATTAATAACATATACTAATGTTTAAAGTTAAAAAATATTGTAATGTAATTGGTGCAACTTTCATTTTGTTAATTGTGGGTAGGCTGTCTGTAACAACTATACATTCAAGACATGTAACACCTCAGTCTCTCCCGTGACCATGGATGCTGTAAAGCATTCGAAACTTCGGGAACCAAAAATCAAAATAAATCCGCGAAATAATCCGAAAAGATAGTTTTTTTTAATAATAACATATACCTTATAAAATCGATAAAATTTCCCTTACTCTATAAACAAAGTAATAGCATAACAACTAAACAAAAAAAAAATCACGTCACTATTTTTGACGTTGACATTTTTCGACGAGATATAAATATTTAGTCAGAATAATAACAATACTGCCCGAATATGAGAAAATCAGTACAAACGTAGATATCTCCTAACATGTCTACAAAAACACACACACACACTCGAATTAATAGAAATGACATATACAAGTGTTATTTCACGTGGTTTGAATAACATGTCTTTCATCGTATATTTTTTAATTTTCCATTAGCGGTATCGTTTCGCTGGCAGTGGATGGATGCGGGCTGCCCAGGACCGGGATGGTTGGCGCTCATTAGGGGAGACCTTTGCTCAACAGTGAACGGCGATAGACTAATTGATGATGATATCGTTTGTAACTGACTAACTGATAGCTAACTTAACTAAAAGTGCTGTAGAGATGTTTAGTCATCATTTCGTTACCTAAATGTAGGTCTATGCATTATTTATTAAACGGCTTGCGTATGGAAAAAACCTCTTTGCCATTATTACTCATTGTTATTCAATATATTCATCAACATTTAATAAGAAATAGCATATGTGTTTAGTCACTTACTCACTGTACTAGTGACTTGCGCTCGCTTTGTTCAAGTCTCACGGTGAATTTAACCATATAATTTTAAATGAGCAATTCTTGTGTAGGTATATAAAAATTTATTTCGTATATCTCGGAAACGACTTAAACAATTTTGATCAAATTTTGTATTTAGATAAGGTTTTGTTTTTATCTACGTAGGTGTCTTTTCGGAAAAAAACGCAATTTTTATACCTTTCTCGGAAAATAATGCCCAGGTACTATTAATAATATACAACTAGCAGCATATTTTGACTAACTTTATTACTAACTTCAGGTCATAGTGTTTCTGTGCACTAAGTTTTATCTAAATCTGTTCATCCGTTTCAACGCGAACGAATAACAAACAGTAGAAGTAGTTTGATATATATGTTATGAAATTTGTACACATATTTAATAATTAAGCTCAAATACGTAAAATTTACACATTCACGTAACAGAATCGTCATCGGGTAGCACATCCGGGATCTGAACCCACTTCACTTAATTTATCAAACGAGCGCGCTACCACTGAGCTATCAATACTTTGTGTTAATTATACTGAATTTATTAAAATATCTATCACAACTTGTTCCTAAGTCATGTATAAAGCGCAGCGGGAGTCATTTGGCGTTTTATTTTGATGTAACTTTAATAAAATATATGTACGAGATAATTTATTATACAGATTAAACAAATAATGATATGACATGAGCAATTATGGGAAATCTTGTATGTATACGTGTGTGGCCTCGACTCTTACAAGATAAAAGATGTATGGGCGTTGTTGACAAATTTTGATTTGTTCTCTTATAGTATAGACTAGTATTGCACGCGACTCCGCTCGCGTTCTGATGACCAAAAAACCAAATTCTTAAGTTTTACATATTAGTATACTCTTACATTACAGTTTTTGTATTTTTTCTCAGAAATGAGATATTTTCCCGCGGTAAAAAGTATCCTATATGTTGATCCGGGTAACCAGCTATCACCATACCAAATTTCATCAAAATCCCTCCAGTGGTTTTTCTGTGATGCGGTAATAGACAGACAGACAGAAAGACAAAAATTCTAAAAACTATAGACTCGGACTCTGCATCGATAGTAATATCTATTTCAATAAGATTTTCCAAAAAATATTTAATGTACAGATTCGGCTTAGTTACAATTTTATTATGTGTATAGAAAAGTATCAAATGATATCACAATAATTTTCTCAAGATTCGTCTAAGATTTATATAGTTAGAATTCAAGCTAGTAAAAGCTTGTAGAAAAAATGACTCCTCAGCATCTTAATGGACCAACAGGAAATCTATATTAATTTCTTAGGATCCAAAGATTACTTTGAAATTAAATACCACAAATAGATAAGTTTCTTCGAAAGCCGTCTGTACGTGCTTTTTCAATGTCGTGCTATCCATCTTTATCTCATATGTTCATTTGTATGACACTAAATCATGTTAATTTTTTGTCTGTATGTTTGTATTTGTTTATTTCAGGAACGACGATTTTAAATCAAACTTCGCTAGTGAATGAAGCAAGTGTGGTAGCAAGCAAGGTTTTATTTCTATTATGCCATTTTTGGTCGCGGATTGCGTGATAAGCGAGAGTAAGGTCTAACTGATCTTAATAATAACGCGAACGGAGAGACGCGGAGAAATGCTAGTAAGTCTAGGTTTTCACGGAATCCCCCCCAACGTGCGTTCATCTTGTCGTGGAGGGGGGGCTCAGTAGTGCCCGGCAATACAGCCGGGCGCGAAGCCAAGAAACGCACAAGGAGGTGGCCCGCTTCGGTGGGCGGTGGGAGACGGCCCTCTTCGGAGGGCGGTGTACCATGCGGGTTGCTCCTGGTACTTCTCTCCTTCTCTCTACCTCCAAGGTCCACTCTGCTATCAGAGAAGCCCCCGTGGTTGTTGTGGTCTGCTTCGCCAGACCTGCCGTCGGGGCGTCGTAGTTGAATGCGTAAGTGATCCTGCGTCGCCCCATTAAGACGGGGGAAGGCTTTGTTGGGTTTTAGTGGGTAGTACTGGCTTCGCCGGTGAGTTCCACACTTCGTGCGTAAATGCATTTCCCAACGTTAAAAAAAAGAGGTCTTCACGGAATAAAGAAAGAAAGTTTATTACTTAATATTTCAGATTTGAAAAATTCGTTGAAATTAAATCTCACTAATAGATATATAATTCTTCAAAATTCATTGGTACGTGCTTTTTTCTATGTTGTTATTATTTAGTCTTTGCTATGAATACTTATAATAAACTAGCATTGCCCGCGTTGCCTAGCAATATCCTATATATTGACCCGGATAATCAGCTATCATCATACCAAATATCATCAAAATCCCTCCAGTGGTTTTTCTGTGATGCGGTAACAGACAGACAGATAGACAGACAAAAATTCTATAAACTATAGATTTGACCTCTGTATCGATAATAATGACTGTTTCAATAAGATTTTCCAAAAAATATTTAATGTACAGATTCGACTCAGTTAGAATTTTATTATATATATATATAGACTAGAAGTACCTGTGCGAAAAGTAAGTCTTGGTAGGCATAAAGCGGTGAGAGAAATGATATATCACTTTTGTCTGTCTCTGTTCAAATAAAAAGAATGGTTTAGACCAATGATAATATATGGGTTTCGTCAAAAAATACCAAATGAAACCAAAGTGAAAGGTTATTTTAAAAACGGTACACTTTAAAACCACTTCGAAAAATGATTAGACCTTTCTAATATAAGCACTTTTGAGGCAAAGTCCATTGAAAACATCAACATTCATAATTAATAAAAACCTATAACGAAATATGGAGTAAAATAAAGAAAAAATAGTTTCTTTAATATTTTTTTTTATTATTATTTTAATTATAATAATAATTGCAGAACATATATATTCACTAGCATTGCCCGCGGCTCCGCCCGCGTTCAGATGACCAAAAACCAAATTCTTAGGTTTTACATTTCAGTATACTCTTATAATGCAGTTTTTGTATTTTTTCTCAGAAATGAGATATTTTCCCGCGGTAAAAAGTATCCCATATGTTGACTCGGATAACCAGCTATCATCATACCAAATTTCATCAAAATCCCTCCAGTAGTTTTTCTGTGATACGATAACAGACAGACAAACAGACAGACCAAAATTCTAACAACTATATATTCGGCCTTTGTAAAATGTTTATTTCAATAAGATTTTCCAAAAAATATTTAATGTACAGATTCGACTCAGTTAGGATTTTATTATATGTATAGATGATAACAAATAACATATGCATAAAATAAAAAAATTTACATATCCATCCTTCTCATTTTTAAAACAGTCAAAAAACATTGTATTGTCATCCAAATTTCAAATAGATGTGAGCATTTTATAAGTAGGTTATTTACAATCAACTACCAAAAGCTTAATCTATATTTACAAGTAAAGATAATAACCTCTTTTTTTGAAGTCGGTTAAACAACATGTTAGAAATTGATATATTATTACAAAATAACAAACTAATATTAAAATTTTATTTATATGTATATGTTAGATGGATATCGGAAGACTTTATCTATACAAAGAGAACAAATCAAAGTTTGTCCACATAACGTTCATACATCCTGACAAATATTGAATGTCCGTTTGTTTATCATGTTAGTGAAGCATCACACGCGCCGCCTTGTGAATGCGAAATGAAAAATATATACATATTATAATGTAGATTAGGCAGTGGTAGCCCAGTGGTAATGCTCGCTTGGGAAACCAAGTGAAGCAGGTTCAAGTCTCGGGTCTCGCACCTCTGATATTGCAATATGCCACTTGTCTTACGATGAAGAAAAACAGCGTGAATAAAATTTGATTGTCTGAGAGAACTTAATAAGTTTTCGAGAGATACGTGAAGTATTGACCAGCGTGATGGTCTATTGTCCTGATCCCTCTTGTATTGAATGGAGGCCCATTCCCAGCAGTGGGGCATTAAAAATGTTTGAATATAACAAAATATACGTACGTGTATGTCTGAGACCATCTTTGTGTTACGTGGCCGACATATTATGATGGAGATAGCAGATTCGATTTTATTATAATGATAACTATAGAAAATATGTATATAAATATAATAATATTTACTCGGCTTAGTTTAAAATCAACAAAATCCAAGTATTAGCAAAAGAATATTTTATTTAAAAATAAAATAAAATGAGCAAACATTGCACATACTTGTGTCATATTATCAAATATTAGTCATTCACACAAAAGTTACAAGCTTGCTAGTTTGTACACACCTTTTTAGTTAAAAACGTGTAAATAATTATTAAAAATTATCTTTTCTGTACATATATATGGGTAGTGTTGTGATTCATCTATGTTTACACCGACTTCAAAAAAAAGGTATTCTTTCGGTTGTATGTTTGACTTCACTTTTTATAAAATGAGTTTAAAGAAAACTCTATATTACGAAATAATTTCACTTCTTAAAGTTAAATAATTAGTACTTTCATTTATCATCTGTCAAGTTAACTTCAGTTAATATTATACGTTCTTACTAATATTAAAATACTAGTGGTAAGTTTTAGCGGTTAGTATAGATTTCTTATAGATAAGATATATTCCCGCAGTAAAAAGCATCCTATATGTTGACCCGGATAACCAGCTATCATCGTACCATATTTCATCAAAATCTGTCCAGTGGTTTTCTCGTGATGTGTTCACAGACAGACAGGCAAAAATTCTAAAAACTATAGTTATCTGTTTTTTTAAGAAATGACTAAACACATGCTCAACATCATCCTGAGAAAGTTATTAGACCGTAGAGTAAAATACATTAAATTCAAAACTTACATTCAAACACAAAAACTGGCCCTGTAGGATAAACAACTGGACGGATTTGGATGTTTAGTACACATAGATAATGAGCTGATCGAGCTAAGATGAAATTTAGTATATAGTAGTAGTATATGGATATAGGATAGTTTTATTCTGGGAGTCATCCCTTAAGGGGATGAAAAGAAGGGTGGAAGTTTGAATGGAAAATGAATCGTTTTAAGTAAGGGACACAATTCCTTGTATTTTTTAAAATACTTTTCTATATCTACGTATATATATATATATATATATATATATATATATATATATATATATATATATATATATATATATAGTTTGAATCTCTAATATAAAATAATTGTTGCACGCATTTCCCATAATTAAGGCCTATAATTAAAATCTCTCTTGCATTTGGCGTAATTAAGGTAAGTATATCTAATACCTGCCTTAATTACGAATATGATACAGTGCTGCAATAATATAGTAATAATACAAATTATATTCAATAACTTTTCATATTTCCAATACAAATGTAGAATCGAGAAACGTTATCAATTGTGGAAATGTGGCAAGCGTGTTACTGAGAATATTATTGGTTCTGTTACAAAGTAATTAAGACCATTAGCAACATAATATGATTTTATAATAATTTATTATATATATATATATATATATATATATATATATATATATATATATATATATATATATATTATATGAGTTAGAATTTTATCTATTATATAATATAATAATATATTATATAATAGATAAAATTCTAACTCAGTCGAATCTGTACATTAATTGTATTCATAAATATAAAAACTAACTACTATGGATTATTGATCTGAAATAAATACTTAGTATCGGATATGTTCTTTTTCTCAGCTTTTAGCTGGTTTTAACTACATTACGGGCCAAAGCCAAGTAAATGTAGCGTGTGGTGTGGTGAGTCCTTGTTTAAGACGTACCTAATTGTGTTTTCTTCTTCTAACTGCATGAATTAACGCAATATTCTGCATGTGTTCAAAATGGCTTATTATTATTAAATCTTTTTTTGGGAAATCTTATCGAAATAGTTATTATGGTCGATATAAAAGGCGAATCGATAGTTTTTAGAAATTTTGTCTGCCTGTCTGTTTGAGAACGCATCACTAGAAAACCACTATACAGATTTGGATAAATTTCATCAATATCTGTCCATTTGGTATGATGATATGACCCGGGTATACTTAGGATATTTTTTACTGCGGGAAAATATCTCATCTCTGAGAAATCTATACTAAAGTTATTATTTGATATTTTCTGAACATATTTAGGAATAGTCTACAGTCCACCATGGCGTTTTTTAATGATTAATAACAAGCTAAAACTTAACGAGTAACTTCGTTTTGACGAGACGCCCAAAATTTTCTGTCTACGAAAATTTGATAGTGGTAGATAGATATGTGGATTGATAAGGAACATCTCGAAATGATACCTAATTGACTAAGTTTTATTACTTACAGATTATTTTAGAATTTAAACTGCACTGTGATACTATAAATATCAAACATATTGATAACGTCCTCGCTTGTATCGGGTTCGCTTCTAGAAAACACAAATCTATCCCACGGGAACCGTACATTTTTCCGGCCTACGTACATTTTCTCGGGATAAAAAGACTATTCCAGACTGTAATCTAGCGTTCAACCGTTCTAGCGTGAAAGAATAACAAACATCCAAACACACATCTAAACTTGTACATTTATAATATTAGTAACATGAAGAATTTTAGTACTAGTGGATACTAGACACAGAAGATTATGTCCATATATTCTCATACTTCTCACATTGTGGCCACGCGACAACGACCCATCTCGATATGATTGGCCATTTGCGCAGGAGATATTATAGCGCAGCGCGTGTGCGCGCAGACACAAGTGCACTCCATATTTCTATCACTCTCATACTCCGGTTGGACGACAATTTGGCCCTACTGGTGAGAAATCAGATCCAAGACAATCTTAATAGAAAAATCCAGTTGCTGTACATGACTTGATCCCGCGCTCGAACCCAGGACCTCCAGATGCAGCTGCTCATGCTAGACACTAGACCACAGAGTTATTTTAAAATAATAAGTATAGTAAAATACTAGGAAGAAGTATTGTGAGGAAAATTTCAGATGACCTTCGAACGTATGGCAGGTCGTAAAATGAACTGCTCAAGTTATATCTTTTGATAAGTTCGGCCATAAAAGATTTGACTTATTTTTATTTAAGTTAGTAAGAACGTTACTAAAAATAAGACAGAAGAAAGTATACCTAAATATTTCTAACCAAAAACTCAATATTAAAATATCTTTATAAATAACTAGGGACACACTCTCGCTCCGCTCGGTTCGTCCCTAGTTACGTTTAAACGTTTAATATAGGTTTTTCAAAGGTGAGGTATTTTCCCACAGTAAAATCTGTCCAGTGGTTTTTTCATGATGCGTTACCAGACAGACAGACAGACGATTTTCCTGATGCGTTACTAGACAGACAGAGAAAAATTCTAATAACTATAGACTCGGCCTCTGTATCGATAATTATGACTATTTCAATAAGATTTTCCAAAATATATTTTATGTACAGATTCGTTTCAGTTAGAATTTTATTATATGTATAGATTATTACATACTTGTGTGGTTTTTCTTATAATGTAGAAAATGTCGGTATTCATCATTAAGTTTTCTAAGTCAGTACATAAAATGTAATATATCAATGCGAATATAAACAAACATACACGGCCCTTAGTAGGATATTAAAATGGGGTGAATTGTTATTACTATTCCGAAAGCATTTTTTATTGTTACCACTAAAGCTTGTTAATAGCTGTTCTGAACTGTTTTTTCTTTGCCTATTTACATACGGATACGCTTCGCTCGGGTTCGTCCCTAAGTACGTTTCAACTGTTAGTGTGGAATAGATAGATTATTTATTAGGTATAATATACATAGGTATGATGAGTTTTATATTCCATACTAGAGAAATTATTGATTAAACATATAACACCCTACATCCCTTTTCACCCCCTTAAGGAATAAATTCAGGGATAAAAATCTTATCACGAAACCTATCTTATGTCCTTTCCAGGGTCTCTAACTATCTTCATACTAAATTTCATCTAAATCGGTTCAGCAGATTTTTAGTTTATCCATTACGAACATACTCACAAACTTACAAACTACCTCTTAATTATATTAGTATAGACTTACGCAGTAAGTAATAATAAAGAGAGAGAAAGAAAATCACAATCATCTCTCGTTATTCTCTCTTTCATTCCACTTTGAACAAAATAAGTGCTAAACTCTTTAACTATCGTCATACAAAAAAGTCCATTCAACAAAATTTACCTTCTACAATAATCGAACCATCGACCTCTTATGAAATATCGAAAAAAATAAACAAAATAATTACAAAGGAACCCCAAAAACGTACCAATATTTATTCAAAACCGATACAGTACAGTGCCGAAGTTATTCTCATGTAGATTATTCATGTTTTCGACAAATATCCGTCAAAATAAAGACGCTCCTCTCATATAAATTGCCTTAGTTTGCCGTGAAAAATGATTTTCGCAATATAAAACACATTTTTTTTATTTTCCTTCAAATTTTTTTATTTTACTTCAAAAAAGATTGTTAGCTTGGATATTTTAATTCTTACATACAATGTTATACAAACGAAACTATGTTTGTCTTTTTGTTCCATTTCAATGACAATGAAATTTATATATATATATATATATATATATATATATATATATATATATATATATATATATATATATATATATATATATATATATATATATATATTATCAACGAAATAAGGCAAAACTGTGCACTTTCTGGGCTGGCGACTCTAAGTATCAGAAGTTTTCCTTATTAGATATAGAAATTTCACATAAACTCCATTCACTTTATGTCCTATAGATAGTAAGGACAAAAACAGTAAAATAGGTTATTGGTCATAACAAGTTTATAACACACACACGCACGCACAAACACACACAGACACATATTTTTTTTAATAATTAAAAAACTAACACATTATTTACCTTTTACCACGCAAGAGAATCCGAAGACAAAAAAAGATATTAGCATATCTAAAACAAAGTCTTCTCGCGTACATTCAAAATGCTCTAACTGTACTATGACCTTAATATCGAAATCGTTATCGATATTGTATAATTATAGATTTTACCGAGAACTCGGTTGTATTGAGTTCATCGATTAATTTAAGAACTGATCTTTCACACTTAAATTACTTATAACGAAAGTTTTTATTAGACATCTAAGGCCTAAAACAATTAGAAATTAAAATATGAGTACAACTACACTAATGTTATAAAGTTTGTAAGTTGGTATGTAGGGATGTTCCGGCGTGAACACTTATTTATTATTATTTTTAACCCTAATGTTTGTCTGTCTGTGTGTGTATGTGTCTGTCTTTAGCATCGTAGCTCTCAAACAGATGAACTGATTTCGATGCGGTTTTTTTTCATTTGAAAGCCAGTTCCTTGCGGTGGTTTTTAACTATATTTGGTTAATATCGGTCCAGCAGTGTAAGAGTATCAGCTCTTTTCCAAAATGATGTAAGGCATTTTGGCGTATGATTACTCGATCAAGTGCTTCACGTGTGCCAGTGTAATCGTTAAATGACAATTAATTTGAGTCGGAGGTTTTTTTTAATTTTTAATTTATAATTATTGCATAATATTATATTGTATAATTAATTATTCTAGTATTTTTTGTAATATTATATAAAGATATTATATTATCTAGCTCACTTCCTTCTAGTATACAACCTCTGAAACTATTGATCCGATTCAGACCTTACTAACCGCTGAGTGCTATTGACTACTTTTATAAGCTTTTATTTAACTTGCAATGTTGGTATGTATGTTTGTTCGTATCAAAACTTGCAACAGAATTTTGAAGCAGTTACTTCAACCGATTGAGCTAAAATTTTGCATACATGTTTAGTTTAGATGATGACGATTATGATTTGTGTAGATAAGTGACATCATGGTAAATCCGAGATGGCGGACTCCTAACGATGGCGAACTATGTTTTTTATGCACCCCCATAATAATAATCAAAATGTCCTCCCGATCGTTTTCGGCCACGGCGGCCAATCTCATGGAGACTAGCCAACTGCGCAGGAGATATTATAGTGCACAAGTGTACGCGCAGACACAACGTGCACTCTCTATTTCTGTCACTCTCATACTCCAGTGAGACGACTACTCGACACGACCGGTAAGAGTTAAGGCACGGAACCGACAGCTTTAGGTACTTGCTCTCACGGGGGTGAAACACCACCAACTTGCCAACTCTGGGCTATTACTGAGGTTTACTATACAGAAAGACTCAATAACTAAACTTAACCCGTCCTAGGACTTGAACCTAGGACTTTCGGGTGTGAAACGGTACATGCTAGCCTGTACACCACCGAGGCAGTTATTATCGATACCGAGTCTAAATCTATAGTTTTTAAAATTTTGATCTGTCTGGTTGTCTGTATGTGACCGCATCACGGAAAAAACACTGGAGGAGTTTTGATGAAATTTGGTAAGATGATAGCTGGTTATCCGGATCAACATTTAAGATACTTATTACTGCGGGAAAATATCTCATCTCTGAGAAATCTATACTAAACGTTAAAAAGTACGTTATATAACTAAATATTAAATTATTATTTAATTAGGTTACTATTATTATTTTTTATAAACTTAAAGAATTTAACTTCTGTTTCTTTAAAATCATTCTATAATTTGTAGGTAGGTACTGTATGTAACAACATATAATAACTTTTGGAACGTGTAAAACCTTAGTCTCTCCCGTGACCATCCCTCTAAAGCATTTGAAACGTCGGGAACCAAATCCATACTAATATTATAAAATATGTGAAAGTGTGTTTGTTTGTCTTTCTTTCACGTGGAAACGGCTTGGCGGATCGGCGTGATTTTTTGTGTGGAGATAGTTGGAGGGCTGGAGAGTGACATAGGCTACTTTTTACCGCGGGAGATTATCTCTTTCCCGCGGGAAAACACGTTATAATACAATCTAAAGAAAAGTTATAATCAGAATTACTTGAAACTTGGTATAAATGCTCTTCAGTATAATTAATGAAATACGTGTTTTAGCATTTTTTTTATATTCACCACATAAGGGCGTAAAATAGCGGATGAAAGTTTGTATGAAACTTACCATTTTAGAAGTTTATTTGTAGTTTTAGTGCGAGCGAAGACGCGTATAAAACAAATCTGCAAAAAAGTTCGAAAAGATAGTTTTATTCAAACATCAATATTTGGGTACAAGTGAGGAAGTATTATAGTTTGTTATTTTTAAACTACTCGGACAGATCCGCGGGCAAAAGCTAGTGAGATATGAAAATGAGCTATCTAATGTCACGTATATTGAATTCAGGCCCCAATGAAATTACGGGTGATTTATGTGGATTTTATTATATGTAATGCCCATTATTTCTCTTAACTTTACTTAACATACCATAATAGTTCTTATTACTTACTCAATAGAGAGTATAATTGTATGGGACCCTGTCGCATATTGTCGTCCAGTCAAACTTGAAAACGCAGACTATTTTTAACTTTATGTCCTACGACATAAAATTTAAAATTGAATGTTATAAATAACATACAAATGTATGTAACTAATTATTGAGTTTAACTGAGGAAAAACATAGTTTTAATTTATTTTTTGCTTTTGTAAATTACAATTTCAAATACATGAAAAATCTTGAGAAGGACATTTCTGAATACTTTTGTTGGCTAACCAAAGATGACACTTGCCTTATATAAAGCTACAAAGAAATGAGAGCTCAAGCTATATTTGAATTTGCTGAACCAATAGAACTAAAACTTAGCAGTGTTTTATTGTTCGACTACACAATACATACATACATATATATATATATATATATATATATATATATATATATATATATATATATATATATATATATATATATATATATATATATATATATATATATATAGTATAATATAATCAATACATAATAATAATAAAATTCTAACATAGTCGAATCTGTACATTAAATATTTTTTAGAAAACATAATTGAAATAGTCATTATTATCCATGCAGATGCCAAATCTATAGTTTTTGGAATTCTTGTCTGTCTGTCTTCTGAAAAACGAGAAAATTAATGGACAGATTTTAATGAGATTTGGTATGATGATAGCTGGTTATCCGGGTTAACATATAGGATACTTTTTATTGTGGTAACATATCTCATCTCTGAGAAGTCTATACTAACCGTTAAAACGTAATTATAACTTAATATGAAAAAAAAATAACTTTTTAACAAAAAAGGTGCAGTAAGAAGAAATGCAAAGAAGTGCAAAGAATCATGAAACACTTTCTTATTTGGCAAAGATACCGCATAACATACGCAAAAAGAAAATCCCGTATTCATTAACTCCTTTTTATGAAGTCGGATAAATATGATGCAAGTTATTATTGTGAAATTTATTTAAAAAATAATTGATAGAAAGATAGATATTTTGAAAACAAAATCCTGCAAACAATAGATTTTTGAGAAAAAAAAAACAATACATACCTATAACTTTTTTAGGCCACATATTTTTATGTTTTATCTACTTACGCCTTATGCATAATAGAGTCATGCTGTTATGTATATATGAACTTAACCTCCTCCTCCTCTAAAATCCACCCTTTCCGCCCTCCTCTTTTTACCATCGCTCCTCAAATTGGTGACATGTGACATCTGGTGTTCTAAGTAGGTGTACGTAGGCTACATTTCCTTCTGATATCAATACAAGGCTTGGTTTGTTATCTTTATATCATAAAATATATGTAATATTTCTCTTAATTAAGCTAACTTAAAAAGACGTAAACAATTTCATCAAAACCCATTAATTTGGGGTCAACCCCATAACCTTCATTTGAAAAGTCGGTTCACAAGATTGCATTTGATACGCTTTTACGAGGATAATAAAAAATTACGATCTGCTAGTTTAGCTCTCTCTTTGAAAGGAAATATTTTATGGAAAATATGTTTTGGTTTTTATTACCACTTTTATTTAAGCTTTGAATACGCTTTTTATTAACGTTCTGAATGAAAATCTCATATAAATCGATATTAATATAACCGCCAATCTAGAAATTAATGAATAATGGCTAAGGTTTCATATTTCTACTTCAGATCTTTCCTAGAATTTCATGAATGTCTATATTTTAAATCTGGTTTTTGTTAGATCTTCAACTAAAGTTGCAATACTTAGATACTTCATTTCATCTCAGGAGACTCTTTGTATATATAAACTCTTTCATTCCATCAGATAGTAACGTACCTACAGGTAATGTCTTTAATCTTGCTTATGAACTTCTAACGTAAATAAAAACTTAAAAATAATTTTATTTTTCCATTTTTAGTGTAGACATAATAAGCAGGTAATTTGTAAGAAGAAAGTTTTTTAATAACATATTCGATTAAACATTTTATTTACAAAATATATTTATTTTGGATTTTTTAAAAACCGCTCGACCGATTTCGATAAAATTTATATGGGACCACCTGGAAAGTATACCCTTTGAAACAAAAAAATATCCAAATCGGTTCAGACGTCTTCGAGATTCCGGCGAATTGATAACCTCCTCCTTTTTGGATGTTGGTTAAAAATGTAGTGCCAAAATTTGCTTATTGCAAGCATTGAACTACCAACTTTAGATTTGAATTGAGAAGAGCATTCGAATGTATACAAGTATACTTCGTCTCCTTTTTTGTTGCGTAACAATAAAAAAAAACCACGTAACAGTTCAGTACCATTTTTCCTCCGTTTGTCAACTGCTTTTCTTTTTTTTTAATTTAGTATCAAAAAATATTAGCAAGTATTAGTTATCAAAACAAATATATATATATATATATATATATATATATATATATATATATATATATATATATATATATATATACTACATTATAATGAACACTTGTTATTCCCAGATATAAGATTGTGCGTGATCCAATCTCGTAGTTTATAATTACATACATAATTGCTCTATTCCTAAGAATCTAAGCGTTCCTCATAATGTACGAATATAAAGATGTTTTCATATTTGACAAGTACATATTTCCAGACATTAGTACGTAAAGAACAAAAAGAAACGAGCACTTCAGTTTTTTTGAGTAAATTGAATAAAATATTAGTTGAAAATATTTAAAATGTTACCAAAAGACACGCAGGTTGTATTTGAAGACTGATAGGTATGAATGCTATAGCAAAAACACGTTCAAAGGATTTCATAAATCCATCAAAAGATGCGCCATGAAATGGACTATATGAGAATAGGTTTTTTTTTTTGCAAAACGTCCATTGTATGCAATGCATTATTGTGGATTCGTATCCACTACCGATCGATATTCCGCATTCCACCAAGCCATCGGCTTCCTTTTTTGTCTGTTTCTCTATTTCATCTCGCTCAAATTGTGCAATAATTTCCTTTGATGCTAGCATGGAAAATGTATTTGGATAGATTTTTTAGAATTTTATCTACATATATGTATTATGAGTATGTTAGATAGAAAGTATATTTTTGTTTTTCTTTTCAGAGTTTGAGACACAGATAGTATGGGATATAATTCTTGATATTCATACTAGCGACGTACCTCGTTTCACTTCGTCCCAATATGTCTAACAATAGCCTAAATTTCTCCGGATTAAAGCCTATTTGTGTACTAAATTTCATCCAAATCCATCCAGTTGTTTCAGCGTGACGATTTAACAACCATATATACATACATACAAACTTTTGCATTTGCAATAGGATACCTATTATCTATACTAATATTATAAAGAGGAAAGATTTGATTTTTTGTTTGTTTGTTTGTTTGTGCCGAATAGGTTCCGAAACTTCAGAATCGATTTAGATGTTTTTTTTTTAATAATAATAACTTTATTCATAAATAAGAAAGTTGAACATAGACCATAGTAATTCTTACAGTAAAGGCCAATTTCATACAGTTGGGTGAAGTACTGTACTCCTCATTTGGAAAGAAGATAGTATGAGATCCTGGATATGACATAGGATTCGTTTTTCCCGAAATCATCCCTTAAGGGGGTGAAGAAGGGGCATAAAAGTTTGTACAGGGAATGAATTTAGGGACTGACCCGAGTGAAGCTAAGGTGAGTCGCTAGTTATATATAATATTATCTCTGCATTCTATACGTTTCTGAATCACTGAATATTGTAAGTCTTTAATTAACGGTATCCACAACTTCTAAATATTGCTTTGATTAGAATTCATGCTTTTGTAGCATGGAGGACGCGTAGTAAAGTTCATAAAAAATATAATTGAGATTTTTCCGCTCAGGCTGGATGCTGCTGTATTTTGATAAAACTTTGTAAATACTCTCATGTTATAGATAGATACGAAACCTCACAGGATCTCCCGCTATGCTAATTAGATTAGGTGAAAATTTCATCAAAATCGCTCCTGCGGTTTAAGAGTTCATAGGAACAAACATACACACTTCGATTTTTATATAATATATACTAGCGGCTCAGCCTCGCTATATATATATATATATATATATATATATATATATATATATATATATATATATATAGATCCTCAAATTCTTAATAATGATCATGGTCGAGTTTCGACCACTAGGCAACAACTAAACTAACTTAAGTATTATCTATATTGATACGATATCTGGTCTAGACTGGTCCATCAACGCTCACACTAAACAAGTGGACTCAAGTAATGAAATTACAATATGCTACTTTTTTATAATAATTAACAATATTTTTTATAACTGTAGAAAAAAATAACAAATCTATCCCTCGGAAGCCGTATTATTTTCTGGGATAAAAGTAGCCTATATGTTATTCCAGACTACAATCTATCTCTGTACCGAATTTCATCCAGATCCGTTCAGCCGTTCTGGCGTGAAAGAGTAACGAACATCTATACTCACATACTTTCACATTTATAATATTAGTATACATTATTTAATGTAATATCAAATATGGTAATAACTAACGGCTCACACTCGCATCGCTCGGGCTCGCCTCTAGACAAACAAAAACAAATCTATCCCACGGTAACCCTACATTTTTCCGGGATAAAAAGGAGCCTATGTAATTCTGATGTATGAGCTATATTATTATAAAGTTTCATTGTAATCCATTCAGTAGTATTTACGTCAATGTCAAAGAGAAACAAACATCCAAAGGTACATCTATACATCCATACATCCTTACAAACTTTCACATTTATAATATTAGTAGAATTAATAATTACCTATCCAATAAATAACATAATTAATTTGTTATAAAGGATATTTTTTTAAATTCAATCGCCAATCGGGTGTAAAAATAAAAATACAAGATGTTACTTTCCAGTCTTTTAATATGAAAGAAGTAGCACAGAAAAAGTTGTATACTGCTACTTATATATAAATTATTATTTATTAGTATTAATATCACAAATTGATTCAGTCCTTTCTGTCCCACAGCTGGGGTTGGGCTTTTCCTCAATACAAGGGGGATCAGGCCATAATCCACCACGCTGGCCAAATGCGGGCGGACTGCACATGACGTCTCTATTTGTAAGATTCTCTCGAACATGTAGGTTTCCTCACGATGTTTTCTTTGACCTCGAGATATGTATAAAAATATTCACAAAAAGAAAGTGTTATTGTTATATTCTCTTAGTGTATTGACTTTCTTTCATTAAAAATATGAGATTCTGTCATTTCAAATAGGCCTTTCGATAGTAATTCATATACAGAAATTGTTTGTTCATCTATATCTATACATGTAATAAAATTCTAACTGAGCCGAACGTGTACATGAAATATTTTTTGGAAAATCTTATTGAAATAGTCATTATTATCGATACATAAGCCGAATCTATAGCTTTTAGAATTTTCGTCTGTCTGTTTGTTACCGTATCACGGAAAAACCACTGAAAGGATTTTAATGTACAGAATATTTAATGTACAGATTCGACTCAGAATATTATTATAACAACAAGTTTACAACAAAATTGACAACAAGTTTACGAAAAAACATAGTAGGTATTTTATCGTCGCAGATATTATACACGTAGCAATACTCGCCAGTTAGTATGAAAGTTGTATGTCTCCATAAATTTGTTCTCATCTTTTTAGTTCGCCTGTTACGCAGTCGAATTTTATTTTTATTTTTGTAAATTATTTTTATATTTACAACTTTTTTCGGTTAATTAGACATTTTTATAATGACCCCTAAAAACCTGTATTTTGATATCCCACTCGACCGATTCAGGCCAAAAACTTTTAAGATAAAAATTCGCGCCTTATTTACAGTCATTTTGACTTTTGATGAGATCTATGTACATACACTTGCACTTACACTTAACACTTATGCACATATTTATTTTTTACATATTTTACATACATTAACACAATACTTGCGTTATCAAGACAAATCTAACTACGTATGAATCATCAAAATCGATTAAGCTAAGATTGGTCCTGTGGCAACACCAAAGCATACATGTCATAATATCTTCTCCCGATTATTTTATTATTTTTTATATTAATTTTACATATTTTAAGTGACTAACTTAGGTTAAATTAAATAGGTAATAATTTAATTAAGTGTAGAATTTGTGATAAATGTGCATAACAGGATTATCAAAAAGATAAATTGTGTTTGTTAGCTGTCATTGTACAGATAACGAACTCAAGATTGAAATTAAATCTTTAATATTGTAACTTCTTTCCTAGATTTTGTCATAAATTTTTAAGTAAATAAATACTAAAATTGGTTGAACTGTACAATCTATGACATCGATTTAAGGAAGGAGAGAGGGTGGGGAAGGAGGGGAGGGGTGAGAGGGACTCCCCTTTAAAAGGGAAAATCGCGGAGGCTTGTTGTTTTCGAGATATTTAATTTTCAAAATTTCAATTTTTGAGGTTAAATTATTGTGAAAACAACTTTAAGCAATGCACTTAAGGTTCAATTTACATTGTTGTATATTTCAACTAGAATAATTACCTAAACACAATTGGTGACAACTGACAGTTTTAAGATAACTTTTGCATATACAATAATAATAATAGGTACCGGAAAAAGTGGCTACGGATTAAAGGAAAAAGTTCTAAAAGTTCTAGCCGTTCTGGTCACTGTTCTAACCTAACCTAACCAACCTAGAAAGAAAGGTTTCTGCCAAAAAATAACCTAAACCTATTTTGATAAAGCTTTCCTCATTCCTGCTTGGAAATAAAACAATTGCAACTGACACTAAAACTGACATTTCAAACTGGCGTCCCTTTTCATAATTAGATAATTCTGACATTGACTTATCACATAACCAATCTAATATGTACCAGTTTATATTTGTTATTACATACGAATAAATCAAGATTTTAACTATTAAATTATTTAACTACAATAATGATTGAAAATAACTCAGAGAATAGAATATTGTAACGAACTTTGTGAAAACATCGATAAGTGCGTGTATAAATGTGTTAAAATTACATAAAAAGTTGAAACTCGATTTTTTTTTGACAAAACTATTTGTTTCCGCGGTCTAAAACTTTATATATAGGTTTCTAATAAAAAGATCTATAAGTGAAAAAAATATGAAGTCTCAACTCGATGTCATTTATTGTACAGTTGAGCCCTATAATTATATTTTAAATTGTTTACACTACCTGTATACCTATACAATAGAAATTAATAATAATATATTCGTGTCAATTTTGAAACCTTTATCTACATAAAAATGATGACCCGTGGATCCAAGGCGGAGGAACAACTCCAGCCGGCGCTCCAGGAGCTAAAGACATACAGGTCACAGTGTGAACAGTTGTTAAGGGAAAGAGAGGACAATGAAAAAGAGTTAGAGCAGATTTTCAAGAAAAATACAATTAAAAAACGATATGTCACAAATGCATTTTCAGTGCACACATGTAATGGAAGAAAATGAAAATCTGCATAAAATCATCAATGGATTTGACCAGTGCAGAGATGAGTATGAGGAAGCCCTCAAACTCAATGGTGAATTGAGACACCAGCTGCATGAGGCCAAGAAACAAATAAATGATCTTAAAAGTATAAACCATAGACTAACAGCCTCTCAAACCCAGCATCTATACAGTTAATTGGTTGAGAGTGCACCAAACTTAGTGGCGTCTGCCCCAATTTTGAGAAATAATACTACTATAATAGATTTGACCTGTGACAACACCAGGACTTCATTTCCTGTATTAAGCAAAAAGAAACTAATAGAATATATTAAAATTCTTTAATTAAATATCAATATAATAAAAATTACAATAATATTTGTAAAGAGAAAATAGAACTAAAAACAAAAATGATATCTTATTGTCAAGTGATTAATGTTCTTAAAAATGACTATAAGGCCGATGTCAGCACACTGCAGTCTGAGATTATGAATTTGAAGTATAGCTTAGACACATTAACCAGTAAATACAATACTGCTCACAAAGAAATTGCTGAGCACATAATAATCTGCCATGGATGACCTAATGAAACTTAGCAATAATAACCTTGATCGTTTTGACTCATTTATTAAAGATCATATTTGTGAATGCCACCTTTCACCTTCAGATCCTTTAGGGCAATCGAATACAAATACTAGCATAATTAATGACTCCTCACTGAATCAACCTAGGGGAACTCACACCGACCCCAAATACAAATATAAAAATGTACAATCTTTGCAATCCATACCTCTTCCTAAGAAAAAATATATTAAAGTTTATGGTGATGAGTTAGAGAAAGGTATGGATGTTTTATTAAATTACTTTTGTGGGGGCCAGGGAGTTATCAATCATTGAATGCCAGGAGCCACTTAAAATCATATAGTAAAAACTAAATAGCATCTTGAGTGAAGCTCACTGTCCCACCACAACTATCATTATATTTATTGGGGGAAATGGTAATGTAAACAGTTTAATGGAAAAGGTTTTAAATAAATTGCAACAATTAAATGTAAATAATATTTGATTGTCTACACACTACCTTATTTAACTAAATTGCCTCAGGAAAATAGGTTAAGATATAACATTAATAATTGAATGCACACTATAACTACTTGTAAGTATTTAAATTTGCATATTAAAAAAATCTAATAAAATTGATGTTATGGACATTAATAATTTATGAAAAAATTATAATTATATTTTGATCATGAACGAATAAACCACTTATTCGTTCATGATTATATAGTAGGTTAAGCCTATGATATTTTTTTAATGACAGCATCTGTGCTATCACATTATATACAAATTGACATAGCCAATGATTTGGTTACTCCGACTAATGCTCCTATTGAGCAAAATTGTAATAATAAGACATTTTTTGATTTGGAATCTGTTTTAACTTCCAAATAGCAATTTAAATTAACAATTAAGACAACACAAGATGCCTCTGTCACATTAATAAGTAATGAAATTAAATCGGATAAATATCATAATAAAAATTTAAACATTGTTAACCTGGTCCACCAAAATATACAGGGGATGATATATAAGGATCTCGAACTGGAGTTATTTATGAATGGTGAAAATATTCATATTTTATGTTAAACTGAACACTGGCTTTCTATTTCTCAGTCTATAGGTATTTAACTTCAGTGGTCACCAGGTAGCTAGTATGTTCAATAGAGAAAGCTGTATGCAGAGGCTCTTTAATAATAAATATAAGTAAACTTTTTAAATATAAAGAACATAAAGATATTGTGAGCCTCTCTGTTGAGCAAACTATTGAACTAGCCTGCGCAGAGCTTGAGCATTTTATTGTTGTATGCATATACAGACCTAATGAACTATATGAGTACTTTGAGAAAGTATTAGAAAAAGCTTTGTTAAAACTAAATAGTTCCAATAAATTCATTGCTGTTTGTGAAGATTTTATTATAAACTTATTAGATAATTCAACTTTAAGTCTCAGATTTAAATCCAAGCTTCTATCATATAACCTGAATAATTTATTTCTAGAACCAAATAGAATCACTGTTACCAGTGCTACATTATAATGATAATATATTTACAAATTATAAAACCATTTTCTAAAACTACTATAAACAAGTTGAGCTCAGACCGTTGTGGTCAGTTAGCTTCATTTTCTTACACTTTAAATGCCAAGAAAAATATGTTAAAAAGGCTTTTGTCCCTATAAGTACTACACATAATATGGGAAAGTTCAGGGGTAATATTGTAGCAAAACTTCCCTTATTTACCCTACAGAACTGACCCCAACTTCTTACCTATATAATTCTGGTGCTAATAAAATCAGAATTTTCTACAATATTCACTTCTAAAACAGTCAATTTAGGGGGTCTCTTGTCATTTAGTGAATGGGCAACTCCTGGTATCTACAAGAGCAGGCAATTAATATATGAACTGTATGGTGAAAAAGCTTATAATCATTGTACATCATTTGCTTCTTTTGTAAGTGCCTTTCCAAGAAAATTTTGGAGAGTAAATATGTTCCATGGCGAAATCTTTGTATATTATAGACAAAACAAAATGCTTATAATGGTCTAAGAGCTGGCAACGTTTTTGAGAGAGAATTTTAAGAAAGCTAGTTTTTTGACATGTCTTTTCTCACGCTCCATCGATCGCCTTGCGGGTCATCTGGCTGCCGGTAGACATTGCGTTCCCTTCTGCGCATAACACCTCAGCAGGTAAAAATGTTGATTTTTCAAATAATTGTAAGAATTTTTTTTTTTATTTTACTATTTTTTTTTAAACTATAAACAATATTATGTTATTAATGCCAGACATTTTTATTGTTGATAATAATATGCCAGACGCCATTTGTAATCAGAAAAAAATGAAATTTAAACTATTTTAGTATGGCTAAAATTTTAATATTAGGTACATTTTAGTATGTAACGCTTTAATTTGAGTGCCTCGGCTCGCCCTCGCTTCGCTCGGGTTCGTCCCTAACTTGATTCCCCATACAAATTTTCACCCCCTTAAGGGATGATTTCCGTGATAAAAAGTATCCTATGTCCTTCCTAGGGTCTCAAACTATCTTCTTACTAAATTTCATCTATATCAGTTCATTAGATCCAGAGATTAACCCTCTACAACGTCACAAACTCACAAACTTTACCTCTTTATAATATTAGTATAGATATAGAATATTATATTATCATATAGAAGTTCATTCGTTGACCAACTTTTAAATAAGAGGAGGTTCTCAATATACAATATGTTAATCCTTGTATATTATGAAACACTATTATAAAAAATCAATTACCTACTGTTTGTTAGTCTCGCTAAAACTCAAAAACGGCTGGATGGATTTGAATACATTTTTTTTTGTTTTTTTTAGGAGTATGTCAGGAGTAGTTTAAGTAGTTGTAAGTTTCAGAACTGTTAATTTTGTACCTATGTATATATAATATATTGTCTATATATTCCATAGATACTAACAGTTAAAACGTATGTTTGATAAATAATTATAGGATGGTAAAATTATCATAAAAAAAAAACAACAGATAGTTCTCTCCAACATTTATTGGTCGAAAAATAAATTAAAAACTTTGGATTTTAACAGAGGCCAGAAATCGTTAAAATAAATACCTACAGGGTCTACTCTTAATAACAACATATTTACAACTTCTTATTGTTTACTTAGTAGGTACAATTATTTTTTATCCCTTCCATTTTTACAAATCATCGCCAATTCTTTTCATTTTTTTCAAAAATTTCGACTTCACAATTTAGGTGAGGCAGAGCATTATAAAATATGTATTATACGTTAATTTTTTTACATAATTTACAAATAAAAATTAATTTCATATTTTCCAATTAAAAAAATTCAAATTTCAAATCGAATATAACATTATATTATATCGACTTATTATTATAATTTTATTATGACTACATGCATTAAAATATACATATGTGTCTCTTTTACACAGCTTTTTATAATTTATGTGCGAAAGGGACAAATATATAAGGAATTTAAGCTTATTAGTAAGACAATTCATAGTATTTTCTTAGATGTATAGAAAATATTGTCCTAAATTGTAAAATAATTCATTTTAAAAATTTCATAAATAATAATATTATGCAGTATTAATTTTAGTATGAAAAATTTCAACACAGGCATCGAACCTACACTTAAAAATATGGCACATAGCCATTTACAAAATGTTATATACCATCTCATTGAAATTTTTCATACGCCAAAAAATTTCAAAACACTGAAAAATTCATGAAAAAAATTTAAAAACTTTTTCAAAAATTTCAATTATTTTACAATAATTTCATAACAAATGTTATATTCGACTCGAGGTTTATGTCTCACCTCAGAACTTTACCGAACATTCGAGAACCACCCAGATCCACCAAAAATATGGCCGCAGTAATATAGCATTAATAATACAGTTGCAAAAAATATACGATCATATACTAATTGGAATAACCTACGTGCTATTATTTTTTATAACGAACAATTGTTTTAGGAAAATTGAGGATTCTGAACATTCTTTTAGGAAAGCAACCAGAAAGTCTCAGTGTATAAGGCCCTTATCTAAGTTTATATATAAATATTTTAAAAGTTTAGAGGTAGCTGAAGCATACTACACTAAAACTTAAGTACGTAAAGCGTTAAAGAAATAATTTATCAGTCATTCAAAATAAATAGCTAAGTACTTTAGAAAGAAGTTAAAAAAAATATAATCGAAAATTTGAATAAAATATGAAAGTTTTGATAGTCTTTTTTAGCACCAACATGGTTAAAAAATCTTTTTTGTTATAATAAGAGCAATTAATTTTTACTAAGAATAGAAATTTTTGTTATTAATAAAAAAAAACTTAATTTAGAGTTAATATGCAAACTGATATCTCTTTCTCTCAAAAAAGCACATTATGTATCGCTTATTAATTATTATTAATTTATTTAGCATGGTCACAGGTTGTATTACCGAGTGGGACAAATTTATACTAAATTACATAGACCTATTTAGAGCATTTTTTAAATTAAATAGTTTAATTAAATTAGTATAAATAAAAATATTTAGCTATGCGTCATTATATCAAATTAAAGCAAGGCCGTTTAGCAAGTTACCTACCTTTGAATGAGTTTAAAGCGAGCTATTTCTGTGACATATAAAGGAATATATATATATATATATATATATATATATATATATATATATATATATATATATAGCATAGCAATAATTTTTATGTAGACCATTAAACAACTTCGAAACTTGCTTTTGTAGAGACCAGTTATAACTTTATCACTTTCTTTAAAAAAAAAATTTGAACTTAGATAATCATAAAGTAAAAAACAAAGTTTAACTAAGGAATAACAATACTATATTAATTTGCTACGAGGCAGAATATATAATTGAAACTGATTGGAAGGCAAAAATAAGAAAAGAGTTTCTTACACGACCAAAATATATATCTAAATTGTCACATATCTTAAAACCCAATTTATATTATAGCTATTACGCAAGCAAAAAGTTAGAATTTAGTCAAAACAAAGTAGTCAATACATAGTGAACCTAATCACTTCAGTGATTTTAGTGGTACTTTGACACGTAGTGCGATTTCCATCTACCATAATATACGTTTACGCTATAAAATCTAACAATTCAGTGTAAATTTATACATTTTAATGGCAATCGTGATCGTTAAACGACAATACTAATTACAGTATATAAAGACGCGGCGTTAACAAATACATAAACGGGTTTTTTTTTGTATATACTAATGAGAGAACATTACGACGGTGTTTTATTGATTAAATGCGATTTTCATTGAATTTATGATTGATAGTTAATGATTAGAAATTATATGTGAACTTTTAAGAGCTTTTTTTCTTTATGTGCTTAATAGATAAAAATGAATTTAATGGATATGAGCTCTACAAATGAATATAAGATTCACAGAGCAATGAGAATAACTTGCGCGTTGCTGTGGCACACATGAAAATTGGTAATTTTGCAGTAAAAAAAAAATTATCCTGATAAAACTATTCTATATTTTAAGTTGAAACAAATCACACATTTTGAAAAAAAGCAAGTAACGATCGGCTAAGTAGTTCCGGAGTTCACCGCAGACCAACATCGAGACACGGGAATTTTATATATTAAGCTTTATAATTAAATTTTAGTCTATTTAATTTTTAATTTATTTCACAATCATTTTATAATAATGAAACTAAAAATTCTTATAATTCTTATATTCTTTTAAAATCATAGAACACTTTACTACATTTACTTTATATAATATTAGGCGGTTATAAATTAAGTACTTTGTAAACGTAAATGGCTGAAATTGGATTTATTGTTAAATTAATTGCTCTTATTAAATAAATATGCGTACAAAAACAATAAAAAAATGCTTATAAATAATAAATATTTAAGTATTCAAACAATTATTAGGGAGTTAAAAATACGTTACAACCTCCACTGAGCAAAGTATCGAAATTTCACGTAGGCTTTAGAAAATTTTCAATCTAAAATAATAAGATTTATCTTATTCTACATCAGAAGATTCGTAATAAAGCCATCACGTAAAATGATAAAATGAGGCACAATTTCGAGGATATATTCGCCTTGCAACACTGAAACGATCTGGTTATATTGAATAATTCTACCGATGCAATAACATAACTCCTCCCTTACAAATTATCAATTAATTGTGATTTCCAACAAGCACAAAAATTTCATTGAAATTTTTATCTTCTACAGTAATTTTCATGATTATACGAACTAAATGCATAGAATTCAAAGATTTTTTTGAATTCAAGTGTGATTATTCCGTTATTTTAAACTATATCTATAAAATAAATAGAACTTAAAACAACTTTTACACAAAAGATGTTTAAAGTTAGAAAATTTAAGAGGCAGGCTTTAATGCGACTTTTGAACGTGTTTGAATCGGCTGAGAATAATTCTTACATATTAAGATACCCTGATTCGGGGTTCCGGAAACACGTACAGAACTCAGAATGCGATAAATATCTACATACAATACAAGTATTTGTCACAGACAAGATTCAAACATGCTCTAAACGTTGTTTCGATTCCATCAACATTACAAATTAGCAATCTTGTACATATTATATCTTTAAAATTGTTTCAAACACAATAAGTACAGTGACGTTGATACTAAATCTATAATGTAAGTCTTTAACAAAATTATAATTGGCATTAGTAGGTTTAACATTTAAGAGTTCCGCGCAAAGCATTAAAATTATAATATCATTTTGTTCAAATACTATTTGCGTAAACACACAAAAATAACAAGAATACAAATAAATTCCGACATCAATGAGTTAATTCTACAACAATAGTTAATTCATGATTAACTGCTCAACTAAATTTGTATCCACGTCAAAGCATTTAACATTTATTTTGGAACATTTTAATTTCTTTACACAGTCAGTATCAAATTACATACATCTTGTTACAAAATGAACAATAGCTCTCATTTAAATAATTAAAACATTACTGTCTAAGCCTCTTACATTATCATTGTGTTGTTGGAAATCACCCAAGATTTTTGTTAAATATAAAATCATCATTTCCATCATTATAACTAACGGACTTTTCGAGATTCAAAAAACGAGGTCATCTCATTTAATAGGCAATTAATTATTCTAAGTACACAGCACATCTAACCAAAAACTAATATGAGAGAGAAATACTATTAAAATGTTGGTTGAACATTAAAATTTCACCCTGTATTGCAATAAGATCTCAAAGCTGATTTAATCTGTCTAATCTTTAGATAAGTAAAGATGCTGCAAGCTTATTATTTCTATTGTTTTTGTCACTTACAATATATTTCGTGGAATACGCAAATTCACTTTCCTTTAAATCCCGATCCCTTTCTATTTTATGTTATTGTTCAAGTTTCTTAGAAATAGAGATCGAAATGCATATCTACATCGTCTGTTTAAATAAATGCGTTGTCATCAATTAAATCTGTAGAATTCTTTTAAGTGTCACTTTAATACGGAATGTCTTGTGTAATATATGAGTGATCACTTATAATTTTATAATGCCACTGATTTCATTTATTTTTATTAACATAAGCTGTTCTGTCTTTATTACTGCCATGTGGCGTTGCTTTCTATTTCTTTATTATAACTAACAAAATAACAAATACACTATATCGCGTACGCATATACAAATTTTAAATATGTGTTAAATCAATTTCACTGAATTTGACAAAAACTTATCACAAAAATATTATGTTGGTTTTACTGAAGATTATAATTTGCTTGACTGTAAAAATATTAATGGGAATAAATTTTGTGATATTCGTAATTTTAGTAGTTGTATGTGTCAAAAACTAGATCAAAAGATCTATAATGATTGCAAAAATTTAAGAATTGGCAGCAAATCTTTGAGTTTGAAATATTTTGGCATGATTTTAAAATTTCCGATGTTAGTCAAAGAGAGCCACATGATAAGCTAATTGTTACACGTCATGCATTATTTTAACCAGCTCGGAACAAGTAAACACGCTTTAAAGTTATTACAAACAGGTTAGACCGATTATCCCTTCACAAGCTTCAGGGTCGTAATCTTAAAATAAACTAAAGCATTAAACACACAGTCTACCACGAAACGGTTAAGTATATCTTTACCTATATTAAAATAGACGCACAGCATATGGAACATAATATATATCCCAAATGCTATTTTTATATCCATTTGTTTGGACAATGCATTAGCTCGTCTGATGTTTTTTTTAGTCTTTTTGGTAAATTAAATTTTTAGATACACAGCTATTGAGATGTTCCACTTAAGTTTCTTTTTGGGGTAAAATCCGTCATTAAGAATCTATTTTCAGAGAAATTTATTTTCATAATACTTCCTTGGTAGTCTTTTGTCTCGCAAGGTTAGATCATTTCAACTGTTAAATAAAATAATTAGTGAGCGTCAAAAACGATGCGACTAATTAATTCAAAGTATTATTAATGTTTTTGTCAGTTTAAGTACACCCTTTATTAGATAATTACACTATTACAAAGTTGTTTCATTATTTGCCCACCTTTTTTTTTATACTCAATTTTGCTAATATTTCAATTCGCCAAATTAGACAAACATTGAAAATAACCTTTTTTATATTTAATTATGCCAAAAAGACTTCCCAAATCTTATTCAATACTTATTCTGATAAAATTATCTTTATAATACAGTGTGAAATTTAAATGTATCCTTAAGCACTATTTTAAAAATATATCAACTGCCACTAAATGCGTATGTCTAACAGAAAACCGGTCTATTTCAACTACTATTTTACTATTTGACTATTTCATAACGTGATCAGATGGTTGATCACATTTAGCACTAAATGTGCTGAATATGTTGGAACCAGAACAAAAATTGATGAATGAGACGAAATACTTAATAATGAAGTTTTTTAGCATTGCATCTTTGAAATTTAAACCAAAACCAATGGCTATAGCATTAACTATAAAGATAATATTATAATTATGGACAATTTTAACCTTTTCGCTAGATACCTATCAAATTAAGCCTCAAATCTCTTCATTCTGGTTTCAAACATAAATATCATTTGAATTGATTAATTACTAATCAAGATATAGATAATAAACATTCGCTTAGCTTAGCATAGGCTAGGTCTGAGATGTAATTTCGCCATTATTGAGCATTCACTCAAAACTATTCAATAATCGTGACAAAAAGCCACTAAAAGCTGTCATACATTTTAAATGCGTTAAAATGCTTGTAGAAGAAAAAAAAAATTAAAATCAGTCGAGTGATAAAAATAATATGAAATGAAACACATATTTTATAAAAAAAAACATATCACATTAAAAACAAAAAGAAATATTACACTCTAAATAAACCAAAATCACAGTGTATAAGAACAAGTACTTTCAACTTGTCCCATTTTTTTTTTTCATATAAACATACATAGTCCTGAAAAGAAGAAAATGTCAATACAATCGCATCTACATAAGATTTCTCCTATGATAATACATGAAATCTAATACTTAATCAAATATCCTTCATTGCATTAGTCAAAATATAAAAATTTAATTCCTAAAGGTTTTAATAAACCTATATTACCATTATACATTTTAATGTTTTTTTTTTTAATATTTAAATATATATGTATGTATATTTAGATGTGTTCGTAATTAACATCGCAGCAATTGCCTTCCGATCTTTATTCATAATAATAGTTCGATTATTCAGTAGGCCAGATATACTTTAGTTAATAGTAAAATTAGGCTCATGTTCCTTATAGACTAAAAAATTTGTCATTTTGGGAACTTTCTGAAATAACTAGGAATTTTGCACAATCCAAAAAAAAAACCAGTCCATTTATCCATTTCGGCACCAAACTCATTAGCGCACTACTTACTTACAAAATCCAAAAAATCCTTTATCCTGAGCACAATATACCACAATTATTCCAATTTTAATCACTAAGAGTTTCGTTCACATCAACGATTCACGTAAAGACTAGAGTGTCCGGATAGTTTAGAGACTGAAGGGATTGCAGAGTTTGTGTTGTATGTGAACATGGTTTGGCCAATAGATCGGGTCGCGGTGGCCGCGCCGCTTTAGCGCACATTCACCGAGCCAGGGGCGCTAAAACGGCGGTCGCAGCCAAAGCCAAAGCCAGGGAGGAAGCGAGCGCTGCCCCGCGAGAATATGAAAGCTCCTCGCTCTTCACAACCTCGTTTTGCGTCTTATCGTATTTGTGCGTCTTTTTGGTTACCGGCTTGAATGTGGTAGTAGTTGTGGTGGTCGGCGGCATGGTGGGTGGTGGTGGCGGTGGTGGTGGAGTGGGCTGCGATGGTGGAGCAGGCGGCTGGTCTTCCGGCTTGCAGCACACCCGGAAAACCAGCTTCATGTTGTGACTCAGACAGCGACCACCTATACGTCGATGCAAGTCGTCTTTGCTAGACGTTGATATAAAATAGTAATCTTTACCTGGCAAGAATTCGAGCCCGCCGGGCTGCGGCGTAAACGGTCTGAAGGTAATCGTGAAGAACATCAGTTTGTGGGGCTTATCGCATATCGCTATAATACGCGGGTTCGGATTGGTTATCCTACAAGTATCATATTCTTCTTTACTAACGTTATATATTATGTATTTCTCCGTATCTTCCTCAAAGGTGCCGGGCGCGTAGACGGGACATATTATGTTCACTTGGTCGTACTCGAACTGAGCGTTGCCTTTATTCAAATCGAATACATGATCGGTGTTGTCTATTCTGAATATGCTATTAGTTGTATTCCAATGAATGTAGAAGGATTTTGCGTAATTGCCCATAACGCTTTCGATGAAGAAGACTAGGACGAGAAGAGTCCAAGGCGCTTGTCGCATTCCGAAATAAGTAAAGGACACCATTCTGTATATTTGTTGCTCAAAAACTCATATCCGATCAAATAAGCAAGCCAGTTTTTCTAAGCTTCTGCTCGAAAATCACCAATCCACATTATTTAGACACAAATTTAATTCACTACAAACATTATAAAAAACAGCTTTACACAACAAGTAAAACAATTTCACTCATCGCGTACAGTCCACCATGTTCAGTCTCCACTAGATTCTATTCATCGATAAATGTGGAATTTCATGGGACGTGGCCCGTTTTAAACGTCTCTACATTCACTTAAACTCCAGTTATTTACACTAAAACGTTAGTATGAACGACCATTGATGGTTTCTATGTTTGTAAAACGGTGGAATTAATCAATACATCACAGATTTTTTTACAATACTGAGGCGTTCTTTGTATGAGCTTGCGTCGCGAAGAGTGGTTGCGTGGCGCCGAACGGCCGTCGGTCGAACTACTGGAATGCTGGTCGAGCCAGAGGTACGCATGCGGCCCACGCCCCTCTCCCACCCCCCTGACGCCGATCGACGCGTTCAAGCTTTAAACGAACTTTTGCGGTATTACGCGAGACCGAATCGTCTGCTTTACATTATGAGAGACCGAAAATTAAATAAAATATAGAGTTCTTTGATTTTCTTTCTGAAATTTTTAAGTTATGCGATTGGCTGTTAAATTTGATTACAGTTTAAAATAATTTTATTGTTTATTTATTCGTTTTTTGATTTCGAGGGTCGTTTATTTTTGTATGTTAATATTGAACGTAGCCGACGCGTCAGTAAAAAAAGTGCATTGCCACAAACAAGCTTTAAGCTCGCGAAGCCCGAGCAAAGGCTTTATGGGGTCTACGGTACAATATGGGCTACATATTTAAATAGATCTTCTGATATACTTAACTTGTTCTATATTCATGATTTTATTTAAATCTCTTACAACATATCTAACTAAATGTATAATAAAATAAAGCTTATGAAATAAAAATATCATTTTTACATATATTTTAAATATATAGGATTATACTATATAGTTGATATAGATAGATATATCAACTTCTTAAAAGACACTACACAGTAATTTATCTTTTAAATAATAAACCCATCAACGTATGTTAAAAATATGCAAGGCACGCCATTACACCATGAGTTACCTACGTGTCGAATCTAAGCTGTGAAAGTTAGACACGAAACGTTTAGACATAATTTTTTGCAAGCCACATTTATATTTTAGCTGTAAACTAATTATATAATTTAAATAATCAAATTATATAAATTTTTAATATAAAATAATGAAATAATTTAACATAATATTATATTAAATATATTCTTTTATTATTTTGGCTATATATTAAAATCATTAGCGTTCTAATCAAATTCAGCTCTACATTTGCAAATAATAATTTTTAAATGTCTCCGCTAAGTCAGACAGTCAATATGAACGAAATTATCGAAAGATTGAGTCATAAATATTATATTAATATGTATAGGAATTTCTTATATTTATACTTGCCGTTACTTTTTAAGTGCAAATATATGGGGGGAAATATAGTATTTCTCAAAGAAGTTTTTGAAATTTAACGTAGCTATTTAATTCATAAAAAAAATCTAAAAAATATTAATTTCTTAGATGTACGCTAATATTTGACATCATTTATTTATTTGTTTATCCTTCTTTCACGTCAAAATAGAATGACAAATTGGCATGATTTTTGTATGGAGATAGTTGGAGAGCTGAAGAGTGACATAGACTATTTTTCTCCGCGAGAGATTATCTCATTCCCACGGGAATACACGTTATAACCCAAACAATTATTTATGACCAGAGTTACTTGAAACTTGGTTAATGCTCTTCAAAACAAATAAGTATGTGTAGTACCATTTTTCGAAATACATCCCATAACGGAGTAAAATCTATACATATAATAAAATTGTAACTAAGCCGAATCTGTATATTAAAGATTTTTTTGGAAAATCTTATTGAAATAGACATTATTACATACAGAGGCCGAATCTATAGTTTTTAGAATTTTTGTCTGTCTGTCTGTTACCGCATCACAGAAAAACCACTGGAGGGATTTTCATGAAATTTGGTACTTTTTACCACGGGGAAATGTCTCATTTCTGAGAAAAAATACAAAAACTGCATGTAAGAGTATACTATTATTTAAAACCTAAGAATTTGGTTTTTGGTCACCTGAACGCAGGCAATGCTAGTAGGAGATAAAAGTGTGTATGAAACCTACCTTTTTACTAGAGTTTTTTGTAGTTTTAGCGCGAGCGAAGCCGCGGGTTCTGCTAGTTTTAAATAAAACTATGTTATCGGATTATTTCGCGGATTTATTATGATTTTAGATTCCTGACGTTTCGAATGCTTTATACTGATGCTGATTGTTTTATTTAATTTGAAAAAATAATTTACATTTAGTAAAATATTTTAAGATATACACACATACATAAAAAAACCATTTAAAGTTACAACCATCCATTTTGATGACGGTCAATCGATATTACATTTCGTCACGATTTTATCCTTCCATACGACACGATATTAAATCATAAATACGCATATATATTTTTTCCGTCAGTCTCTTTATTATCTTTTCCTATATCCGTGATTCTCTACGCCTGTTAGTTGTTATTTGAACTGCAGAACATGTTTGAATACTAGCACTTCTATATTAGATCATGTTCTAGACACTAAACACTACATATATGCTGACTGTCATTATTCTAAGTCTGGATGACTAAATAATGACTCCACTAAAATAAAAATGTGTTTAAAAGTAGTTTTTATATCTAAAATATTAAATTGTATAATAAATGCTAAGCAAAAATAATTATATGGCACACACATAGCATGAAATTTTAATGTTATCTAATATATAAATATCTCGTGTCACTAAGTTTGTGGTCGCACTTCTCCGAAACGGCTCGACCGATTTTTATGAAATTTTGTAATCTGAAAATAATTTGTTTTTGTATTAACAATATAATAGAAATACATAGCGACGGCGAAGAGCGAAGCGAGAGTGAGTCGCTGTATAAAATAAAGCCAAAGATTTTTTTTTTGTAAATTGAACGCGGGCATAGCCGCGGGTTCTGCTAGTATAACATCTATACAATCAATAAAATTCTGAGTCGAATCTGTACATTTAATATTTTTTGGAAAATCTTATTGAAATAGTCATTATTATCGATACAGAGGCTAAATCAGTTTTTAGAATTTTTGTCTGTATGTGTCTGTCTGTTACCGCGTCACGACAAAACTACTGGATATATTTTGATAAAATTTGGTATAATATGGTACGTGATTGCTAGCTATCCGGGTCAACATATAGGATACTTTTTACTGCGGGAAAATATATATATCTCTGAGAAATTTATATTAAACGTTAAACGTAACTAAGGACGAACCTGAGCGGAGCGAGGGTGAGTTGCTAGTAATAATATACGATTATAAACATAAAAAAATTTATTAATAATAATATCAATTAGTTGTATAATAATAGTTGTCTTTTTAGATATTAGTAACAAATCTCATAAAAATGATATCAATAATTATACTTATTCTAATAGAATATAAGTTTTTAACCGCGTCTCCGCTCGCATAGTCAGCGGGGCGGGATTCAAGGGTAGCCTATATCCGATCCCAGGATCTAATCAATGTCCTTGTCAAATTTTATCGAAATCTATTCAGCGGTTTAAGCGTGAAAACGTAACACATAGAGATACTCATTATTTATATTTTTCATCTCATTACTTTCATATTTGAAATTTTAGTGTGGATTTTATATATTTTAATATGTAGAGTACAAGGTACCTGAATTACTCAATAAAATATTTGTAGAGTCTACCTCATTAAACAATAGTTTTTCATACAATAAACGCTAAATAATTATAATATAAAAAAAAAAGAAACTTTTCGAGATTCTGCATAAGAATTCTATTGATCCTAGTTCGGGTTCGAGTCCCGCTAGGGGCATTCATTTGTATGAAGAACAAGAATGTTTATACTCCAGTCATAAGTGTTTATATTTATAATATGTATGTATTTAAAGTACATAATTATGTATATATGTGTTTGTAGTGTATCAACTATCTGGTATACATAATACAAGCCTCGTAACTTACCACGGAACTATATGGTGCTGTGTGTTAATGTCCCAACATATTTATTTATGTACTAAAATTCATCTAAAGTCGACCAGCCGTTTCAGCGTGAAGAACCAACAAACACGCACACGTACAAAGTTTAGTTTTTATAATAGTAGTCTTTTCGTACACAAACCTGACTTTTACTTAGCCGAGTTTTTAGTATTATAAATAAACAAAACAGCTTAAACATTGTGAAACAAAATAGCCATATACAAAACAATAATTGTCGAAAATTCGTTTATCATTCATCTAATTACGAAACAAATCCACTTCCCGCTACGGTTTCTCTTGTAACAATGATTTAATGTGAAATGTAGAGACTGAGTGAATAATTTACTTTTAATTTGTGATGTCTGTATAAATAAATATGTTGGGACTTTAACACACAGCACCATCTAGTTCCATGGTAAGCTACGTAAGGCTTGTGTTATGGATACCAGATAGTTGACACACTACACATATATATACAATAACTTTTAATACATACATATTATAAATATAAACAACCATTATTCGAGTACAGACATATGCGATCATAACATAAATGAATGTCCCTAGCGGGACTCGAACTCGCGACCGCTGGCATAGCGAGCAGTGTCACTACTAACTGAGCCAAATATGTTGTCAAGTTTATTATAAGTTAGATGTTAACTCAATGTTGCTTAATAATATATGAAACAATAAATTATATATTATTTATTGTTATATAATTTATTGTTTTTAAAAGTTTTTTTTAGCTTGCTATGTTTGTTGGATCAAATTTAGTAATTGTAATTTTACCCCTTTCCTGTTGACAGATTGATCTGATATTTGGAACACACTTTTAGTTCTTATGACAATACAATTAGACATATTATTGATAAATAGAGTATATTGTAAGCCTAAGATGGCCGTCGCCACGAGATGGCGGATTACACATTTTTTATAGGTGGTAAAAAATTAAAATAATATAAATATGGTTCAGTAGTGCCCGGAAGTCCGGCCGGGCGCAAAGCCGAGAAACGCTCAGGGTTGCTCCTGGTACTTCTCTGATGGCAGAGTGGACTGGACTGTGGAGCAACTCCATGGTTGTTGTGGTCTGCTTCGGCAGACCTGCCATCGGGGCGTCGTGGGTGATCCTGCGACGCCCTATTAAGACTGGGGAAGTTCCGTTGGGTTTTAGTGGGTAGTACTAGCTTTGCCGGTGAGTCCCATACCTAGTGCCTAAATGCATTTCCCAACGTTAAAAAAAGGGCATCGTTAATAAACTTCTTATACACTAAATTTCATCGTAATATGTCCAGCCATTTTAGAGTGAATAATTAACAAACATACACACATACACATACAAATATTTATAATAATTGTGTAATTACATAATGTTAGATAATATATAATTTTTTAATATATGTCGCTAGCATTTTTAAATTGAATATTTTTTTATTCTCTCAAAATGGTAGTATAATGGCGACTCTAGTATACATTACGCTCTATTTCAAATGACCGTCCAGTAAGTATGACGCTAATGCAATTATGACTAACATATACATATTTCTATATATATAATAAAATTGTAACTAAGCCGAATCTGTACATTAAATATTTTTTGGAAAATCTTATTGAAATAAACATTATTATCGATACAGAGGCCGAATTTATAGTTTATAGAATTTTTGTATGCCTGTCTGTCTGTTAACGCATCACAGAAAAACCACTGGGGGGGATTTTGATGAAATTTAGTATGATGATAGCTGATTATCCGGGTCAACATATAGGATACTTTTTACCGCGGGAAAATATCTCATATCTAAGAAAAAATACAAAAACTGCAATGTAATATTATAGTTATACTAATATGTAAAACCTAAGAATTTGGTTTTTGGTCACCTGAACACGGGCGGAGCCGCGGGTAATGCTAGTTGTTAATAAATACAAATTATATAAATGTATAGAGTCTACGTAATACTGTTTTAGTTTTAATTTCGTTTTTTTTAGTTTAGTTTTTTATTTAACGATTAAGTGTCGAAATAACATTTATTAATCTTAATTATTTCTTTTACGAAAAATAAAATAAAAATCCACAGAATTTTTTGACCAATTCTTGTCAGGGCTGGAGTGGGTTATTTCTTTACAAAGAGGTGTAAACTTTTGTTTTACTTTAACGTTTAGTCAAAAATTGTTATAATTTAATGCTAATATTATTTTTTTTAATTTGAGCTTCAATTCTATATATTTTATTTTATAATTTCTCTTTATTTGACATAATTTTAAAAAATTATTAATATTTCTTCTCTTCCAAATGCACATCATAACATAAAAATAAAAAAATCTATAAATCTATTTGAAGATCATATAAGTATTTATATTATCTTGATTAATTTTTCTTTAAAAATTAGCTCAAATTCTTTCACTATTAAACCGCGGAGCAGATTTCGATAAAATTTGGCAAAGGACGTAGGTTGCATCCTGGGACCGGACATAGGCTGCCCTACCCCGCATATCACGTGAGAAAAGCCGCAATCAAAAACTAGTAGCACATATAATAAAAGATAAACACAGTCTAGTGGAGTGTTTCATAATATTTAACATGTTGTCGGACATGGCTTAGATAAACTACCGTTTGTTGTTTGTTTAATTTATCTATTTATAAACGTCGAATTGATATTTATGATATATTATACAAATGGCTAACGGATAACATAAAATATGTAGCGTACTAGCGTGTGTCAGGGATCGCGACTTCGATTCTTGCTCGAAAACAACAAAAAATGTATTTTGGACTGATTTCAGCTGCGAGATATAATAGTGTTTCAGTATGCGCGCAAATACAAGTGCTCTCTCTTTGTATCACTATCAAACTCACTCACAGAAGTGTAATCCTGGTAACTTACCAACTTCGGGCTGTTACTGAGAAATTGTTGATAGAAAACATCTGGTTATACTTGGCCAAGCCTGAGACTTGAACCCAGGACCGTAGGATCTGCACTCGTACATATTAATCATAGAGAAACAAAAGCAAAATTTTTTGTCCATCCCACAAAAAAAAGAAGAATAGGTAAATAAAAAAAAAGTAATAATAACATTTTGTCTTCTTCTTCTTTCTTTCTTTCTAAAGAACTCAAAATTCCTTATAAATGTTTTAAAGCTCTTCATTTTTGCTCTATTGTTTAATTAAAATATTCTATTTTGGTAAATATTAAATACACATTAATAGTGAAGTGGAATCTATACATGGACTCGCATTTATCATATTTATTTGTTTAAAATGTTACAAATTTATGTTTATACTAGCATTTTCTCGCGACTCGGCTCATATCTTTAATTTTATAGAATAACTCACCTCTCGTGGGCAGTAGTATATAAGATAGCCAATAGCTTTTCTCAATAAATAGCCTGTAATATCTAAAATGAATCTTAATAATAAAAAGCAAAAACCGACTAAACGTAAGTCCAATATATTAGAAAAAAAATCTGATTCTGATGTTTTAGTAAGTATAGATTGTATTTCCTCCTTTTACATAGACAGAGAAAACATAATGCCATCTCACTCTGCCACTATGTATGTATGAATACCTATTAAAAGCTACATACTTAATTTGCTTCTAACTCATAAATTATACATAGTATTTTCAAGATGCAACGCCATTTTAAAATTCCCGGTTTCAATTCCAAACAACAAAGGGTTTGATGCATTAGTAACGTGAAACCTGCGTGTTTGTTTGTTTTATTGATAGCTCTGACGGTGACTTAAGGCTGGTGACACAATATATATAATTTAAATTATGGTACCCAATTAATTGTTGCTCTATTTTTTGTCTCTTTTTTCAATATAATTTAAATAAATAAAATAATAATAATTAATTATATTACATTTTACATTTATATGTAAATTATTGTAAATTAGAAAATAATACAATATTATAATTAAATTTAGTAAATAAACTATCGTTATAATTAAAAAGATAATAATAATTAATAACTAACTTCTTTACTTGATTCAATACTTCGTGCATAAAAGCACCCAACATACAGAAATACAGACAAAAATTTCAATAACTATTGCTTTAGGGTCTAATATAATGACAGTTATAGTATTGCATATTATTATGATATGTGGTATGTGGTAACAGACATTGTTTTTAAAAAATATTTCATGTACAGATTTCGCTTTGTTACAATTTCTGAACCCCGACGCAAAAATGACGGGGTATTACGAGTTTGACGTATCTGTGTGTCTGTCTGTGGCATCGTATATCCAGAACGGATGAACCGATTTTAATTTTTTTTTTTTTGTTTTAAAGGTGAATTAGTCGGGAGTGTTCTTCGATATATTTTATGAAAATCGGTCCAATATGGTCGGGGGCTTTTTTTTTTTTATTTTATTATAGTATACTTCAATAAGTTTAGGATATATCTACCAATGTTAAAAATATTACATGAAAAAAACCCATACAATACTTACCATTTAATCGTAACTGTATTATTTGCACACAACAACTATATCAGCATATAACTACACATACAACTTTACAAAAAAAGTAAATGTGAAACCAAACATTTCACAAAATTTTCATTTTTTTCTAATAATTTATCATAGTGTTTCTGTTTAGGTTAAATTTTATCAAAAATCTCAGTGAACCACAATCTTTATTCCTCACGATGCTTTTAACGCTTTTTAGCGTTGAAATTACGTGTTTGGCTATCCGCGGACGTGCGAAATGCCAGTATCTTATATTTTAGAGATTCTTTATGAAATGCAGCTCTGGCTTGTTATCTTTATGAGAAATACCGTTAAGTTGTTAGCTCTACCTGCGTTTTCATAGGTCGTAGGTTCATTCCCATTCAGTTCAAAACTATGTATAGTCCGTTCTTATAACTGCACTTACTAATATAGATTATATATAACTATAGATTCGGCATCTTGATAATAATGATCATTTCAATAAGGTTTTCTAAAAAATCTTTAATGTATAGATTCGACTCAGTTAGAATTTTATTATACTTATGTATAGATATAATTCTTCAATACGTATATCACCGAACTCCTCCTAAACGGCTGTACTTATTTTGATGATTTTTTTATCCGTATTTGACAAGTTCACTGGATGACTTAAACTTACAATTGGACCCGATAGGTGTTGCTGCAGTAGGGTTTTAGGTTTTTTTTTATTTTTATTACTAGTGGATGTCTTGTCCGAACATAATATTAATTCTTTCGTACGTATGTATTTCATTGAACTCTTCCTAAACGTCTAAACAAATTTTAATGTTTTTTTTTTTGTGTGTGTTTAGTAGTATTTGTGTTATCGTCAAAATCAATTGTGCTACCCAAATGAAAAGCAACGGTCGGGCACGACGACGACCATCGGATCCACTCTAGTGACTTTACTATACTGTCTAAACAATTCTTACTATACAAACAATTTAATTATTATTTTGATTTTTTGCTGTATACTTGTTATAACACTGAATGACTTTTATATGTATTTATAATTTTATTAGTTTTGACCGCGCCTTCGCTCGCGTGATTAGTGAAACGGGGTAGCTATGTCCGATCCTAGTCTATAGTCGATGTCCTTGTCAAATTTTATCAAAATCTGTTCAGCACTCTTACTTTCACATTTATAATATTAGTATCCATACTTAATATTATAAATGTGAAAGTGTGTTTGTTTGTTTGTTAGTTTGTCCTTCTTTCATGTCGAAATTATGTGACGGACTGGCGTGATTTTTTGTATGGAGATAGTTGGAGAGCTAGAGAGTAATATAGGCTACTTTTCATCGCGGGGAGTTATAACCAAAAAAAATATTTATGATCAGAATTTATTGAAACTTGGTATTAATGCTCTTCGATAAAATTAAATAAATACGTACTTTAGCATTTTTCGAAATTCATCCCATAAGGAGGTAAAATAGCGTATGAAAGTTTGTATGAAACCTATCTTTTAAGTTTTTTTTGTAGTTTTAGCGCGAGCGAAGCCGCGGGTTCTGCTAGTATTATATGTATTCATTTAAAATATTTTTTATTATCATGACACCTAAGCGTAGTTGCAGATAAAAGCCAGTACAAATATAAATCGTAGCTGAATAGTTAGCCTTAAAGTTTGTAATGGATTTCAAATAGTTATAAATCATTGCCTACTAATTAGCTTATTTAACCAATATTTCAAGTATATACAAAAATCTCTTTTTATACACTGTTCTCATAACCGGAATGGCTGTTTTAGACAAAATTTTATTAAAAAAAATACATGGTACATATATACATGGGATTCAAAATACCATCATTATAAACCAAAGCCATAAACTAACAGGTCTTTTATATGCAATATAAACGCAAGTACTGCGAAATCTTTGATAATTAAATACTTTCGCTCTCAAATTTCGTGGGAATAATTGTAGTAGAGTCCTCATATAACGATACATCCATACTATCCATACTATACACTATATAATATTATAAATGTGATAGTGTGTTTGTTTGTTTATTCGTCTTTCACGTAGAAGCAGAGTGATGGACTGGTGTGATTTTTTGTGTGGAGATAGTTAGATGGCTGAAGAGTGACATAGGCTATGTATTACCACGAGAGATTATCTTATTCCCACATGAAAACACGTTATAATACAACCCACAACAACTCATCATACCTATGTATATAGTATAGTCTATCTATTCCATACTAACCGTTAAAACGTACCTAGGGATGAACCCGAGCTAAGCGAGGGTGAGTCGCTAGTATCAAATAAATATGTTCATTTTTATGTCAGTCCGTATTTAAACTTTTATTCCACTGAAGATAACAGAAAACATAAAATGTCTAAATAAATGCTCTTGAAAAATCACATAAGCCCTCAAAGTTTTTACAAGCCATTAAAGAGTTCCTCTCCACCTCCTGGCTTTATCATCAGATCAGCTCGATACTATCGAACTATTGTATTGCCATCTAAATTATACAGATTTTGCATGCAAATATTTGAACCTGTATCACTTCGATTTCCAAACGGACGCGTTTCCAAAGGACTATTACTGTTATAGTGAAAACGATATTTTATAATTACTTATTATACATGCTAAGCTCAGTTAAGCCAAAAAAAAAAATATTTTATTAGGGGTAAAAATTTGGTTGGAATGTAAAGTTTTTATTATTCATACTTTTAGTTTAAACGAAGTTGATTATGAATGTGTTTTGTTTACTTATTTGAGCCAAACAACAAATTTCAAAAATTTCCAAACGCTATTAAATCCGTACTAATATATAAATATGAATGTTTTGTGAGGGTGGATGGATAGATGTTTGTTACTCTTTCACGCTAGAACGGATTAACGGATCTGGATGCAATTTGGCACAGAGATAGATTATAGTCTGGAATAGTACATGGTTACTTTTTATCCCGGAAAAATGTAGGATTTCCGTGGGATAGATTTATTTTTGTCTAGGGACGAACCGAACCGAAGCAAGGGTGAGTCGCTAGTTCTGAATAAAGATAAAATTTTTGCTTTTGAACTGATGACTAATATTACTTTACAATGCTTTCTCTAACGGTTACTAATAAAACTGTCGGTTGTTTGTACAACCCGTTATATGTTAAGAACAAAAGGCTTTAAGCATCATTTGGTATTGAGCTTTCAAAGAATTTACGTTTTACTTCCGTTTTAACTAAACAAGTATCTTTCTGTGACTTTACCTGCGTCAGTCACTATATTAGTACAGAAATTTAAACTGCATATCACAAAGAGATGTACATGAACGTATGAATAAAAAAAAACTAATTAATTTTCTTCGCAATTCATCAATGTGAAGACTATGTGAATCCTACTAATTATAAGTATTATAAATGCGAAAGTTTGTGAGGATGTATGGATGCCTAGATGTATAGATGTATGGACGTTTGTTACACTTTCATGCAAAAACTACTAAATGGATTTTAATGAAACTTTACATCAAAATAGCACACAGGCTAAATGTACCGTTCCCGTGGGATAGTTTTATTTTTGTTTTTCTAGAGGCGAACCCAAACGAAGCGAGGGTGAGCCGCTAGTAGTTAATATGAAAAAGTATTTATAGTTAATTAATTTATTTTAGAAGAAATAACTTTTGCATTTGAATTTTGTACTCCATCTCTGGCGCAACTCTGATGCGGTCCTTAAGTTCTTTTACTATTGAAAAGCTTTATTTAATATTTACCTAATTAAATTACAACGTATGTATGCATGTATTTATGTATGTATGTAGGTATATATTATAAACTAGCACTCATCCTCGTTTCGCTCGGGTTCGTCCCTAGATATGTTTTTACGTTTAGTGTAGATTTCTCAGAGATGGGATATTTTCCCGCAGTAAAAAACATCCTATATGTTGAACCAGCTATCATTATACCAAATTTCATCAAAATCTGTCCACCGGTTTTCTTACGATGCGGTAAGAGACAGATAGAGACAGAGAAAAATTCTAAAAACTATAGATTCGGCCGCCGCTGTATCGATAATAATGACTATTTCAATAAGATTTTCCAAATAATGTTTAATGTACAGATTCGACTCAGAATGTTATTATATGTATATAGATGTAAAATGTAGTATATCCATCGATCGAAGGCTGTTATTTAGAATTTTTGGAATGTTACTTCTTTATCGTTATTCAGAGACAGTGAGAGCGCAGTGGGAACATCCTTGATTAGTAAGCGGGTTCAAATCCCGGTGCTCGCACCTATGATATTCTCATGTGCGAATCATTTCCAACATAAATGTAATCATGTCTTTAGAATCGTAAGAAAACTGACTTTAAATAAAAAAACACCTAATAAATGATTTTTTACAAAATTACCTTTTTTCTTTGTTCACAGATCAAACAAGGCCTAGAAATGACAAAAATCAACTTGAACACTTTCACCAACGGTCACTAATAAAACTATCTATAACCCGTTACAAAAAAGCTAGCTGAGTTAAACAAAACAACAAAAATAGTTTCAAAAACCAAACAAATCCTTTATGACCGGCAATTACCCGTCATTAGATTTTATAGCTTTAGTGCTATACCAGCTTAATATTGTTAGTTTTGCAAAATCTCGCATTTTACTTTGAATGTGTTGATAATTCATCGAGTATTCTCTTTTGTTTATCATAACTTTTAATATAATAATACTGTACTTGTGTTTATTTGCGGCTTCACTTGATTATTTAACTCGAAATAGGCATAATAGACGATATTGTAGGTTTTATAAAAAAATTAAAATATATTTACAACTTATATATTTTACGATTTTTAATGAAATAAATTCTTTATTGACATATCTATACATATAATAAAATTCTAACTAAGTCAAATCTGTACATTAAATATTTTTTGGGAAATCTAATTGAAATAGACATTATTATCGATATAGAGTCCGAATCTATAGTTTTTAGAATTTTTGTCTGTCTATCTGTCTGTCTTTCTGTCTGTCTGTTACCGCATCACGAGAAAACGACTGGACAGATTTTGATGAAATTTGGTATGATGATAGCTGGTTATCCGGGTCAGCATATAGGCTACTTTTTACCGCGGGAAAATATCTCATTTCTGAGAAAAAATACAAAAACAGAAAAACTGCATTGTAAGAGTATACTAATATGTAAAACCTAAGAATTAGGTATTTGGTCATCTGAACGCGGGCGAAGCCGCGGGCAGTGCTAGTTATATATACGCATATAGATACAGAAGATACAGAACTCCCTGCGCTCATATAAACCGTATTGAAGGAGCGAGTGTCTTTCCCATATAGATACATGGTGAAAGTTTTAAGTTATGCCAACATAAATATTTCATTATGATACAAATCTTATATATATATATATATATATGTTATGTTATGTTCCTTATGGACTCCAAAACAGCTGAAGCGTTTTTGATAAAATTTTCAGGAATCTTATAATTAGCTCTGCTAGCAATCGAAAGTTTGAACGACGCAGGTAAAGCCACGGGGTATTGCTAGACATCTATAGAATAAACTAATTATTTGAATCATGTACCACTTTGTAGGTTGACATTTACTAGGAAACACATCCTAAAGCTTCTTAGAAAAGCCAACGCAAATCCAGGCAATCTATTGTTTAAATTGGAAAGATGAACGTGACAAAAATGAAAATAAAAGTGAACATTCATTATTCTTTTCATACGCATTGTGATTTCGGGATTTTACTTACTAATACGAGTAATGCAATCTATATCCATACTAATATTATAAATGTGAAAGTGTGTTTGTTTGTTTATCCTTCTTTCACGTCGAAACGGATCGACGGATTGGCGTGTTTTGTTGTGTGGAGACAGCTGGAGGGCTGAAGAGTGACATAGGCTACAGTGGTTTTTGCCGCGGGAGTCTACCTAATAACCACGGGAAAACACGTTTTAATACAATCCAAAAAAATATTTATGATCAGAATTACTTGAAACTTGGTATTAATGTTCTTCAATAAAATTAGATAAATACGTATTTATCATTTTTCGATATTCATCCTATAACACGGTAAAATAGGGGATGAAAGTTTGTATGAAACTACCTTTAAGAGATTTTTTTGTAGATTTAGCGCGAGCGAAGCCGCAGGTTCTGCTGGTATGTATATAAAACAAAGTCGAGTTTGTTACAACACTTATATCTCGAGAACGGCTGGACCGATTTTTATGATCTTTGTTTTTTTAGATTTGTCTTCACCCCGAATAGCAGCATAACTATTAAAACATCGGAGAGATTAACGAAAAAAATATTTAAAAAAAATCTATTCTATACTAAGCGGCGAAACGTACCTTGGGAAGAACTTGAGCGAAGCGAGAGTGAGTCGCTGTAAGATTGGCCGCTATGGCTAAGTTCGGTCAGGATATCATAATTGACATTAACTGTATGCTATAAATGGTGTGTAATAACATTTATATTTTCTAGCAAGCAATTAATAAACAAGCTAAGCTGGGTTTCTAGTCGATATATATACTATAACGACTAGAAACTTAGCTTCGCTCGAATTCGCTTAGCTTTTTATCATCTAGATAACGACATCTTTAGGCAAATTTTGTTACTAGCCCATGATTTACTTGAGGTTATACCTAGTCTATTTTTGTATTAAACTTCAACCAAAAACGTCGAGCCCTTACAGCGTAAAGATAACAAACATACATACACACAAATTTTCACGTTTATAATAAGAGTAGGTAAAACAAAACTATCATAACGGAATATAAAATTTGACAACATATTATTCAGACTTAAAATTAATGTGTGCAATACAAAAGAAGCATCTACATGAGTTAGTAATAGGCTTGAACAACTGTTGGACTTTATAAGAGCTTTCAATATCTACGTGTAAAAAGCTTTTTTAAATCTGAAACAAATTTGGATTTTCATATTTATAGTACAAAAGTATAAAACTAAACTTATTATTATGTATTTTATTTAAAGTATAAATTATTTTTATTCTGACACGTACAAACGTGTGAACAATTGTGTTATTGTAAAAAGTATAACCTATTTATATTTCTTGTTTAAATAGCTTGCTTGTAGGGTGACCATGGTTAAAGGAATTTGGATAGTTTTCTTTTTAATTTAATTTAATGACAAAAATATAATTTACTAACTTAAAAAATGTTGGTGTGCACTGTACAGTCCCCAAATGATTTTTTTAATGATTAAGTTTCGAGAGGGGGACGATTTGATCCAAACTATCTGTTTTGTAGGACAACATGTCTCAAGAGTAAATCGTATAAAAAATTACCTGTTCGTAATAAATAGACAATTACTGTTTGACATGTTCCGTATCAATCCAAAATAATTGGGCGTCTCGCCAAAATTAAGCTAAGAACTAAGAAATGTTAAGCATATTGGAAAAGATTCGCATATGAAATTTTCGAAGATATATGGCCTGGATTTGTACCTGCATCATTAAATCTATCTAACGTGTTTATTCTTAATCTAAAATTATTAATTTTATATTTTTATAATAATACCACTGACTCACCCTCGCTCCGCTCGGGTTCGTCTGCTTATGTTTTAAATTTAGTATAGATTTCTCAGAGATATTTTTCCGCAGTAAAAAGTATTCTATATGTTGACCCGGATAACCAGCTATCACCATATTAAATTTCATCAAAATCCCTCCAGTGGTTTTTTGTGATGCGGTAGCAAACAGACAGACATACAAAAATTCTAAAAACTATAGTTTCGGCATCTGTATCGATAAAAATGACTATTTCAATAAGATTTTCCAAAAAATATTTAACGTACAGATTCGACTCAGTTACAATTTTATTAAGAAGAAAAATATTTTTATCCCTCCATTTACAAAATCATGGGCACACTCATGCCCAGCCACTGCGAGGCGATTCGATATAATGTTTTACGACAAGACTTCTGTTGCGAAGTTAACGTACCGAAACAATGTATTGTATACTTTAACTACACCATATTGAAAAAGCCTAGAAAAGATACTTGCCTTATTTCAGATCATAAAATTTTCAATTAAGACAAGTGTTTTGTCATTTCGCTTGGAACTTTTTCTTGGTTAACATTTGTCATTATCTTACAATTTTTGTCCGACGTTTATTAAATAGGAGTTAATTACTTACAATGTTTGTTTTTGCAGTTATATCTACATACTTCTTTTGGCACGTTTGGAAAAAAAATATGAAAGTAAAATTTTTACGATGCATGCGCACAACGACAGCCAAAAAGCGACATGATGAATTTAGCTGCATTCCTTTTACAAACAGAGAGTTGTGACATACGGGTAAAAATCTTTAGCTATTTTTGTTCTATGAAGTATAACTTCTTACGTGCGTACAAATGTCCACGTTTTTTTATGTGTGGTACGGTATTGGATAATATTTTTAAATATGTGTATATGTTTGTAACTCTTTCACGCTGAAACCGCTATGTAGATTTGAATGAAATTGAACTACACATAGACTATAAGTTATAAGAGTAACAAATAATCTTTGCCAAAGATGGCGCTGCTTATATATCCATACATACAGATAAATAAAATTGCAGTGTCTGTTTGTAATGTCAAAATAACAGATTTTTACCAAATGTATGTATATAAGAAAATATATACGGAACGAATAAGAAAAAAAATTGCCAGTCTGTATGTTTGTTTGTTCCGGCTTATCTTCAAAACGGCTAAACCAACTTTCACTTGGATGGGATAACTGATGTTATAAGGAGTAACTTAGGCTACTTCTATTTTAGAAACAGATTTAGGGTTCCGCACAAAAAAAAATTAAAACCCATGAAATTCACTATCGAAGTAATTTTCAAGTCACAGGTAAAGAAAAGAGAATATAACAATTTTTGTTTTTTTTTTTTTATTTTGTACTGATAATGAATCTATGACTATGGTACTACCATTCCCAATCACTGGTTTTTACAAATACTCAACGGATATCGCTAAAAATACGTTTTTATCTATGCTCAAAGCGAAAAGAACTGGGAATGTCCATGACATACCGGTAAAAACGGAGGATTGTCCAAAAATCTACGCCATAAAAACTTACTGCATTTTTTACTTACTGACGACACGTTTGGCTCAGTTTGTAGTGACCCTACTTGCTGCGCCAGCGGTCGCGGGTTTCGAGTCCCGCTGGGGGCATTCATTTATGTGATGAACACGATTGTTTATATTCCAGTCATGGGTGTCTATATTTATAATATGTATGTATTAAAAGTTATATATGTGTAGTGTATCAGCTATCTGGTATCCATAACACAAGTCTCGTAGCTTTACCATGGAACTAAACGGTGATGTGTGTTAATGTCCCAACATATTTATTTATATTTTATTTACTTCTAAACTTCAAATTGCTTTGTTCTCATAGTTTATTCATTAGGATATTTCCTGTTCCTTGCTAGAACCCTACACAATAGACCACTACATGTATCTATTTATATACATCATGAGAGCCTCTGGACCATATCTACAATATAAGTATCTATCTAAATTTCATCTCATCTGTCAAAGATTCACTTAAAGTTCTTCATTAACTGTTCTTATTTATAGTAACTATTGACTAAAAAGAAATCAAAATGCAGAAGAAGATGGTGGCTAAAACATATGAATACATACTTATATTACTTTTTGTCTGCGACTTCACTCACGTGATGGCGTTCAATGTTAGCCTATGTCCGTTCTCAATATGCAATCTATGTCCTTGCCAAAATTTATCGAAATCTGTTCAGCAGTTTAATCCAGAAAAGATAATACACAACTACTTCCAGATTTGTAATTTGTTTTGTTTGTAATTTGATTGGTGTACGTAATTTTTTTTATTTCTTTTCTTTATATGTAACATAATACTGTTTGTCTTCCAAATAAATAAGTAATATTAGTATGGATTTAAAAAAACACAGTTAGTATAAAAAAATAATTAAATTTTCTGTATACGTACCGATAGCAAATATTTTCTTTTCCTATAAAATATATATAAAAAACATTGATAGATTGTCCCAACTAAGTTTTCCTTGGTAAGGATACCCGGACAGAGGTTGATTATGATTGATGCGAGTTGACAGCTACATGCCTAATGGCATACTTGTAGTGATTGAAATCGATATTTTTTTTCCTATACCTCTGTATCGATATTCTACCGAATTCTACTTTTTCATTTTTCATCATAATTTTCTGCTAGAACGATTTTTTTAATAGTAATTTCAAAAATCCATCATCACATAAGCTCAATGTTCAGCAGCAATAACGACGTACATATATCCTATAGGTAACCGATTCCGGCCACGGCAGCCAATCTCACTGAGACTAGCCATCGGCGCAGGAGATATTATTAAGCACTCTCTATTCCTTTTTACTCCCAAAGGCCGTTGGAGCGATACTTCAACACGGTAGGTGAGAGTTAAGCGCAGGACCGACGGCTTGACATGCTCTCCGACTTACGCGGGTATTACACTGCCGACATTTCCACTGATGCAATTACGAATATGCATATAACCTATAACCTATTAACCAGTTACCCTCGCGTTACATAAATGCTTATTATTTCTAAAGTAAAACTTCTTAAAGCTGAGTCAATACATTGGAAAGATGAGTGATAGTCATATTTGTTATTAATATGTATGTAATTTAAAAAAAAAATTATAAAAATATATTTATTATAAATAATTTTATAAAAAATATTATATTTATATTTAGGTTTTTTATTTTCATTTCATTGCGGTATCTGCAACAGCGCCCAAGAAGTACTAGTTCAACCGCGCTTATAGATTACAAGCACATTTTTTTTTCTTGTATGATTTATCTCATAAAATCTTTACAAGAGGTTATAGGACAGAATCGTGACTCACTAGTACTATAAATTCGAATGTTTTTATATGTGTGTGATTCTGGAGGGATTTGGATGAAATTTGCGACGCTTTTTGTACAAAAACAAATATAAAATAAAATAAAAAAAAAACACATAGGGACGCACTCGAGCGCGAGTATTATAAATAAAATATCTTTTATCGATATTCATTTATCCATCACTAAAATTTTCCCCACAAAAAGCGATCTGGTAATTTCTTAATAGCACAATGACGGGTCAATAGCTTTGTTAGACGAAGTATTTTCACTATTAGACGATTTGGACTTAATATTTTCGCACATTATCATACTAATATTATTCATGAAAGAGAAATTAATTTCGAATGCTAGCTAGCTTTCGCTTGCAGTTCTGCTCGCTTAATTTATTTATGTACTAGCGTCTTCTTCCGGCTCCGCCCCCCTTGTTTAATTTTGTAGAATTACTCCGCTCAAGTAGGTCGTAGTGTAATATAAGGTAGTTACAATTTAATAATAATATAAACCAATCATAAATTATTATTCATGATAGAAGGAGACGAGATAGAGAGAGGAGGATAAGAAGAAAAATAGGATCTATATATACATAATTTATACTTATCATAAAATTGTAACCAAGCCGAACCTGTACATTAAATATTTTTTGAAAATCTTATTGAAATAGACTTTATTATCGATACTTACTATACTTTATTACTGTCTGTCTGTCTGTCTGTTACCGAATCACAGAAAAACCACTGAAGGGATTTTGATGAAATTTGGTATGGTGATAGTTGGTTTTTTCGGGTCAACATTCCAATATATATATATATATATATATATATATATATATATATATATATATATATATATATATATATATATATATATATATATATATATATTATATGTACATACTTATTTAGACTATAGGTAAAGTCCAAAAAAAGAACTTTTTGAGCAAGTATAGCAATAAATATTTTTTTTTTACTTAACCGATGCGGAGCCGGCGAATCGAAACTAACTTCACCTTATTGACAAAGAATGCTTCGACTACCATAGATAATATTATTTTAAAGCGCGGGCGTTTTGAAATAAACATAATTGACCTAGGTACAAGTTTAACACTGTCCAAGGTACAACAAGTTCCCCTATAATCTTCCCCAATAAAAAAGCTATGAAACGCAAAAAAATGTTCAAATCTGACCAAAAATTCAGTGATTAGCGCATATTAAAACAAGTAATTTTTTACTTTTTTTTATCCATCGCAAACGTAGGCACGAATTGAATTAGTAATTAAAAAAAAATGACAACCAAGAGCATTATGGTCATATAATAGTTTGACTAGCTAGACTTTTTAAGTTCACAGAAAGCGGGATGATCCCTGTAGTATTCAATGGGCAATTTTCATTCAGTTTTATTCATTCAGGGATATGTTTGGAATATAAAAAGATGAAATTAGAGTGCGTTTTATAAAACCTGGTTAACGGTCATCCTCGATACACGTTAGCGAGAGCTTTTTTTTTTTTAATTGAATAAATATATTTTGTAAACATTTCATATTAAGGTTTAAAAACTAAAAAGGAGATAAGCAAATACGGGCCCAAGGCCTTATTACTAACAGCGATTTCGGTTTCTTCAGGGCTAACCTAAAAGCCAATAAAATATACAAAACTATATATTTTATTGACATATCTCGACAGTTTCTAACGTTTTTGTTAGATAGGAAGTTCCAACTGATGTACTGAAATGAAGTAATAAACTTCCACATCCATACTAATAACCATACTAATATTAAAAATGTGAAAGTGTGTTTGTTTGTTTGTCCTTTCACGTCGAAACGGATTGATGGATTAATGTGATTTTTTGTGTGGAATTTTTGTTTTCTTTTTACCGCGGAAGATTATGTAATTCTCACAGGAAAACATTTTATAAATTATAATATAATCCAAAAAAATATTTATGATCAAAATTACTTGAAACTTGGTATTAATGCTCTTCAATAAAATTAAATTATTACTTGTTTTAGCATTTTTCGAAATTTATCCCATAAGGGGGTAAAATAAACTTACTTTTTAGACTTTTTGTAGTTATAGCGCGAGCGAAGCCGCGGGTTCTAGTTATAGTATATAGTAGCTAGTTTGAAATACATGTACGAATAAAAGAGTGATATATTCTCAGTACTATTTACATTTAAATTATTCCTGTTCGTAAAGAAGAATCTTTCTATCCAAACTTTATAAATGCAAATGTAGCTCTGTATGTCTGTTTTTTTTGTTTGCTCCGTCTTCTCCTTTAAACTGTTGAACTAAAAATGACAAATTTTGAGAATTATATGGATTGGATGTTTAAGAAAGACATAGACTACCTTTTGTTGTATTGTAGTATTATATGTTACTAGCGACTCACCCTCGCTTCGCTCGGGTTCGTCCCTAGCTTGCTTCCCCATACAAAATTTCATCCCCATTTTCACCTCCTTAAGGGATGATTTCCGTCATAAAGCGAATTTCATGTCCTTTCCAAGCTCTCAAACTATCTTCTTACCAAATTTTATCTAAATCGGTTTAGTAGATCCAGAGATTACCGACTACAACGTCACAAACTCACAAACTTTGTCTCTTTATAATACTAGTTTAGATATGAATCGTGGGGAAAAATTGTTTGAAATCAGTAGATCAAAGAGCTCACAGATACAGTACATAATCATCTTTCACAATAAGTCAATATAAGTAACATAACCTTAGCAAAACAAATGATAAAGTTAAAACACCAATAAAGCTTATGAAACAACATTTTATTTTAACAACATTCAACATTTATTATGTGTATTGATTAACTCGGTATAATAACCACTCTTAAAAATATTACTCAAGTTTTACTGCTAAAATAAACCATTCATCTGATAGCTTAGTATATCTTTATACCAAATAACATTTAGTTATAATCTTTTTTATTTATCGTCTTCTTCTTTTACATCCCTTAATTCATCATCTGCTTTCATCAAAACCTTCAAATCTGCATTATTTTTATTTACCTCATCTGGCTTTGTATCGGAATCTAGTGGTTTTGGAACTTCTGGGTTCTCTTTATCTTGTTGACCTTCATCTGCTTCCTTTCTTCGTCTAATTTCTTCTATTTTCTTATCCAAATCTTTCTTTTCCTTTACTCTCTTCAAACGAAATGTTTCTTCTCTTTCTTTCTCTTCTAATTCACCGAGAATATAGTGCGATGTTACATTTAGTCTTGGTATAACAATTTTCGATAGTACATTACATTTTCTGAAACAAAAAAACTTTATATTAAATTTGTTACATATATAATATTTATAAGATATTTTTTAAATAACTAATTTTAATAATCTGATATTACATAATATCATAGGAAAGCATATTAAAGTTATTCGTCTGTAAGTCTGTTTGATCGGGCCAATCTCCAGAAACGCTGAAACGAATTTATTATGCTTAACGCCAGTGGTAGAGATTAAACTTAATTTCATATATTATATAATGAAGAAAAAAATAATCAATAGACACGGATAAATATCTTTTAACTAAATCGTACACTAGCTTAAACATCATTTTATAATTAATATATACTAGCGACTGCCTAGTGAAATGGAACTTCGTTCCAACAAAAACAGATCTATCCCACGGAAACCGTACATTTTACCGGGATAAAAAGTAATCATTCCATATCAAAATGTACCATTCCAGACTATAATCTGTCTCTGTCATGGATAAAAAAATACTAGATACAAATTCCCATGCAAAAGATCTTTTAAAGCTGTCACCAATTGTGTTAAAGGTAAATTATTCACACAAAAAAAATTAAAAGCGCGCTCAAATGTTTGAATGAGCGCTTATTCGATGAGGACATTTTTTATCTAGTATTTCTTTCATCGATGTGCCAAAGTTCGTCCAGCCGTTCAGCCATTCTGGCGTGATTGAGTAACAAACATCCAAACATTCAACAATCCAAACATCTAAACTTTCACATTTATTATTAGTAAGATACTACTCAAAACAAAATACGGCCCACTCAGATTTTCTTGCGTAATTTTAAATTATATAAATTTACTCAGAGTTTTGTTTAATAGATGTTTAAGTTTGCCATTTACAAATATCATTAACAGTTTAGTGTTTAATTTTTTTTTTAATTTAACTAACATTCATATTCAAAGTGGCGAATAGAGCACTTAAAGAACTTAGACCAAAATCATTCAAAAATTTGTTTTTAGATATATGCTACGTTTAATAGCGAGTAACAAGGACCTTCTCGGCACCGTATCCATTCTCTAAGTCTGTCTGATCACTATAAATTAAATGTCTTATGTTTTCGTTGGATATTCCTTTCTAACAGGCTTTTAAATAGTTTATGAGCTCCTGTTTGCTATTCACATTGCTATAAGTTTTCTTTCCAACTGATCCCACAAAATATCACCTTGAAGAATAGTTATTTCACCGTGAACGATGATTAATGTGCATGGTCTATTTATGTGCTATATTCATCTTAATCGGTCCAGCCCTTTCAGCGTGAAGGAGTAAGAAACATACACACATTTCGAACCTTTCGCATTTATAATAGTAGGGTGAAATCAACTCATAATACAACGTGCTCACGCCAAAAACATATAATGAATGGCAGTAGAAAATTTTAAAATCACACAGTTACATCTAAAACGAGTAAATGGCTACGACTTGGCGTATCCACCAAAAGTTTTTAAACATAGGGTTGCCAATAAATCAGGATTTTATTATAAACTGAGTGTGTTCAATTCTTTTTAATTTTCTCTCATTCATAATATATAATAAACTTATATTTGTATTGCTTAAAAGAATTTCCGTATTAAACGTAATTAAAAAAATAACAGATTAACATCCAGTAAGCTCTACATCATAATAAATTGCTTCTGCTGGTTTTAATATTGGTGGTATTTTAAGTTTTCTTTTGAACCACCAATAGTGCACAAAGCTTCTATTTTTTAACGTTGAAAATGCCTTTACTCATACCATCTGTATATATACAGATATGTGGAGACTTGCCAGTTAGAAAAGTCAATACTATCAACTAAAATCCAACGAAATCTTCCCCGTCTTAATAGAGTGTCGCAAGATCGTCTTCGCACACGCCCTGAGTGCTGGTCTACCTAGAGAGATTCCAACAACCAATTGGACGTTGAGATCAATCACGGTCCACTATGCTATTAGAGAAAAATGAGGATACACCCCCGACCAAGATGGGCAGCCTCTCAAGTAAGATAAGTGCGCTCCTTCCCTTTACGTGAACGTGAACTATCTATACAGCAACCCACGATGGCTAAACTAGCAAAAGTATCACCAATCTATACACATAAAAAACTTGTAACTAAGCCAAATCTGTACATTAAATATTTTTTGGAAAATCTTATTGAAATAAACATTATTATCGATACAGAGGCCGAATGTACACTTTTTAGAATTTTTGTCTGTCTCTGTCTGTCTGTCTGTCTGTTACCGCATCACGGAAAAACCACTAGATGGATTTTGATTAAATTTGGTGTGATGATAGCTGGTTATCCGGGTCAATATATAGGATACTTTTTACAGCGGGAAAATATCTCTTCTCTGAGAAATCGATTCAAAACGTCAAAAACGTAAGCAGGGAAGAACCCGAGCGAAGCGAGGTTGAGTCACTAGTTATATATATAACTAGTGACTCACCCTCGCTTCGCTCGGGTTCGTAAGGTAAGGCATATCATATCATATATATATATATATATATATATATATATATATATATATATATATATATATATATATATATATATATATATATATATATAGATGATATGCCTTAGAATTTATCTCTTAAATATCCCTTAAATTTCACTAACTCGAAACCAACTTCAATTTTGCACGAGTCTAGTGATGATCTAAGAGTAATTATATAATAAACTAGCATTGCCCGCAGCTCCGCCCGCGTTCAGATAACCAAAAACCAAATTATTAGGTTTTACGTATTAGTATACTCTTACGATGCAGTTTTTGTATTTTTTCCCAGATATGAGATATTTTCCCGTGATAAAAAGTATCCTATATGTTGGCCCGAATAACCAGCTATCATCATACCAAATTTCATCGAAATCCCTCCAGTGGTTTTTCCATGATGCGGTAACAGACAGACATACAGACAAAAATTCTAAAAACTATAGATTCAATAATAATGTCTATTTCAATAAGATTTTCCAGAAAATATTTAATGTACAGATTCGACTTAGTTATAATTTTATTATATGTATAGATATTCGATTTCACAGAGTATCTATAGAATATCTCTTTCCTTATAGAATTCTCCAAATGCCAACCCTAACCCTAAAACTCGAGGCGGTTAAATAACAGAGGTGTCACTCTTGTAGTCAATTAGCAGGGACAACTCTGGCTATTTTAGTTTGCTACAATATTTAATTCAGATATTAGGAAACTTTGTGGTTTCAAAATAGATTTTATTTGACATATTTGATTCAAACAGTTATTTAGGCAAATTAAACGTTATGATTTTGTTTTGATGTGACATTGTAAAGAAAGATTAAGAAAATCAGTATAAGGTTTAACAATATGTAGAATTTTTGAGTTAAAGTAACATTATATCTACTAACTGCTGCCTTCAAAAAAAATTTAGCAATTTTTTTTATCATTATGTTCTTATAATTTTCGTTTTTATTCTCGTCTGTTAATCTTACCTGAAAGTATCTACAGTAATCTTTAAAACTCGTAAGCATAGATAATATGGAAGGACTTCTACGCGAGTAAAAGGTTTGTGTGCTGAGACGACAGCTGAAAAAGGTAATAGAAACAAAAATAAATATGATGTGCCGACACTACATAATGTAGAATAAACACAGGCAAGGGGCGCATTGGGAAATGGCCCACCTCGGTGAGCAATGGACCATGGGGGAGCGCTTGGTACTTTTCTGTTAACAGAGTGGACCGTGTGAGAAACCTCTTTTTTATGGTGGTCTGTATCGGCAGGCCAGCTGCATGGTTGAGTGCGGAAGCTCCTGTTCCTCCCATACTGCGACACCCCGCCAAGACGTGGTAGGTTCCGTTGGGTTTTAGTGGGTAGCACTGGTTTCTCTAGCCGATGAGTCCCACGTAACCACATGTGCGCAGGTGGTATGCGCAAATGTATTTCCCAACGTTAAAAAAAGGATAAGCATACTAAATACAATAGCAATACGTACATACAACGTATGTATGTACGTATGTGTATATGTTTTATATGCCTGTGTGTCATTCAAACCAGGGCAAATCGCTAGTCAATCTGTCCTTAGGCTTCCTCTTCTGAACGTCTAATTCATAAGCATTTGTGTAAGAGTCATTATGCAAATCAAATATGGGCTATCGAGGGGTACTTATATCGTAAATAACTACGGGGCGTGGTATACGAGGGCTGGGCGGGGAGATGGGTCTTAATAAAATAAGGAGTGAAAATAATTTTAACATAGAGAAGAAAACAAAACTTGGGGTAGAGGTATTCTTTAATATTTATTTAGAGCAAAAAAATTATTATGTCATCTGAAAATTTCCAATGTCTTGGCAGCATTAAATTCAGTGTGCCCAGTGGTTTTCCCGTGATGCGTTCCCAGACAGACAGATAAGAATTCTAAAAACTATGGATTCGGCCTCTATATTTATAATAATGACTATTTCAAAAAGATATTCCAAAAAATTTTTAATGTACAGATTCGACTCAGAATTTTATTGTATGGACATACATATATTTTTATTTAATTCGATTACGAATGAACAGATTTAATTTTGATTTTAACCGACTTCCAAAAAGGAGGAGGTTCTCAATTCGTCGGAATCTTTGTTTTTTTTTAATAAAACAATACGTTAAATATAGCTAAGTTAAGTTTAGTTCAATTAGTTATTAAGTCCAACGAGATTAGATTGAGCTTTCCTTAGCCTAATGGATAAGTTTTAAGCTTATTTAACTTTTTAACTGAAATAAATTGTCTGTCCGTCTATCCTACTTTTAAATAAACTTATCAAATGAATAATTCATCCTTGACAAATACGAAGTAGTGGACTTTCGAAAATTAGCGCATGCAAGTTTCCTCAAGAAGCTTTCGAACATATTCCCAAATGGTAATCATGACGTAAAAAAATGTATAAAATATAAAAACATATTCAATACGTGTGAGTCTCAAAATTGGAACCCGTAGTACTTGGTCTTCTAAACAAACAAGTTAAAAATGAGCTACTCCTAATATACGTTGGCTCACTATTACAAGGTTCTATGTTAATTTTAATGAAGTTTAGTCATTTTTACAAAGATCTTCGTTATTTTGTTATCGTAAAAAAAAACAACACAGAACTATGTAAAATTGAATATTTTAATAGTTAAAGTGCCGCTATCTAGTGGTTTGTTTATGCAAAACTGTAGCTAATGACACATAGAAACTTGTAGGATTAATAAATAAATAAGTACTAAAATTGTAACATAGAACCTTGTAATAGTGAGCCAACGATTACTATGCTACATATTTTTATTTATTACTAGTGATCACCCAGTGTTCGCCATTTGACCATTAAAATTTGAGGTAAACATATACATGAATTGAATTTATCTATCTAATAAATAAAACTGTCTCAATTTTTTTTATTCTAATACTATAAAGCTCTTCAATAGCTCTTTGACATAAAAAAATCGGTTGTCGAACAGAGACGAATTAGGTACTGAACAATTTGGTCTTTGCCTATTTATATAGATATTTCAAATATTTAAAAACAATTTTCTTTCACAGAACCATTTCACACAAATTCTACCTTATACAGTATTAGTTATAATAAATCAGACCAAAACAATGGGCATTCTAGTACATAATTGATAAATATGAATTGTCTAGATCTAGTCAATATATCAATTTATTGCATATATAAATTTATATCTACATTTATAGCAAATTCGAACTATTACTCACTGACTCACTTACTAATTACGAAACCTCAAAAACTACAATAGCAAGGCTCGAAGGTTACAAAATTAAAAAAAGAATTAAGAAATCATTAAAACTAGAAAAATATTCAAGAAATCCGTTCAGTGCCTTTTTCTCCTGACGTTTTTCACCCTATTTTCTTTTTTTTTTTGAAGTGTAAACTTCTATAGGCAGGTTTGGATGGGGAGCAAATTCGTGTATGCCGTCATTGATATGGTCACGTGACGTGTTAACGCAAACACTCAGAGTGCCGACAGATGTCAAAACCAGATAAATGTGAACAGTTTTAATTTACAAGTTTTAATTTAAGATCAAACAATTAATTTGAATATCCAAAGATAACGATCGTTCGTTTATAGTTTTAAATTTTCACTTCTGTCGGCAGTACTCATGACTTCTTTTTTTTTTGTTTAGTAGCTATTGACGAGCGTGATTAGTGTTATTAATAAAAAAAATATTATCGTCCAATTTCGACCACAGGACGACTAAATAGAAAATGTCAGTCCATTAACAAAATATCCAAACCAGAAACCGTATTATTAAGTTAAATTTAACATCGGTAATATTTCCGAGTATTTGATCCAAAATCAATACATGGCATATAATATTCATAATCCCCTCAACCAGATTTTAGAGTCAAAGGGAATTGTGAATTATTAAGTACATTTTTAGCTTACGATATATTTTGATCGTCTGTATAAGTAAAAAGCAATTGAAGTGTCTGTTTGTATTGTTTTGTCTGTCTGTCTGTCTGTTTGTTCTGGCTAATCTCCAAAATGGCTGGATCGATTTTAACGGGGCCTTCACTGACAGATAGCTAATGTTATAAGGAGTAACTCAGGCTACTTTTATTTAAAAAAAAGAATTAGGGTTTCGCGCATAAAAATTAAAACCCACGAAATTGAAAAATCCGCGTACGTGTAGGGACGAACCCAAGCGAAGCGAGGGTAAATCTTTAATAAAACTATTAATAATTTTCTTTTCGTTTTCTCTCTCTACTCTCATATACGGAGACTACATAGAATTAGCATTCCATTCTCCACCTTTTGTTATCAAAGATGCTCTTTGTCTTAACTGAATAAAGACTAGGTATTACACTGAATTGTCTACGCAAGAATCGAATCACTGACCACTGGTAAAGTAGAGAATACCAGCTAGACAAACCACACTAATATAAATACTATAGCATCAAGGTCCCTAGAACTATGTAGCCTAGTCGTAACGCGCTTGTTTTACGAAACGAAACCGTGTGTGAAGCGGGTTCAAATCCCGGGTCTCGCACCTCTATATTCCATACTTCCTTCCTTCCATATTTTTATGTGTGAATCATTTTCATCATGATTACCACTTGCTTAGTGGTGAAGGAAAACATTGTATGGAAATAAGCCCTAACAATAATAATAATAAATAAATCGAGAAAATAATATATAAAACGAGTCGACAGCTATTTAGCAAAAAAAAAAAACAGTTAACAAACATGGGAGAAAAAGGTACTGAACTATTCTACCTTTGCCTATTTACGAGTATATATATATTTATATATATATATATATATATATATATATATATATATATATATATATATATATATATATATATGACGATATAAACACACAGAGAAAAAGTCGCAGGCGAAAGCTAATAAACTATTTTAATTGAAAATATATAGTGAGTCGTATCGTACTCACATTTATAAAGCAATCCACCTGATCGAAAGAACGGCAAAGGCATAAATTATGCAAACCTTATCGGGCTTGTCATTAGCGTTTTAATTACAGACTGTACCTACGTCTAAATATACCTTTATATGATAAAAAATGTTAGGTAATCGATATTTTATATTATTTAACAGTCTGTTCTAGTTTTTCTTTATGGATTAAGTACTTAAATAAATCGCGTATTTGAAAGGAAACATTTTGATTGATAGTTTTTTTTTTAATTTAAATTTTTTATAGATAACTAGCGACTTAACCTCGCTACGCTCGTTTTATTTTTTTGAGCGGTATCTTAGTTTTTCATCATTGTATTCATAGACAGATATACAAAAAATTAAAAAAAAATGTTTTTTGTCTGTTATAAGTGCAGTATATATGAAAGAATACTTTGTCTCGAAAAAAGAGGAATTCTTCCCCAGGCGACTATAACTGCCTGCCTGCCTGTTCTGGCAGACAGTCGTAACTAATAAAGGACACTATATTTTGGATCAATTTTTAAATAAAAAGTTGAAAAAATATGTTTTTTTTTTCTTTAGAAAAAAAATGACAAAACTTTCCCTTACATCAATAATATCATACGTGTTCAGTAAAAAGCTTTTTTTTTGACATTACAAACAGACATTTCAATTTTATTTATATGTAATAGATAGTAAACAATGTATTTTACATATATATATATATATATATATATATATATATATATATATATATATATATATATATATATATATTTCGAAAAGCTATGTTTAGAGAACGCTTAGGATATATAGCACAAATCAAATCAGCTTGAAAGCTTTTTTATTGTAGTAAGCTTATCGTACTGTAATAATGACTTGTCTTTATTACTCTTGACCGACATCAAAAAAAGAAGTAGGTCATATTTTTTTGTGTGCCAATTGTGAATTGATTTTTATGATTTCTTTTTATTGAATAGAGAAGAATTCCAACCCTAAATGCGGAATAATCATTTTCTTAACTTTTTTTATAAAAAAAACTCTTATTTATTAAATACTAGCAACTCATCCTCGCTTCGCTTGGGTGCATCCCTAGCTTGATTCCCCATACAAACTTTCATCATCATTTTCACACCTTTAAGGTATGATTTTCGGGATCAAAAGTATTCTATGTTATTCCCAGGATCTCAAACTACCTTCTTACCAAATTTTATCTAAATCGGTTCAGTAGATCCAGAGATTACATCCTACAACGTCACAATTTCACAAACTCACAAACTTTACCTATTTATAATATTAGTTAAGATAAACAAAATTGTCTGTCCATCCGTCTCTCTATCTATCTGTTTGTTTTGACTAATCTCCGAAACGGCTGGACCAATTTTGATGGGATTGTCCTTGGCAAATAACTCATATTATATGGAGTAACTGAGGCTACCTTTATTTAAGTGAAAATAATTAGGGTTCATACACAAAATATTTAAAACCCACGAAATTTTGAACAAAATCCGTGTATCTGAGCGAAGTGAGTCGCTTATTTATAATATTAGTATTGACTACATACAAGCCGAGTTAAATAAAAAAATAGTAAAATATTCTAATCGACGCGTGACACAAGAAAATTGTGGGAGAATTTTCAACCTACCCCACAATACGCGGATAAGTGGGCGAATCTTGAGATCTGAATGTTACGTTCCATGTAAACAGAGAAGATCCTTCACACTACTGCACAATGGCGAGAACGCATTGTGCTTTACGCTTTCATATTGGTAGCTAGCTATGTAGTGATTACTTAAAAAACGTGTAAGGCTAATAATAATGATTAAAAACTTTAATATATTAATATAGTAATTAACTGTAATCTATGCATATAATAAAATTGTAACTAAGCCGAATCTGTACATTAAATATTTTTTGAAATAAACATTATTATCGATACAGAGGCCGAATCTATAGTTTATAGATTTTTTGTCTGTTTGTCTGTTACCGCATCACAGAAAACCACTGAAGGGAATTTGCTAGCTGGTTATCCGGATCAACATATGGAATACTTTTTACCGCGGTAAAATGTCTCATTTTTTAGAAAAAATACAAAAACTGCAATGTAAGAGTAATACTAAAATGTAAAACCTAAGAATTTGGTTTTTGGTCATCTGAACGCGGGCGGTGCTAGTATAGTAAAATATTAATATTAATCACACTACGATTATAAAGGTGTGTCTATGTGTTTGTCGCTGCTTTAAATTGCTGGAGCGATTTGGATGACATTTTTACACAGATTGACCTGTAGTAACACATAGACCACTGTTAGTAACAAAATTTGCCACAGGTGACGCTGCTCTGTATATTTTTACATTTAAGAATTATTTACTAAGAGTTGCTAGTTCATTACAGTTTTTTTTAAACTAAAGAATGTAGCCGTTGCCTTTTTGTATTAAATAACTTAAAACTCGACAATTCCACTACCCACCAACTGTCTTCAACATCAGATCAGCTCGATAGTATCAAATTATTATATTTGTCATTCTAATCTCATATACTTATAAAGTTTCAAATCGATACGACAACAAGAAGTAGATTAAAATGGACTTCTAATATTTGATAACTTAGTAGTTTGTCAATGACTTACATGTGATTCTGTGAAGCCAATTAAACCATGTTGAAACCGTAAATTTTTATGTTTTATTCCATGATCAACACAAAACGTAGAATTTATGTATATATTTAGTTTCCTAGTTCAATACGTAGGTATATTTTTCTATTTGTGGTAAAAAAAAACAAATCTCTCAAGTTTAATATATACTAATGTGGCTTTTGCCACTCACTCAGACATTATCTATACCTACATAAAAAAAAATGTGACCGTATAATTAATTAAATTAAAGAATGAGAAAAGAAAAAATACATTATATTTTTACAGTTAACTAGGTATTGCAAAAAAATACTAGGACAGATTAAATATTAAAACTAAACGTCATCGATGGCGCGAAATGGGCACAAGATGGCCGCCGTGCAATTTGCTGCCATTTTGTGGTAGTTACGTCAATTTCAGTGCAAATAATAAATAAGGATCGAATTACAAGAAATAGGAAATTATTAATTTCTTTTGCTTTGTGCTTTTTCTTCTTGTCCATTATTACGAGTAGGTATTTACTATTACTATAAAATTTAAATTTGTTTTTTTTTGTTCGAACACGTTAGTTAGGCTTTGGAACCACCCTCCCAACCTGCGTTCACCTTGTCGTGGTGGGGGGCTCAGTAGTGCCCGGCAATTCAGCCGGGCGCGAAGCCAAGAAACGCACAAGGAGGCGGCCCTCTTTGGAGGGCTGTGTACCATGCGGGTTGCTCCTGGTACTTCTCTGATAGCAGAGTGGACCTTGGAGCAACCCATGGTTGTTGTGGTCTTCGGCAGACCTGCCGTCGGGGCGTCGTAGTTGAATGCGTAAGCGATCCTGCGACGCCCCATTAAGACGGGGGAAGGTTTTGTTGGGTTTTAGTGGGTAGTACTGACTTCGCCGGTGAGTCCCACACCTCGTGCGTAAATGCATTTCCCAACGTTAAAAAAAGGCCTTGAAACCACGCGACGTGCCAGTTTGAAAATTTCTTTTTATGTTTTACTAGCAACTCACCCTCGCCTCGCACGCTTAGTGGAAAACAAAAACAAATCTATCCTACGGAAACCGTACATTTTTTTGGGATATAATGTGTTAAATTTCATCCAGAATCGTTCAGTGGTTCTGGCATGATTGAGTAACAAACATCCATCCAAACTTTCGCATTTATAATATTAATGGGATGTCATAGCCTATTTATTGAGAAAGATTATTATAGACTATATTAGATATAACATTATCCTATTTCTTTTAAGAATGGCATAACCAATCTACATTTTTTATATATAAAAATAAATGTTTCTTTCCGTCTGTGGCTAAACTTTAATAAGTTGTTCCGCGCACGCCCGCAAAATTATTGATTAAAAAAAATTATGTTTGTTCGATATACGTTCGTAAACCATTCATCTCTAGGGATGCACCCTGATTATATATAAATAAACACACTACGGTATCTGTACTGTAAAACTTCGAGCATGCACACACTCACATTTTTCCTTGACTTCATGTTTAGTTCTATGTATTGTAGACAGAGTGTGGCCATGCTATTATTTTAGCCTGATATCTATTATTAAAATTTTAAAAGGAAAACGACATGAATGATGTAATGATATGATAGTAGTCTCTATTAATATCCTCCCGGTCGATTCCGGCCAATGCGGTCAATCTCGTTGCGACTAGCCATTTGTACATGAGATATTATAGTGTATGTACAAGTATGAGAGCAAACAAACATGCACTCTCTATTCCTCTCACTCTCATACTCTGGTAGGATGATTACTCGACACACCCACCAACGCTTTACGTGCTCTCCGAGGCACGGCGGTGTAAAACTGCCAACATCCCAACTCAGGGCTGTTACTGTGGCTTCCTTTATAAAGGAAGCTGATTTTCTATAGAAATATACAATAATTAAACTTGGCCCGTCTCGGTATTCGAACCCAGGTCCATGTGCAGCCGTACATGCTACTACTGACTATAACACCGAGACAACTAGTTTCCATTACTCTATCTAAAGATCGATGGTCACTCAGTCCAATTTTTTACATTCCACGTTTTTCAACGCCAAATTGATTTCCCATGTTCACAAAGGAATTTCATTCTGCAGGCTTGGAATATGACATTTAATTTAGTTTTCGCCGAAATCCGATTAAAGTTCGACATTTTATGTAAAATAAATATATGTAGGTACATATAACATAATATGTATTTAAAACGAATACCTGCATTTTTTCCGGATAAAGAAATATCCTACTTTATTATTTATTATTTTTATATATCAAAATATATCTTGTGTCTCTCTCTGTCCCACATACTATCTTTTTGTGTAATTCGAAATTATTTTATTACTCGATTGCTTTTAATATACCTAATGGATAAATGTACAACCATAATATATGTAACCTGTATATTATCACACTAACATACATACATTCGAGTACGCGATCCCGGCCTCTTCAAGCCTCTGGAGTCGCAGTCCCGTTCTCGACCCGAGACCTGCGCTATCCCTCTACCTTAACTTCCTTCCCTTACCCATTTCTTTTTTTTCTTTCCTATCCCAATATACCTAGTTCCTTTCTCCCGTCTTTTAACGATAATATTCCCGAGGAGAGTTGGCGTAAGGCAGGCGGCCGGTTATAAAAAAACCAGTCAAAACCTTAAAGCAATATGAGTGGTATAAATACATACAATATTATAAAATGCAAAGATTTTTTCAGACCAGACTAACGTTTTCAGAGTTAAGCGCTTTCAAACAAACAAGCCCTTCTTCTTTATAAATACATTAGTATACGTTTATAATATAACTAGCAAAATCCGCGGCTTCGATCGCGCTAAAATTACACAAAAGTGTCTAAAAAGTTAGTTTCATAGAAACTTTCATCCCCTATTTTACCTTCTTATAGGATGATTTCGAAAAATGCTTAAACACGTATTTATTTCATTTTATTGAAGAGCATTAACACCAAGTTTCAAGTAATTCTGATTATAATTATTTTATTGTACTATAACCTATTTTCTCGTAGGTATTAGATAATCTCCTGCGGTAAAAAGTAACCTATGTTACTCTCCAGCGCTCCAACTATCTCCACACAAAAAATCACGCCAATCCGTCACTACGTTTCGACGTGAAAAAAGGATAAACAAACAAACAAACGAACGAACGAACGAACAAACGAACGAACGAACGAACGAACGAACGAACGAACGAACAAACAAACAAACAAACAAACAAACAAACAAACAAACAAACAAACAAACAAACAAACAAACAAACAAACAAACAAACAAACAAACAAACAAACAAACAAACAAACAAACAAACAAACAAACAAACAAACAAACAAACAAACAAACAAACAAACAAACACACACATTCACATTTATCATATTAGTATGGATAAGCGGTAATACTTTCTAAAATTTACGTAAACATTATCTTTTTTGATATTTCGCGGATTTATTTTAATTTTTGGTTCGTATAATCCTAATCTATATCTATACATATAATAAAAGTGTAACTGATCGCTGTCTGTAGAAGGAAGATATTTGAGGAAAACTATTATTGGCGGGTCTTTATAAACGCAATAGAACCCAAAACAATGATATTTAGAATTTTTGTCTGTTTGTCTGTGCGTTTGTGCGCGCTAATCTCAGTAACGGCTTAACCGATTTGGGTCCAGTTTTTACTAACGTATTATGGTAATCCTAACTTAACATTTAGTATTAATGTTTTATTTGAATCGGTTCATAAATAAAAAAAGTTATATCAATTTAAAGAAACACCTACGAATGAGTCGCTCGTTATTAATTTAAATACATCTGTTAATATGTATGTATGTACGTACATACAAATGAATTATTTTATCCATATAGCTTATTAAAGCTAAGTTCGTAAAAGTCCCAAACGAAACATCACGTAATGTTACTCGGCGAAACTCAATTTCCTGAATGAAGGTGGTCTGAAAGTTTTGCATCTTGTTTGGTGGTTGTACGATGTCGTAAAGCTTGTTCCACACCTCAACCCTCAACTTCGAACTTTACTAATATTTTATACAAATTCTTGCTAAGATTTAACACTCTGTAGTCTCATACTAAGAAATAATAATATAGAGTGCCATAGAACTAAACATGAAGCCAAACAATGTTTTAAAATAGTATGCAAATATTAATATAATGATCATTACATTGATCCATACTTAATATTATAAATGTGAATGTGTGTTAGTTTGTCTTTCTTTCACGTCGAAACGGAGTGACGCGTTGATGTGATTTTTTGTGTGAAGATAGTTGAAGAGCTGGAGAGTGACATAGGCGAGATCACCTTTTTCCCACGGGAAAACATGTTATAATACAATTCAAAAATTTATTTCTAATCAGAATGACTTGAAACTTGGTATTAATGCTCTTCAATACAAATAAATAAATACGTGTTTTAGCATTTTTCGAAATTCATCCTATAAGGGGGTAAAATAAGGGATGAAAGTTTGTATGAAACCTAGGACCTAGCTTTTTAGTTTTAGCGCGAGCGAAGCCACGGGTTCGGCTAGTACGATAATAAATGTTAATATAAATAAAAATAGCATGTATGGGATTTTCAGAATGATGAATACTGTATGCCAAAAAGCCATACATATAAAATAGTCAACTGGGGCCCTTAGAAAGAAATGTCATGCAATAACTTTGATTAACCAAACAAATTACGAAACTGAAATGAGATGGAACGTTCTCAAGAAACTTTGCCCACATACAAAAGTTTTCGAGAGTCACGTGAAGTCCGCCAACCTGTACTTGGCCAGCGTGGTGGACTATGGCCTGATCTCCCTCGTATCGAGGGAAGCCCACCCCCATGGGACTTTAATATGGACTGTATACAATGTTTAAATATCATTCTATCAATTATGTTAAATAGAGGTATAACAAAACACCATATTTAATTAAAACAATATTTAATAAGTTATAAAATGTTAGAAAGAAATCCGATGAATAAAAATGTAGCTTCTTTTTCTTATAATAACTCAATTATTTTCTCTGGAGAAAAGAAGGGACAAAGTTATTAGACTGTTAGAAATAGCTATTAAAAGTACCTTTAAAATACATCTTAAAAATTCACACCAGTGTTCCCTTACAAACTGTTAAAATTTATATATTGAAAAAAAATCAGAATCGTCGTAAAAAACAGCTAGCCACGATCAAAATTATTCTATTTTATTTTATTTTTTTACGCACAGAAGCAGAAAACAAATTAAAACATTACGATATCATATTTAAAAATAAAATATAGTTCTAAATTTGCTTTCCAATCATATCTGTATACAACATTTAAATAAATATTATTATATGAACAAACTAGCTACTCACTCTCGCCCCGCTCGGGTTCGTTAGTATAGTAGTAGTGGTTAGTATAGATTTCTCAGAATTGAGATATTTCGCCGCAGTAAAAAGTATCTTATACATATGTTAATCCGGATAACCAGCTATCATCATACTAAATTTCATCAAAATCTGTCTAGTGGTTTTCTGGTGATGCGTTCCCAGACAGACAGACCAAAAAATAAAAAACTATAGATTTAGGCCTCTGTATCGATAATAATATCTATTTCAATAAGATTTACTAAAAAATATTTAAGTAATTTACAGATTTGACTCAGTTAGAATTTTATTATATGTATAGATGTGTATAGCCAAAAGTCAAACGTTAATATATGAAAGAAGATAATATAAAAAGTATATGCAGTTACGGTTGAATAAAAATATTAATATATTAATAAGGTGTATTCAACCGATAAAGTTAAAAATATGGTAAATAAAAATAGGTTATAATAGATTTCTATACTAATATATAAAACTAAATAATTTGTTTGTTTGTCTGAACGCGCTAATCTCTGGATCTACTAGACCGATTTGAAAAAATATTTTTATGTTATATAGCCTATTTATCTTACATAACAAATACAACCTGCGAGAACGGAATGGTTATACAAAATTAAGGCGACGAAAGCAAATGAAGCTAATAAAATCGTGTTAATAAATTAAATTACAAAAACAAAAACTCCAACTAAGTAAAAAGAAAACTGATCCTTTCTTTTGGTCGTGCTTCATATATCCATACTAATAGCATAAATGTGAAAGTGTGTTTATTTGTTTGTTTGTTTGTTTGTCTGTCTTTCACGTCACGGAGTGACGGATCGGCGTGAGTTTTGGTATGAAGATAGCTGGAGAGTGACATAGGCTATATTTTATCGCGGAAGATCATCTCATTCCCACGGGAAAACACATTATAATACAATCCAAAAATTATTTCTGATCAGAATTACTTGGAACTTGAACTATTTTCCTCTTCAATCCAAATAAATAAATATGTGTTTTAGCATTTTTCGAAATTCATTTTATAAGGGGGTTAAATAAGGGATGAAAGTTTGTATGAAACCTAGGGCCTACCTTTTAGAGATTTATTTGTAGTTTGTGCGCGAGCGAAGCCGCGGGTTCTGCTTGTATATCATATATCTCTAGCTCTACTGTAATAGACGGGAGTGGGACGAGATCGGACATACACACACATATACATAAAGATCAAACACATAACCCTTAGTCGCAGTCGGGTAAAAATGGCAACCCCGAACGGAACGCGAGTCGTTGACCGGTAGGGGTGGGCGTGGTAGAGTTATTTATAAACAACATCGATCGCGGACGGACGTCTGATCGTCTAATTGCGAACGTTTCAAGTTTAAATGATTTATTTCAACAAAACGATAAAAATGTATCGCTTTGATGTGGAACGTTGACTAGATTGAAATGTAAATTATATTATTACACGATACGATTACATAACACGTGTCTTTTTATGTGTTTTATTATTATGATAGTATTTATCCGTAAAGGCACTTTTTAAAGACATAAATAAATAATAACTTTTCAAAATTATAATTATAAATGCACTAATTTACTATATTTTGAAATCAATCTTAGTAGGGGTCTACTTAATAAAAAAATATACTTTTTTTTATTTAAAGATGGGCGGGGCCGACTATTAGTTTCGCTAACTAGCCGACTGGTCGGTAGAAAAAGGCTGACTAATCGGCCTACTAGTCGGTCGCTGCCTCTGATATATATATATATATATATATATATATATATATATATATATATATTAATAAATACATAAAGTTTTAAACTATGATTCAAAAACAATAAATAAACAGGAGATTATATAATTATGCTTTTTGTTCCGAGTTGTAGAAGCTTGCGTTCAAATTTTTTTTTGTTAATCTTAGTCATGTAAGTACTAAGTTTTCTATTCCTTTCTTTGTTACTATTCCTAGATTATATTGCCAATTGTAGGACTTTGTACTAAAATATAAATAATAATTAATAATGATCATAGAATTGCATTTCAATCATCCTATTTTATGAATAGTATTATGAATAAAGTAATGGCCCGACTAGTCAGCCGACTAGTCAGGGCTTTTTGCCGACTAGTCACCGTATATAAATATAGCCGAATAGTCGGCTTTTCCGACTAATCAGCCACTAGTAAGTACATCTCTTTTATCCCTACTTAATAAAGTCTTTAATTAATTTAATATTAGGCCTTCAAACTCGATTAATATATTTTTTCTTCATACATCAAGACCAAATAACAGACCAATCAAATCTAATAACGTTTACGATTTAAGCAATATTTTCCAACCCGGCATTACAAAATTTCATGATCTTAGAGTCTTCTTCTACTTCATAAACAAATTTGCCCAGCACTGGGATGCTAATAGGCTGTTACTCTAAATTCGGTAGCCAAACACGCTGCTGCACGCATGATCGCACCCTATCGGGTATCAGACAGCCGAGATGACAGCCGGGCACCTGACGTGGTTAGCTTTGGTGTATGGTCCAATATTGTTATACACAGCGATATCATATATAGGAGTTTTGTGGTTATGTAAGAGAATTTGTTATTTAAGCTAGATGGAGATAGCTACAAATATAAAGCCTGGATAAACAAATACATAAGTTACCTAAAATAAACAGAATCGAATGCAGAACGTAGTCTTAAAATATGATTCCGATGATTCCGCGATGGATTCTGAAACTACTTGTTTGATCTTATCGTACTTTTTTTTAAATATGTGACTTGTTCCAGCTTAAAAGACAGGATAGTTTTTATCCCGAATATTTAATTTTTGAATTGCAAAATTAACTATTTCCGTATGTGTGTGTCTACTAGTATGATTATAAATTAATCTATTATATTGGTTGACATAAGCATTAAAACTATCAGCATTAATAGATTTGTGAATGACAAAATTAAATTAAAATTTAAAAAACCCCCGACCATCGTTGTCCGATTTTCATCAAACATAGCTAAGAACACTCGACTAATTCACCTTTGAAACAAAAACAAACAAAATCAAAATCGGTTCATCCGTTCGGGAGCTACGATGCCACAGACCAACACACACACACATATAACACCCCGTCGTTTTTGCGTCGGGGATTAAAAAGAACTGTTATTTTAAATTTACTTTTTTTCTTACTTACTACGTTACTAAAAAATATTCCACGCTAAGAGGTGGATTTTTCTTTATTCATACGGAACCACCATATTAATCTATCCAACAAACCATGAAAATCGATCGGTCGAATCAAGTCCCTCGTTTTGAAATTGCTCAAAAATTACAAAACAGTATCAACTCTCATGCTTTAGACCATATCAAAATAAGCTGATTTTATAGCCATATTTGCGTGACGGGTTAGTTGAGATTTTCTGACTGATCCGTGTGTACCCAATAAATTTGTCTCGCTAATTGCTACGCCCTACTTTGCTTGGGCAGGCAAGGAATTTATATAAACGAACCGTAGATGAACGTTACTGGCATACCTAATTGGATTCGATACACTAATCTATATATATATATATATATATATATATATATATATATATATATATATATATATATATATATATATATATATATATATATATATATATATATATATATATATAATAAAATTGTAATGTGTCCACTGTACATTGAAATTCAGACTTATTTTATAAACTTAGTTTTCATAATGGTCAAACCGTCCAAGTGGTAGAAATTGGACCATGAAAATTTGATGAAAATATATTAGTCCACTTAAGCTTGTAACTTAATTAGTAAAGCCGTTAATCTCGTACGTCATCTCCCTCTAATCGATTCACGTTGCCATATAATCGGACTATAAGACCACGCGACCATAGACGAGCGCGTCCATGTTTCTAGTCGCAGTGAGCTACTTTATGCGGATTTATTGTCAACTAGCGCCATAACCTTGCTGCACTCGAGTACGTCCCTAGCGTTTAAACAGTAGCCTATGTGTGTCCATGTCATAGACTATCTCTGTATTAAATTTCATTCAAATCCGTCCAGCCGTTACAGCGTAAAGACGACGTCAACAAATATCGTTGTATTTTAGCCAATGTATACAAAAACTTAACAAATTATATACTAAAACCTTCCTCTTGAATCACTCTATCAAAATCCGTTGCGTAGTTTTAAAGATTTAAGCATACATAGCGATATAGGGACAGATAAAGCGACTTTGTTTTATACTATGTAGTGAAGTATTGGCTATCGCATTACATATTATATGTATCGTATGTAGGTATATCGTACATTATGACCTGTGAGGGCGGATTAATTCTACAAAATTAAAAAAACTTTAGCAGAACATATTCTATAATATAATAGGTATTATAATATAGCCCAATCTTGAAATCGTTTATTTAATTAAGGAAGCTAATTGGCTTATTGGGTTTCGTTTCATATTGTATTTGTTATGGAAACCTAAATAAACATCTCATATCATATGTATATCAAATTTATCTATCTATATTATATTTTTAAAAACAGATTGTAGCGGGTTCAAATCCCGGGTTTCGCACCTCAGTTAATTTTCAAAAGACACGTGACGTATGCCATTCCACACTTGGCCAGCGTGGTAGACTTTAGCCTGATCATCCTAGCAGTGAAATAGCCCCACCCCCAGCAGTGGGACGTTAAAAAGGGCTAAATTATATCACAAATTGCAGTACATAATAGTAAAAAAGCAAAATATAAGAAAAAATATGATGAAAACATCAAAAACTTAAACTAAAATACCGCAGTTTATTGGATATTCTCAATGTTTTTATTAGCAGGAGCAGGCGTCCGGTATAGAGTTTCTTCACTTGTAACCAGAGATTGTCACGCAAAGTACATTCGAGCGATTAAGCCGTCACAAGTCGTGCGAATAATTGAATGTGACACAAAATTATTTTGCGTATTTTAATAAGAACAACGTATATGTTATAGTTCGTTCACCTATGCCGCATCCATATTAAATTCAATACTAACTGCAGGTAATTTGAAAAAGTAAGAAAAAATTGGTACATCGAATAAACAGTTAAATGTATAAAGTAAAGGCAGTGGTCCAGTGGTAACGCGCTCGCTTGGGAAGCCGAATAAAGCGGGTTCAAATCACGAGCCTCGTACCTCTGATACTTTCAAAATACTGGCGGTGAATGAAAACGAAACCTGCGTGTCTGAGAGAACTTAGCCAGTTTTCGAAAGACATGTGAAGTACGCCGATCCGCACTGGCCACCAGGGTGGTTTATGAGCTGCTCCCCCTCGCCCTGAAGGGAGGCTTGCCCAGCAGTAGGGCATTATTATGGACTGCATAGTACTACCATTCCTATACTGTATTACACACATACTATTAGTAAATATAATATTATATATATATATATATATATATATATATATATATATATATATATATATATATATATATATATATATATTCATTTTATCGAAACTCTTCGTACTAATTAGCCATATTTTAAGAGAACACATATTTATAAAATTCATGAAACGTGTTTTATGAATTAAATTTAAATAGCCGACTCAACAAAGATTCTGTCCAAATATAAAATTGGTAATCTTTCATCTCATACAAAAATGCTATAGAAAAAATCTATTTCAATTTTTCTTTCTCAATTTTCCGACCAATTTTTTTCTTATTCTTTAAAACCGTATTCGAAATGTTACAGACGAACACCATTCATTTTTATTAATATAGATTACACTTAAACGCAGAGGCCATCTAACTTGCAAGGCCTACTCAATAAGTAAAAAAAAACGATATACAAAAAAAAGGTAAACAGTCTGACTGTACATAAAAGATAAATAACATCTATATAGAATATCATTCGAGGATAAGTCATTCTCAGTAGTAATTTACGCACTCCCCAACTCCCTAAGAAAGGTCCCCAAGGGATGCCTTTAAGAGGCAATTACATAAATGTTTCTTAATCTTTTTTATTTTATCTAGTAGCGACTTGCTTTCTCTTTTCTTTTCGTAGCTTTGAGCAATACAAGTAAATGTAAATGCTGAGAGTAAATAATTTTATGATATAAAAAATTAAATGATAAAAATTTAAAACCCGACCGACTGCGCAATAAACTAAATTCGCCTTAGATCTGCCATTTTCATTTTTAATAATATCTATATAGACTATAACACTCGCGTTATTAAGACGAATCTAAAGACGTATGAATCATCAAAATCGTTTAAACCGATTATTAATTACGAGAGAACAAAGAATCTGACATAAATACATACATATATACAAATCAAACACATAACCCTCCTTTGTGCTTCGCCGCAGGCTAATTATTTTAAAAATATTAATTCCACCTTTCGGAGAGGAATATGTTCTCCACAAAATAAACAACGATTTATTAAAAGAAATGTCACTTTCTAATGTTTTCTTACTTTTTCACAAATATTTGAAATTTTAAATGAAACTATTAATATCTTTCGGATTTTCTTCTCCGAGGATCTCTCCCGTGACCATTTTGGTTGTAAAGTATTCAGAGCGTCTGGAATTAAAATCTATACATTAAGTATTATAATAAAATTGTAACTAAGCCGAATCTGTACATTAAATATTTTTCGGAAAATCTTCTTGAAATAAACATTATTATCGATACAGAGGCCGAATCTATAGTTTTTAGAATTTTTGTCTGTCTGCCTGTATGTCTGTCCGTATGTCTGCCTGTTACCGCATCACGGAAAAATCACCCGAAGGATTTTGGTGAAATTCGGTATGACGATAGCTGATTATCCAGGTCAACATATAGGATACTTTTTACCGCGGGAAAATGTCTCATTTCTAAGAAAAAAATACAAAAACTGCAATGTAAAAGTATACTAATATGTAAAACCTAAGAATTTGTTTTTGGTCATCTAAACACGGGCGGAGCCGCGGGCAATGCTAGTATAAAATAAAACCGCGATAACAATTAAAAATATAGTATCATTTAAAATACTTATAGGTATAGAGCATGTAGGTTAATCCTATGTCCTCTATACCTATATACAGTGTACCGTCTCATCTCAGTATACAACATGTTGAAAATGATTCGCACGTGAAAATCTTCGAACTGTGAGACCAGAAAAACCGCTTTACCACTTTCCAAACAAGCGCATTTCCAATACAAAATAATAAAAGATCCAGTAAAAGATATAAAATCTAATTTGATAAAAATTAAAATAATTTGAAAAGATTAATAAAACTAAATGTTCCGATTCAAATCCATAAAAGAGAATACCATGTTTGTTCTAACACGTAAAACAACGTAGCGTTTAAACGTAAACAAAACATTCATCGTTTAATTATTGTGCCTACTAATACATAAACATAATAATAATTACCTTAGACGTAGATCTAATAAAAATCCACCGCAACATGAGTTTTTATATAAAAAAGTTGACAAACGTAAAGCGACAGGCGCGTTCAGGAGTAAACAGGTACACACTACACGCAAGCGAAGTAAGTCATCTGTGAAGATTACCATTGTAGCAGGAGGGATGTGAGTTCGAGTTTCATTTAGACAATCTAGCGATGTGCACTATCTTCGTATAAAAGGTTTAATTTTTTTTATCTAATAGAGCGGGACCGACTGCAGGTCCTAGGTTCGAGTCCCAACTTGGGCCTAAGTGCAAGTTTTTTCTGTCAAAAAACGCGCAATAGCAGCTCAGAAGTCAGCCTCAGAAGTTGGGAATTTGTCGTAATTCATACCCCAATGTCTTATGAAGCTGTCGTTGCTTGTTGATTTCTTATCGGTTGTCTCGTCTAATAGAAATATAAGAGTGTAAGAAAGGGAGGCACACACTTGTGTCTCAGTTAGATTGACTGTAACTGAAATCGATCAGAAATCATATATTTTTTTTGTCTGAACAGCTAAATTTAGAGGGTTAAATTAGATCTTCCGTAATGGATAGAGAATTCAGACAAGAGCTAAATTTTATCCCCAAAAAGAATTCTCGCAGTAAAGAATAAAAGTAGAACGGCTCAATAATTTTTATGGACTTTCTCCTTGGTGGGTATTACAGTCAATCTACAGGCTATTTTGACTTCAATGAAGGAGATACACAATTTCAGTGTATGTTTTTTTCATATGTTACGCGACATTTCACTAATTTTTCATGCGTAGGTCAAGAGTATAAAATACAAATATTTTTTCTGCTCTGGAGGTAAACTGAAACTTTTAAAAATAATTTTGTAGTCTTATTAATTAAAAATTATTTATCTACGAGTATCTCCTAAGCTAAAAGGAAGATGTTATATGAAATTTTTGTCATGTAGTATAGTTAGAGAATAAAGTTTCGAGATCCGGTATCGGATCAAGTTATATGTAGTTGTTGGACTTTCCTATTAAGACATTCTCAGTAGCAGTTCGGAGTTGGAAAGTTGGCTATGTTACATACGTAAAGTTGTCGATCCTGTGCCTGATCTACTTCAGGTCGTGTCGCATTATCATTCCATTTGACTTTGAGAATGAAAGGATATGTAGAGGGCAATTGGGTTTGTGCACACACGTATAGCCTGTAATAGCAGATGTCAATACGTGAAAATGTGAACTGCTCTGGGCTATTTCCATTAGAGTATTATTGTAGTTTATAATTTTTAATAACCATTCATTTATTAAATAATTATTTCACCAGTTCTCAGGACTGGGATTTTTTCTTTCAATAGGTAGGTACTGGTGATAGAAAATATTTGTATTTGAATTTTGATGTCTAGTCTCCAGAAAATTGACCGCCAATCAAGTCAATCAAGATGGCAACAATTGTTATTATAGTAAAATGAAGTCAAATACTTTACTAGGTTTACCCGCGGATCCACTCACATATTTTATTTATGTTGTGTGTTTTGATCGTAAAAAACCTAGGCTGATTTTTGATAACCTATAAACTTCCTCAAAAATTGGTCTATCAAATGCCAAAAACTTTATTCGAATTCAACTGATAGCAGAGATTAGTGCGTCCAACCAAATAAAAACCAACAAACTCTTCATTTTCATTGCTATTATACACGTAATATATATTTTATATCAGTTAGTAGTGGTAAGATTGACTCAGAGTACTGAACCATAACTGAAAAAACGTGTACACATCCACGGAAGCCAGATGACGAAATAAATAAAAATTGAGCAGAACACCAGACGCCGTAAAATTTCACTTTAAAACTGACATATTCTGACGATTGGTAACAAAGCGAGTACTTTGTCAGTCTGTAATGCCCGTCTGTTAATAAAAAAGCAGGTAAATGATTTCACTCGAATTCGAATCTCACTGGTATCATAAATGTGAAAATTTTTATGTATATATGATAAAATTTAATGTATAGATAGGCTATGACGTGGAATAATAATGTACAGCCTAAGCCGATGGATCTAGAGGAGCATAGTTTTGCACAAAATACTTTTAAGAGGGGTGTTTTAAGTTTGACCCCTAAATTGGTGTGTGTGATTTGATTACGTTGATTGCTACAAAATAGAAAAATATTTCTGAAGGTAGCAAAGCGTAACTGAAGGGGTGGGTTTTACTTGTATGTATGTATGTATGTATGTATATATGTATGTATGTATGTATGTATGTATGTATGTATGTATGTATGTATGTATGTATGTATGTATGTATGTATGTATGTATGTATGTATGTATGTATGTATGTATGTATGTATGTATGTATGTATGTATGTATGTATGTATGTATGTATGTATGTATGTATGTATGTATGTATGTATGTATGTGTATGGATGTATAAAAAAAACTTAACTTTTTTAGGAAAAAGATATTAAAAAGTTTATCACTTACGGGAACTAAATAGGGGACGAAAAATGTTCTTGAAGTTAATATTTTTATTACCAATAGAAATCTCATCGGGTCCATTATTTAATCTCCTTATACAAAAAACTTTCTTTTGGCTGTTACGCCTCTGCACAGGACTATTTATTTTCAATAAATAACCATAATAATTTATTCTGCAACTATTAATTTAGTGAAATAAAGCGAATTCTGCGCTTAATCAATTTAATTTTTATCTACAGGAATCATTTAAAGCGGGTTCTTTAAAGTATAGCGAGCAACGCTGCGCGATATGGTGTGTCCTCACGATACAGAGTGGGTACAAACTTCTGTCGTATCGTAGACATCTGTACAGACTGAAAAATCTGAGTGAAAAAGTTCACACAAATATGTCGACATGAAGTGTACTGATAAATTTTTTGACTCAAAATAATACGCAGATTTACATGCTTACTTTCAACTTTCATTTCATTTTCAGCTCTAACTTTTCCAATACACACCGAAATTTGTTTGCACTGCTACGTTGCACAGACAAAATTCTATAGAAATTTACGTAAGTGTGTACTAAGTATGTATCGTGTGGACGGACCAATAGTTTAGACGTCTATAATATAAACTAGCGACTCACCCTCGCTTCGCTCGGGCTCGTCCCTAGCTTGCTTCCCAATACAAATTTTCATTCCCATTTTCACCCCCTTAAGGGATGATTTCCGGGATAAAAAGTATTCTATGTACTTTCCAGGGTCTCAAACTATCCCCTTACCAAATTTCATCTAAATCGGTTCTGTAGATCCAGAGATTACCCCCTACAACGTCACAAACTCACAATCTCACAAACTCACAAACTTTACCTATTTATAATATTAGTATAGATAACTTCAAGTTAATTTTCTTGATACTGTCGTAGTCGTAATACAACAGGCTCACCTCTTCAGCCAATACCATTATTTATCATCGTCAAAATAGCAACGTTAAAATAGCATTCACTATTTCTTTTTGCGCTTTCTAGGAATATTGGGATGAAAAATATTGTAAAAAAACCTGCATGTCTGAAAGCACAATTATTCTCTCAATTATGTTTGTATGAAGCCCACAAACCCGCACTTGACCAGCGTGGTGGACGACGGCCAGATCCATATCTTATTGGGAGGCTCGTACGTAGCCGTGGTACGTTAAAAAGAGCTTTTATATTATTATATTATTATCATTATTCAACATTATTCAAGTACATCTATACTATCATAAAGAGGCAGAGTTTGTTTGTTGGTTTGTTTGTTTCAACGCGCTTATATCAGGTACTACTAATACGATTTGAAAAATTCTTTTTGCATAAGATCGCCCGCTTATTGAAAAAGGCTACAAGCTATTATACGTCATCCCTGAAAAACGTACAGTTCAAGTGAGAGATATTAGTTTTTGTCTAGGGACGAACCTAAAGCGAAGCGAATTTATAATATAATATGTAAATCTATTAGTTTAAAATAATAAATATTTCCTTATTTAAAATATAACTATTATACATTCATATATACTTTAAAAGCAGCCACTTCTCTCCATATTATTTTTCAGCCGATATAGTATATCTATAGCTGACCAGTGAATCCACAGTACAAAAAACACCATGGTTTCAAAGAGGCAGCATATTTGATTAATTTTTCATCAGCGCGCCGACATTACGCCGCGCAAAAACACACCGTCGAATATTCAATTTTATTGGAGATTACATTTATTGTTGCCGTGTGCCGGAAAATCTATGTAAATGATTACATATCTCAAATTTACGTTGGAATTTTCATATCTATACATACAAATAAATAAATTTGAAGGTCTGTTCGTAATGTCAAAATGACAAGTTTTAACTAAATGCATGGCAAAGTATATATCGATACTATAAACTTATAAGAGAAAAACAATTTTTAAACTTTTTTGCTACCTGTCGCTATCTGTCTGTCTATTTGTTCCGGCTAATCTCCAAAACGGATGGACCTATTTTGACAGTACTTTCACCGGCAAATAGCTGATGAATGTTGTAAGAAGTAGATTAGGCTACTTTTATTTTAGAAAAAAATATTAAAACCCATGATATTGTGAACAAAATCCGCTTACCAAGGGACACACCCGAGCAAAGCGACGCGACGCTAGCTTAACATACTCGTATAATGCTTTTACTTGTCTACGATTGTTTTTTATGTATATATGTTTAATGTTAATAAAATAATTGTGAGAATTAAAGACAATTTTTTTTAACTTAATTCACAAAACACATCACAGCTATAGCTTATTTTCACAAAATGTTTATATATAGCTTATAACCTTCACAGATAATCCCTCTGTGTGATAGTGAAAACCGTATGAAAATCTGTTCAATTCAAATAGAAAAAGGCTCTAATTATTATAATGTTACATAATATTATAAATGTGAAAGTTTAGATGTTTGGATGTTTGTTACTCAATCACGCCAGAACGGCTGAACGGATCTGGATTAAATTTCAAAAAAAAAGGTAATCTTTATCTAAATACAAAATTTGATCTAAATTGTTATAACCGTTTACGAGATAAATGAAATAATTTCATATGTATATATACATTATATACAAGAATTGCTCATTTAATATTATAAGATATGTGAAATTAATGCGTCATACTTTTCAAAATCGTATTGTAACTTGAAAATCTCCTTAAAAATAATCATCCCACCCTTAGAAGCGGATAGCTAGTTCATCCCGACCTGACTTCTATTCTATAATTATTATAGTATAGCTTTGCCCTAATTGTAGAACTGTCCCGAGCTCGTTAGTTAGAATAAAACGAGTTTTACAATTACTGTTAAAACGGTGTCGTGATCGTTGCCTTTGTTTCCTAGAGGTAGTGGATTATTTAAATATAACTAGCTTTTCTCTGCGTCTTTACTCGCTGTTATTATCTCTATTTAAACATATAGACATATTTTTTTTCTAAATAAGAATTAGTATTGGACTATCTCGTCGGTCTATAGCTTTTGATTGGGGTTTTCTGCTAATAGATTCTTTGCAGTTAAAAGCAGCCCTGTGTTGGGAAGATGGCGGTGTTTCACCCCCGTGCCTCGGAGAGCACGTAAAGCCGTCGGTCCTGCGCATTAACTCTCACTGGTCGTGACTCGTGTTGGATTCTCGTAATATTTGGAAAGAGTTATATTTTTATATAGATAGGTAGATATTGTTTATAAACGTTTCCCTCAAATGTCAATAATGATTATAATCGAATTTCGACCACTGGAGTGTATGATGAAAAATCCATCCATGTGTAATATGTACCTAACTCTTTAAAGTTTCATTAAAATCAATCCAGCCATTTCGTATGTTGTCGTTATAAAAATCTAAAATCATTTACATGGCTTTGTTACAATTTAAATGACGTTACTATCTACAGAAAGCATATTTATCATCGTAATTAGTTTTAAAATTGTATATTCGAATAGATTTTAGTAGATAATTTAACTACACATTTTTTAATAATGTCTGTCTGTCTGTGTCTGTCTGTGGCATCGTAGCTGTCAAACGGATGGACCGATGTCAATGCGGTTCTTTTCATTTGAAAGCCAGTTTCCTTGCGGTGGTTCTTAGCTATGTTTGGTTAATATCGGTCCAGCAGTGTAAGAGTATCAGCTCTTTTCCAAAAGATGCAAGGCACTTTCACTTTTACCTACTCCTGATATTCCGTATTTTTCATTTAGTCAATTTTCCATTAGTGATGTTAAGAGAAACATTTTGACCATAAAATCTAACGCGGTGGGCGCGGACAGCATTAGTCGTAAAATGATTGTTCCTGTTCTTGACTTAATAGCTCCTACAATTACATCAATTTTAAATTCCTCCTTACTTTCCCATAAGTTTCCTACTGCCTGGAAAGATGGTCAAGTAATTCCCATTCCAAAAAAGTCTAATCCATCTTCTTTTGCTGACTACCGTCCTATATCCATTCTCCCTTTCCTATCGAAAGTACTGGAGCGTCTTGTGCATCGACAGTTAAGCACGTTTCTTTTTAATCATAATCTTTTAAACTCCTTTCAATCCGGATTCCGCATCGGTCATAGTACGACTACTGCATTGGTCAAAATCACTGATGATATTAGAGAGGGTATGGACAGTCAGAAGGTTACCGTGATGGTACTATTAGACTTCAGTAATGCCTTTAACACTGTTGATTTTGATATACTAATTGCCATATTAACTTCTCTTAACATATCTCCTGAGGTGATTGACTGGTTTCGTAGTTACTTGTGTGGCCGCCGGCAGCGTATACGAATTGAGGATTCCTTTTCTGATTGGAATTCGATTAATGCCGGTGTCCCACAAGGTGGCGTGTTGTCTCCTCTCCTGTTTTCAATTTTCATTAATTCTATTTGCCATCAAATTTCTTCTCTCTACCACCTATATGCCGACGACCTACAAATTTACGCAACCACATCTCTATCAGACTTACCTCATACAGTTAATTTAATTAATAATGATCTCGCGAGAATCTCTGCTTGGAGTAAATCATATGGCCTTGATATTAACCCTATTAAATCGCAAGCTATTATAATAGGCAGCCAGAAACTGCATTCAAAAATTACTCGGTCATTGATACCATCGGTGATGTTAAACGATGTTGAAATTACTTTTACCGAAACAGTAAAAAACCTAGGAATCATTTTTGACCAGCATTTATCCTGGGGGCCACAGGTAAGTGTACTGAGCCGCAAGATGTTTGGAGCTGTTTCCTCCCTTCGCAGGTTGAGAAATTTTCTGCCTGTACCTACTAAAATTGCGCTGGCAAATTCACTTTTATTACCAATACTTGATTATGCTGATATTTGTTTTCTTGACCTTAAAGAGGAGCACCTGAATCGACTTGAGCGCCTTCAAAATCTTTGCATACGGTTCATATTCGGTCTCCGTAAATATGACCACGTTTCTCACTTTCGCAAAAAGCTCAAGTGGCTCCCAATCCGCTTTCGCAGGAATACTCACATACTTCATCTCCTCTACTGCGTGCTGTTTAATCCTTCTACCCCTTCCTATCTCAAAGAGCGTTTCGAGCTTCTAAGGAATTCTCATACTCGTTCCCTGCGTTCTAGTGAAACGCTTATCCTCAAAATTCCTTCTCACTCCTCTTGTTTTCTTACCAACTCCTTTTCTGTGAAAGCTGCACGTCTATGGAACTCTTTACCAGTACACATCAGACGGGCTGATAATTTGGACAAGTTTAAGACGATGTTAAAAACGCATTATTTATCTCTTTAGTTTGTCTTACTATAATATATTATGTACAATATATTTGATATTATATGTATATTGTATGTATTTATTTGAAACACTGCTTGTATGCATATATGTTTGTAAGTATGTATTTGTGTGTATGTATGTATTTGTGTATGTATGTATGTATGTATTTATGTATGTATGTATGTATGTATGTATGTATGTATGTATGTATGTATGTATATATGTATGTGTATAAGTATGTATTTATACAAGTACACCGCCTACCATTTTTGTATACTGATTCCTCTACCCTAAGGTTGCCTGGAAGAGATCGCTTTTAGCGATAAGGCCGCCTGCTGTGCATCTTTTTATTGTTATGTATTTCACTTTTTTTATTTATTTTCTTGTGTGGTGTGCAATAAAGTGTTCATTATTATTATTATTATTCATTTTGGCGTATGATTACTCGATTAAGTGCTTCACGCGTGCCAGTGTAATCGTTAAATGACAATTACGAGTAATTTGCGTAGAGGGTTTTTTAAATTTTTAATTTATAATTCGTTGTTATAAATAAATATGAATATTTATTGCGAGTGTACTTTAGAAGAAAGACTTACTTATATGTTATTGCAGATTTTTCTGTGGGCCTTATTAAGACTTACAATTTTCTAGAAAATTGTTTTGATGACGTATCTCTTAAGGTTTAGCCAGCGTTAGACATGTAAATTTCTGAGAACGGCTCGACAGAACCAGTTATTGTGTTTTCCCGTGGGAATGAAAGATTTTCCTGTAGTAAAAGGTATCCTAAAAGTTGACCCTAGTAATAAGTTATCACTTCACAAAATTTTGTTAAAATCGGTTCAGTAGGGACTACAACGCTCACATCGATTGCGCTAATTTACTCTTTTATTATTATATGTATAGATGTATATACATTCGACTAATATTATAAACGCAAAAGTTTTTGCGGATGAATGGATAAATGTTTGTTAACAATCTATCATACAAAAACTACTAACTGATTTTGATGAAACTTTATTGTAATATTCCTGCATACATAAGAGTAGCATTTAGTCTATAATTTATGAAGACATATATAGTAATACATAAGGGTAATAAGAAGAGTAAACGCCAATCAATATATTATGTATAAAGCTGAAGTGTTTGTCTGTTTGAACGCATTTACCTCTTGAAGTACCAGTTCGAATCGAAAAATCTTTCATTGCATTATACAACCTTTTTGTTGAGGAAGGTCAGTAGATTACTGGCTTTTAAGTTAAATTAAATCTATTAAATGTAGAAATAGGTTTTATATATGACCTTAAAACAGTTCAAGTCGCAGTATTGTCCCAACCTCGTTAGCCGCGAACGAAACGAGTCGTGTTTTGCAAGTTCTTGTAAGACAGCATCGTGATTTTATTAAGGCACAGTTTTAAGTGCCTTTATGTATGTATATTTAAAACTGCCTCGGTGGTGTAGTGGCTGGCATGTACGGCTGCACACCCGGAGGTCCTGGGTTCGGGTCGATTGAGTTGGTGGACATATTTTAAAAATTTGCTTAGTTCTCTCAGATACTCGTATGCAAGTTTCCTCGCGATGATTTCCTTCACCGTAAGGCAAATAGTCATCATGTTGAAAATGAATCGCACATGAATTCGTTATCATCATATTTATGCGGGACCTGATAACTAAATAGATATTATATCGCGATCTAAATGAGAAAGGAAAACGAGTACGTATATATATGTATGTATGTATGTATGTATGTGTATATATATAAAGACTACTTTTTTACTGATTATTAAAAAGAAGGAGATGCGTTATGTTTTTAAATATAAAAACATGATATAATTCATAAGAAACTGAATCAAAATCGGTTCATCTGTTCAGGAAATACAAAGTCACAGGTAGACACACACAGAGACAGTTAAAAACTTGTAACCGCCTTCGGTTAGTGTTAAGCTTAAAAATTAAGTGTTTCTATCTTATAATACTTTCTTAGATTTACGTATATTTGATATTTCAAAAAAAAACTATCTTTTCGGACTTTTTCGCGGATTTATTTTGATTTTTGGTTCCCGACGTTTCGAATGTTTTATAGCAATCATGATCACAGGAGAAACCATGACAGTCTCTCATCAATCTCAAATGAATATGAAAAATCTAAATAAATCCGCGAAAAAATCCTACAAGCTAATTGTAATTTTATTTTATTCTATGCTACCCCTTTTTGAGGTATAATCTATTCATAAAAAGGTGGTAAAAATATCTCAAAATTTACTGATTAAAAAAAAAGAACCTCCTACTTCTTAGACATCATTTAAAATAAGTACAAAGACGAGCAAAGACGCATGCAAATACTAGCTTTTCAAACATTGTACATATACCCCTTAACATTCTAATAATCAAGTTTACAATACGATTGTTGTCTAAAATAGATAACTATTGGTTAGTAACTGGACAACACTAGAACTACTACGAATACATTGTGGTTATAAAGGCAAAATGTATAGAGTCAAATTTTCAACAAAATTAAAGTACACTTAAAATGAGATAATGATAAATCCATACTAATATTATAAATGAGAAAGTAACTCTGTCTGTCTGTTATTGTTTAACGCCTAAATCGCTGTACCAATTTTGATGAAGTTTTGTATTGAGAGGACCTTGGAGAAGATCATAGGATTACTATGTGTCGCAAAAGTGTAACTTGAAAGGGGTGAAATACTCGTAGTAGTTTGAAAGTTTGTATTGAGAACAAATCATTTCTCAAGTTAAAGACAGAAAAAAAAAACATTAATATCCTATAATTTTAGTGAGAAATAAAAAATATTTTGGCGTTTATGACCAATCAAGGTAAAAAAGGGGATGATTTAATTTTTTTTAAAGTACTTACCTACATATTTTTCGCCGGTTCGGTTCGCCTCTCGGAAAACAAAAATAAACCTATGCCACGCGAATCGTACATTTTCCCGGAATAAAAAGAAGCCGATGTGTTATTCCAGACTATAATCTATCTCTGTGCCAAATTCATCCAAAACCGGTTCAGCCGTTCTGGCATAAAAGAATAACAAACATCCATACTCACAAACTTTTACATTTATAATATTAATACGGATCCATTCCATACAAAACGTTAAAACTTACTAGGGACGATCACGAGCAAAGCGAGGATGACCCGCTAGTACGTTCATATGATTGAAAAAATATTGTCATCACAAATATTCACTAGCGATTAACCCTCACTTCACTCGGGTGTCCATAGACTCAAACTTTCAATAATAATATTAATCGAATTTCGACAACTAAGTGAACATAGTAATAATTACTATGATTAATATTATTGTTTCACACGTCAAGGCAGTGGTAGCTCAGTGGTAACGCGTTCGCTCGGGAAACCTAGTGAAGCGGGTTCTAATCTCGGGTCTCGCGTGTCTGATATTTTCATGTGCGAATCATTTTCCAATATGATTACCACTTGCCTTACGGTGAAAGAAAGCATCGTGAGGAAATCCGCATGTGTGAGAGAACCTAGCAAGTTTTCGAAAGATATGTGAAGTCCGCCCGCACTCAACCAGCGTGGCGGACTATGGTCTCATCTCCCTCATATCGAAGAGGGGCCAGTGCCCAGCAGTGGGACGTTAAAAAAATGGGCTGATTATATTACATTACATTTTACACGTCAATATTTCCAATATATGTACGTATACACGAATATTCCTAGGGAATGTAAATGTATTGAAAAAGACCTCTTGGTAAGAGACTGTAGTAGAGACGGTGAATGGATTACATATATGACGTATAAACCGATTCGATTAGTAGGTATAGTGTATATTGTGTAAATGTAATTTAGGTGTTCAATCAATATTTATGAAGGGTGAATAACAATGAATAAATTTTCATTACTAACTACTGTAGCTGGCGTGTAGTTCCCATCCGTCGCTTTGCTTTTTGTTAGTATAACGAACCATCACGGACACATCAACACATCAATCAGCTTTCAAGCAAAACAAAAATTACATCAAAATTGGCCCTTTCGTTTAGGAGCTACGATGCCACAAACAGACCCAGACACACAAACAGACATATCAAACTTATAACACCCTGTTTTTGCGTCGAGGGTTAAAAATATAAACAAATATTCGTCTAGTGGTCCAAATTAAACCATAATCTATACTCATATTATAAAGAGACAGTATTTGTTTGTTTGTTTGTTTGAAAGCACTATTTGTTTGAAAACTTCAAACTTCCTCAAAAAATGAGCCAGCCTACAGGCTATATAGCATCATACTACTACCCTAGGGAGCGGAGAAGTAATCATAAATGTCAAGAAATCGGGCAGACTTCCATACATTAATATAAAACTGATGTTTATATCGGAAGTTTGAACGTGGGCGAAGCCGCGTGTACTGCTAGTTATAATATGAAAAAACTAGTTGTTTCCAACTTTTTCCTTGATAATATACTTACTGCATAGTGCGTAATATTATTTTCGTTGACATAGTCCATTCTTTTTAGTTCGCTTTTTACTCAGTCGGGTTTTTTTTAATGGTTTTTACAATCGCTTTTTAGTAGCTATTGACGAGCTTTAGTCTTATCAATAAAAAAAAATTGGAAAGCTTTCCTTTATACTCGTTATAGCCAAATTTCAACCACTGGGCTAGTGTTGACCAATTGAATCTATAGTAATATTATAGTAAAGATGAAAAACATTTTTTGATTATTTGTTTGTTTGTATCCAATAAGCAAACTAAAAAACAGATTCAGATGAAATTTGGTAAAAAGATAGTTTGAGACCCTGGAAAGGATATAGGATAGTTTTCATCCCGGAAATCATCCCTTAAGGGGGTGATAATGAGGATGAAATTTTGTATGAGGAAGAACAACCCTGGGGAGTAGCTAGTTCAGTATAAAGAGACACGCGAACAAAACTGTAGACAGAAGTTAGTTTAAATTAAAACAAGGCTAATTTTTCGATTGAATACTAAAAGCTAGACTAGTTTATTGAACAAATAGAACACTTTTTGTTTTCCAGTCGATTGAAACGGTCTAACACCTAACAATAGTGCTCTGTACACATAACAATAGATGTTTCGACATACTGTGGACTATGAGGTCAGGACTTTTACTGCTAGGGTTGCCACCCTTAAATGGTTTATTACATTTATTAATTACTACGTATTAAAAGGGTTTGTATTTTTGTATACATATGTATAAATTAAAAAAAATCGTGTGTGTACTTATATACGCACGTAAGAAGTTATACTTCTTTGGCGTAACAGAATAAAAATAGCTAAATATTTCATCCCGTAAGTCACAACTCTCAGTTTGTAAAAGGAATGTAGCTAACTTCATCATGTCGCTTTTCGGCTGTCTGTGTGCATCGTAAAAATTTTACTCTCATAATTTTTTCCAGGCGTGCCAAAGTAAGTATAACTTTAAAAATGCTATATTTAACATGTTTCTTATGTTTCTTTCAATAAAAGCTTAATATATGCTACTACAAATATTAAATTGTAAAGTAAAAAATGTCGACACCCCTAGTTGCGACACTATTTGGTCACACCTAATAAAATAATTCAGATTTAATCATTACACGACCACTTTTGACCGACAGATCGAACGAACCGCTTTACTGTGTTTTCTGTACATTCGATAAAAGGGTCTCGTTATCTTATTTCTATACTAGCAATAACCGTCTGTTCTGCTCGCATTAAAAAGCTTAAAATAATTTCTAAAATCTATTTTTCTTATTATGAAAGTTATTTTACGTTTAATATCTCTTAAAACTTAAATGTCTCTAAGAATATTCAATGTTAAAATTTAATACTGTCATTATTGTTATCCATGATTCCATACTTAGTATTAGAAATATAAGTGTGCTTGTTTGTTTGTTTGTCCTTCAATCACGTCAAAAAAGTTGACAACACGTTTGGCTCAGTTTGTAATGACCCTCCTTGCTGAGCCAGCGGTCGCGGCTTCGAGTCCCGCTGGAGGCATTCATTTGTGTGACGAGCACGAACGTTTATACTTCAGTCATGGGTGTTTAAATTTATAATATGTATGTATTTAAAGTTATATATGTGTAGTGTATCAACTATCTGGTATCCATAACACAAGCCTCGTAGCTTACCATGGAACTAGATGGTGCTATGTGTTAATGTCCCAACATATAATATATATATATATATATATATATATATATATATATATATATATATATATATATATATATATATATATATATATATATATATATATATATATATATATATATTATATATATAAAAGTGACGGATTGGCTTTATTTTTTTATGTGGAAATCGTTGGAGGACTGAAGAGTGAGACAGGCCACTTTTTACTGCACAATAAGTATTTGTTGCTTTTTTATTACTTACTAGGTACATGAAGAATAGAATTTATTATAAATGCGGTAAATGCGTAAAGGATGGATGGTTATTGGTTACTGAATTACGTCAGAACGGCTGAACGGATCTGGATGAAATTTGGCACAGAGATAGGCTTATAATAGTACATAGGTTACATTTCCTCCCGGAAAAATGTACGGTTCATGTGGAATAATATTGTATCCGCCATTTTGATTATTAATAATATCTATATAGCTTTTAACACTCGCGTTATTAAGACAAATCAAACCACGATATACGAACATTTAAATCAGAATTTAAATCACATACATAGCACATAACCCTCTTTTGAGTTTTGCCGCAGATAGGTAAAAAACACAACCAAATTTAGCCCCATTTTTTAAATCAGTCAATTTTAACACATGACTTTGACCTCGTTACAATGTACACAATACGTATAGATTACACATAAAATATCTTTTCTTTTATTACTTGCTTCCACAGCTTCATAGTAACATGTATCAAAATAGATGCAAAGGTGACCTTACATCTAAATATAAAGTATAGTTTAGGATCGTAAGGAACGCTCTCGCGTCTGCGTACTACGGACTGTCGTAGTGATGTGTACTGCTATAATTTAGAGCTGCCACAACAGAAAAACTAATTTAATACTTTCTTACGCGAAAATTTGCTTCGAACCGTTTTGGGATTGATCGTAATGGCGGCCAACCGATTAACTGAGGCTAAAACGGTCACTCGTCGGAAACCTAAACCAATTTCTATATATCGATCGGCAAAACCTATTTAAAATCATATACAATAGCCCAACCCTCGTGACGCCCATCAGTCAAGAACTGGTGCGTTCCTACAGAACTTCTATAGACGTAATTTATGCACTAAACAAAAAATTTTATGCATTTCAGGTTAAATTTCTCGAAAAAAAAGTCTTGAGGAAAAAAAACACTCTTTACATACATTTCAATCAATGAAGGTCAGGAATCAACATACGTGGTATCATACAGACTATGAGCCACCATCAAAATCCAGTGTCAGACGCCTATGAGGACACCATAGGCAGATTTATCACGCAGAGAGACGAAAAGGCAATCAGACCACTGGCATCCTATACAGAACGTGCCAGCATCCCTCACTAACAGACCTAGGAGCATAAGAAGACAAAGAGACCAATCGGGAAGCTGGCATCCTACACCAATAGTTAATACGAAAAATCTAGAATAAAAATCCGAATATAATATAATATTTTATTTTAAATATATTATATATTATTTAAGGCAGTGGTAGCCCAGTGGTAACGCGCTCGCTTGGGAAACCGAGTGAAGCGGGTTCAAATCCCGGGTCTCGCACCTCTGATATTTTCATGTGCGAATCATTTCTAACATGATTACCACTTGCCTTACGGTGAAGGAAAACATCGTGAAGAAACCTGCATGTTTGAGAAAAACCTTGCAAGTTTTCGAAAGACATGTGAAGTCCGCCAATCCGCACTTGGCCAGCGTGGTGGACTATGGCCTGATCCCCCTCGTATGAAGGGAGGCCCGTGCCCAGCAGTGGGACGTTAAAAGGGCTGAATACAGTACATACAATATATTATTTCATCCTTTTTTACAGGCTAAAAAAAAAACAAATTAAAAAAAATATTACCAGCGTGGTGAGCTAAATTAAAAACCATATAAGGTTTTATTTTTTATCATTTTTGGTAGTTACACATCCAATATGAACAAAACAAGTTAACAATCAGCAAAAAAATCGTGAAACACACACAAAAAAAAACAACCTAAGTTAGTTAAGAACCTCCTATTTTTCGAAATCGGCAAAAAATAAATAAAAAAATCAATTAAATTAACAAATCAATTAGCGATCAACTCTCAATATATTCGTGCCAACCGACGACGGCCGCACGCGAAGTCAGAATTCAAAAAAGAAAAATGTATGTCCATCGTTTTGTTTGTACCTAATTACTTCGGTTCGAATGCGAGGTATGGAGACAACGCTAATTATTTTGCCACGTTTATTATCAGACGCCGTCTAGACAGTCTTCAAACTATGGTTGGGATTGTTATCCACTCGAATTTTAAAGATATATTTTAATTTAACGTACGATTCTGTTTATTTCTTAATTATCATCTGTAAATTGTATTTTTTCCTATATTTTTATTTAATTTATTTAAACTAATGATTAATCTAGAATATTAATTACTATGTTTTTAAAAACTTCATGATTATGAAAACGGACACAAGGATATGCGAGTTATGTTTGCTTTAAATTGGTTATGCATAATTGTGCTGTATTTTAATTATTTAACTTAAATCATTTCTTATAAAACATTTAATAAATACTAGCAACCCCTATTAAAGTAAATAAAAAAATAAAAATAAAATATTGTTTGTTTTATCTGTTTTTTCCGGTTAAAATGGCGAATGGTGTCACTAAGACTTTATCCTATTTTAATTTTCAGTCTTCTTTCTAGTGCATGACGAGAGAGATATTTACAACTGCATGTTGTCGGCTTAATTTGTTTTTAGTAAGGTTAAAATTGTGTGTGCTTAAATATTTCTCATTTTTGATTGAACTATAAACTGATTGATCGCCGTCCAAGTGTTATTTAATCGGTTTGGAAAATCTACAATTTTATAGCAAGCTTTCATATTATTGAATTAAAAAAACTAAAAATCATATTTACTTGGCGGTGTAGAGCTAATTTCACTATTTTCATTTTCAATCAAATCAATTCGTTAACAGATTTTACTAGACCCATTTTACATTAACAATAAAAAATATTCTCATATTCATTTTATTATATTTCATATGACCAAAAAGCAAAGTCTTAGGTTTTACATATAAGTATACTCTTACATAGCATTTTTTGTTTTTTCTCAAATATGAGATATTGTCCCGCGGTAAAAAGTATCCTATATGTTGACCCGGAGAACCAGCTATCATCATACCAAATTTCATTAAAATCCCTCCAGTAGTTTTTCTGTGATGCGGTAACTGACAGACAGACAGACAGACAGACAGACAGACAGACGGACAACAATTCTAAAAACTATAGATTCGGCCTCTGTATCGATAATTATGTTTATTTCGATAAGATTTTCCAAAAAATATCGTTTGCTATAAAAATAAATCCACTCCATCCATGTGCAGCGAGCATTATATTTTCTAACATAATAATAAACGGGAATAAACTATTCTAAATGTATAACAAAAAGCTAATGGCCCATCTAATTTACTACGAATATATTCTGTTATTTAAACGCTTACAATGGAATTCAAAAATAATCAAGTTTTCTTGAGTTACTTTATGTTTAAAACGTTTGTTGTGTCATAAATTAACTTTGATGATCGTGTGGTGTAGTAGTTACGTAGCTAACTGCTTAACTGGAGATCCCGTATACAGTTCCCTTCAAATAGAGATTATCTATATACATATAATAAAAGTGTAACTGATCGCTGTCTGTACGTGGAAGATATTTGAAAGAAACTAGTATTGGGGAAGAGAGGGGGGGGGGGGGGTGTTTATTAACTCATTAGGACCCAAAACAATGATCCTTAGAATATTTGTCAGTTTATCTGTGCGTTTGTGCGCGCTCATCTCTGAACGGCTTAACCGATTTGGGTGCAGTTTTCACAAATGTATTGTGGTGTATGGCTTCACTTAACATTTAGTATTTGATTTATTTCAATCGGTTCATTAATAAAAAGTTATGTCAATTTAAAGAATCACCTAGGGACGAATCCGGGTGACGCGAAGGTGAGACGCTAGTATACAGTATTGTTACACGCTTGTTGTACACATTTGCAGCATGCATGCAGCAGCATACATTTGCAGCAACACGCATTGTTAAAGACATCGAGGAAAACCTGTGGTGTTCGTCTACACAGGTGCCAGACAGGCAGGAAAAGTATGACGATATATATATACATATATATACGACTATATATATATATATATACATATCGACGTTTGGGCGGGACGCATGATTTTTCTCTTGTGTGCCCATAATTTATTTACAATTCTTTAAATTGACATAACGTTTTTATTTATGATCTGATTGAATTAAAACAAATACTAAATGTTAAGTGATACTTACCACAATACATCAGTGGAAACCGCACAAATCGGTAAAGTCGTTACTGAAATTAGCGCGCACAAACTCATAAGCAAACAGACAAAAATTCTAAAAAGTATTATTTTGGTTTCTATTGCGTTAATAAAGATCCCCTAAAATAGTTTTTCTTAAACATCTTCCACGTACAGACAGCGATCAGTTACACTTTTATTATATGTATAGGTTGACGATATAACGATTAATGCAGGAAAAATTTTCATTGTTTTACAATATACATATTTTAAAATAGAAAAAACGACCTATCTTACTTTGTAGACGTACCTTTTTAATATAAAACAAAGTCGCTGTCTGCCTATGTCTGTTTGTCCTCTAACTCTTAGGAGTTTAGAACTACGCAAAGGATTTTGATATGGTTTTCTTTAACAGAAAGAGCGATAAATTAAGGAATGTTTAAGTATATAATTCGTAAAAAATATTATAATAGCTAAAGCTGACTAAACATTGAGAGATACATCAAAGCAATGTAAATAGGTCTACAGTTTTTTTTTTATTTATATAAAACGTACCAAGACGTTATAAACTTAAAAAAAAAACACCACCCCAACTCGTAAACTAATTACTATTAAGTGATTTTGAATCGGTTATTTTGTTGTATGAAAATCATTTTATAATATCTCAGAAGTTATAAGCCAAGAAGGGCATTTTTTTTGTTACAGTTCACTTACAAGTGATATTATGTACATTAAAAATTTCAAAACTTCCGACAATCTTGGACCGATTTTCGTCAAACAAGCTAAGAACACTCGACTAATTCACTTTTCAAACAAAAAAAAACAAAATCAAAATCGGTTCATCCGTTCGGGAGCTACGATGCCACAGACGGACACACACAAACATACAGACGCGTCAAACTTCTAACACCCCGTAGTTTTTGCGTCGGGGTTTAAAAACACACTTATCTTAACCAATTGAAAGTAAATCTACTTCATCAGATCATAACTTACATAAAAAATCTATACTAGTAGTTTAAAGATGTAATCTACATAGGTATACATATACGAGTATACAATAAAATTCTGAGTCGAATCTGAACATTAAATATTTTTTGGCAAATCTTATTGAAATAGACATTATTATCATTACCGATACAGAGGCTGAATCTATAGTTTTTAGAATTTTTGTGTGTCTGTCTCTCTGGGAACGCTACACGAGAAACTACTAGATAGATTTTGATGAAGTTTGGTATGATGATAGCTGGTTATCCGGGTCAACATAATATAGGATACGTTTTACTGCATGAAAATATCTCATCTCTGAGAAATCTATGCTAACCTGAAAACGTACGTACCTAAAGACGAACCCGAGATGAGCGAGGGTGAGTCGCTAATAAATTATAATTTCAAAAATCTAACACTAGAAATGATGCTTATTGATACAGTTTACTATTTTTTGTTAACTTATTAGATCTTTATTACTCTTTTTAAATGTTTACTGCACTGTAACTCACTCATAAGGTACAGAAGAAACAAAAAATGAAAAACTTGAGTTACAGAGATAGTTATATTAAAGGCTTACAGAAAGTTGTATGAAAAATTCAAAATTATTTATATATTATATTATCAACATTCAATAGATGATACCTAATACTTGTAACAACAAAATATGAAATATCTTTTTTTAAACAAATGAATTTTCTTAATATCTGAAATAATGTGAATCGTGTAAAGAACAACATTTGCCAACAGGATTAAAGTTTCTGGGTTTCTTACTTTTTAAAACGGCGGAGTCAGATTGGCAAGGGCAATCAAGTTTTTTGGGTTTTGGTTCCACTGGTAAATCTCTCAAGGTTCGAACATCATACCGATCTAATCGTTTCGTCGAAGTGGAAACTTCTTTCTTCCCGCAGGAACATTGCGAAAATTGACTTTGACTGGAAAGACAGCTTTTCAAAGAACATGACCTGTCAGTAGGTAAGGTGCTATCGGATTTGATTGTTCGAGTTGGTGAAACATCATAGGAAAATCTGATCGACTTTTGGGATGTTTGAATGGATGCACACCTGTATGAACATGTTTGGCTTCCTACAGATATAGGTTCTGTACTTTGATTAGAAGCGATCGAAAGAGATTGTTTGGATGATTCACAAGGACATTTTGGGGATGCTGCCATTTCATTTGTGCAGACTTTAGTAATTTTTGGTTTAGTTTCTTTACAACTACATGGTTGGGGTATTTCTTTTTTACTTATTAGACATGTTTGTTTCAAATTTTCTTTATTTTGCTTAGATTTGCAAGTGCATTGTGATTTGTGGCTACCGGTCAAAGATACTTTTCCTATTTCAGTTTCAAAGGATACACTTGGTTTGAAACTATTTTCCGATGAACCAGAACTATATTTGGTATCTGTCTTTGTTTTTGAAATATGTGGTTGATGCTTAGCACAGCTGCCACTTTTTTGATCAGCTGCGTGACAGCTACACGGTGGAGTTTCTTCTGTTTTATTAGTTACATCATGGTGTTTTTCATTCGTTTTATGTGGATTATGTTCATGACATGAGCAAGAAGTTTTAACTAGTGATTGGAAAGAATCAAAACTTTTTTCTGAATCTGACTCAATTTTATTTTTAGATGATCGACAATAGCACTCGCGGGGATGATCTTTATTACTCTTTTTTGATTGAGGCTGTGCATCTTTACAAGTTTTAGAACTTATTCTACTTGATTGACTGTGATCTTTACTTGTATCCGACTTAGTCTGAGAACATGCACATGGTTGTTTTAATTCACGCGTTTTTTTACAGCTGTGTGTCTTTTCTACGTCACTGGTCTTAGAACATTCTTGCTTGTATGATGATGGTGGTGTTTTTTCAGCGTGACAATTATAGTATTTAGATGAATTTACAGTATCGGACAGGGCTGTTTTAATTGAGGAACACGAACATTCTCTATGGTTGGTAATGTTATGTCCATCATGCTTAGGTTTACGTTTTGTACAAGAACATACCTCATTCGTGAGTTTTAGGTCCTGATCTGTTGACAGACATTTTGAACATGTCTGACTACCACCAGAGACTGTATCTCTATTTTCAATTGGGTGTATTGATTGTTTGGATGAAGATTCACATAAACATTTTGGTTTTTCCTTTTTATTACTGCTATTGCTTGACTTTAACTGCTGACCACTACAAATATTAGATTTGGAATGAGCATGTGTTTGACATTGACATTCTTTTTTTATTTCTGTTTCTTTTGATTTGCGAATATTATTAGAAAGAGAAATATTTTTATTACATGTACATGGCTCGACATCATCTCTCTGCATAGCTATCATAGACTTTGAACATGATAACTTTTTCTCAGTCTCTCTTGTAATGTCTTTTAAATTACTGTTCTCTAGACATAAACAGCCACATTTCTTGTTAATATCATCTGACAATCTATCCATTAAGCACGTCTGATTGGCTATTGACAAAGTTTCAACACTCCCAGTGCAGCTATCTGAGTGATTAGATCGTTTCGAAGAAGATATATCCACCGAATCGGAAGTTTGTTCATTACAGGAGCAATTACCCTTAGATAAATTCGTAACTATTTTTGAAGACTTAGGCTCAGCTTTCATGCAAGTACATGTTTTATTGACAGTATGTGATATAAGTTTCATTTTAGAGCATGTGCATGTCTTTTGATCTTCATCTTCAAGTTTCTTTTTACAAGTGCAACAAAATTCAGCGTGACACTTCGAATTAGTTTTAATGCTCTTATTACTTTCAGACTTTTCTTTCAATTCACGACTATGATGTTGCTGTCTTGTTTGACATGATTTATTTTCACATGTTGTGGTCTTATTACAAACATACTTAGATGTTTGCTCTTTATCTTTTATTTCTGAAGAATTATCTTTTGATTTCTTAGTTTTATCACTTTGATGACTATTGTTAGTATCAGTCTTCATTTTCTCCGTTTTTTGTTCTGTAGTTTTTTGATTTTCTTGTTTGCATGAACTTATTTTATCATGAATTTCTGAATGAATTTCAATATTCGCAGATTGTTTAGGTTTTATTGATGGACCTAATTTTGGTGTTTCCGGCTTTAAATCATTGTTTGACCAGGAGAAACAAGGCAAAGTTCTATCTTTTGTAGGTATATCTTCTTGAGGCTTACTCACGTCCTTCGAATCACATGTATTACAATTTAGTTCCGTTTTACGTAATTTTTTATCGAATAATTCTTTTCTACTTTTTTGCATACAAGGCTCTGATTTAACTGAGTTAATATCTGAAGAAACTTTAGCTTTGGACCCAATGTTTGATTTTTGAGGTTGTTTTTGGTCTGTTTCAATTGACCTACAACAACTAGCAGCCGATTTACTTGTAAACGATAAAATTTTCTTTAGAATAACGATAGTACTTGGTGTAAGTTCAATTTCTTCTTCATCACTATTTTCTTTTGAATTTTGATCTTTACTTATAATTTTAATTTTACAGCAGCTATTATTGGTAGACTTTACTATCGTCATGTCTTTGCTACATTTGCTAGCTCTACATGAATTAGTCAAGGATACATTTGACTCAGTTATTTCAGTGTTTTGACAAATCATACAATTTGTTGTACTTTTATTGTTGGATTCTGTATACCTGTTTTTAATAAATGTTTTATTGCATTCACTTGAATTCAAATTTTGAGAACTAACTGGAACTGATTGAGATATAATGTGTAAAGCTTCACCAGAGCTACTTTTACAATGTTTTTCAGATATAGACATTGAACATGAAGACAAGCATGAAACTTTAGTAGGAATAGAGGAAATTCTACTAGACACATTGATTTTACTCTGGTTTATGTTTTCAAACTTTGTTTGCTTAATAGATTTTTCAGGTATTTCTGTAGGTTTTTTGATATATTTATCAGTGTCTGAGGAGCTAGGTAAGACGTGTTCTTGTGTTCTTCTAGTTTCAATCGTGATTTCTTCGCGAATAATGCCATCATTACCGGGAAGTCTTTTAAGCTTAACAAATTTATTAATAGTTTCTACAGTTTCACTCGTGTTATCAGTACGTGTTTGATGATTTTGTTTATTTGTTATATTTGACTTAAAACTGCAGGAAGAATGATTTATTTTGAATAGTCTCATTCTTTCACACAGTGAACATGTTTCGGAAAGAGCTTTATCATATTCGTCACTTTCAGATATCTGAATATCTGGCAATGTGTCAGATATACCGCAATCACAAGTGTTATAATATTTCATGGCAGAAGTTTTACAGGCAGGACAATCTTTAGTACTCTCTTTTTCTTCAATACTTCTTTGATCGTGAGCATAATCTTCATTTTCACTTTCTTTTATTTCCTTCTTATTTGTTTTATTGAAATATTTCCTATCATTATTGTCAAAATTACAGCCAGGGCATACTTTATTATCTTTTTTATTTTTCATATTAAATTTATTATTATCTATATCAGACTTTGAATCTTTATTTTGTTTTATATCGCAAGGTATACAACCAGGACATATATTTTTATCTATGGTTTGGCGGCCAAATTCTGTACTGTTTTGACTTAATGTTGTTGAAACTCCTTTATAAGGTATGTTATGATCTTTTTTTGTGTTATTGTTTTTACAACTTGGGCACACATGCTTCTCTTTACTCATTGAATCAAATTTCCTTTCACTATTATCTGTTAATTGTAAAAAAATGTTTTGATTAATGTCTGCACTACTAGACTTTAACTTATTATTTTTACAAAAAGGACAAATATTTTTTATTTTACCATCTGTATTGTTATTGTCTAATGATCTTGATATTCCTAGCTGTAACGGAACCTGTTGTGGATCTAATCCTGTCTGTGATTTTTTTATATTTCCCTTCTTACAACTAGGACATAAATTCTGTTTTGCTCTTTCTAAATCAGAGTACTTATTGTTCTTTGAATCTTGTTTATTAATTTTAACTTTACTACTTTCATTATCTTCGTTTTTTAAATCAATTCGTTTCGGGATCTCTATATGAGATGAAAAATTCCTTTGATCAATAAACTCAGTACTCTTCCTTTTCTTACAATTAGCACATACATTATTAGGTAATGACAACAGTTCCGTCTGAGATAGCATATTTCTTAGATCAATAAATTCAATACTCTTCTTTTTTTTACAACTAGGACATAAATTATCATCTTTTGATATTTGCTCTTCTTTAATAAACTCTTTACTTTTAACTTTTGGCAGTTCATTATTTTTACTATTCGGACAATTATTTTCTTCGTAATTATTTATTTCGTCTAGTTTTACTTTGTTTTTACAATTGGGACACGTTTTCTGTTCTTCTTTATCTTTGCCTTGTGTCGACAAAAGGGTCTCTATAGGAGATGTAATTTCTCTATGATTAAAAAATTTAATACTTTTTGTTTCATCTCTACCGAAAAGTGTTTCATTAAATTTGTTCCCCTGATTTTCATGAGTTTCTTGCCTGTTTTCTGTTTTATCATCCGGCTCATTTGTTTTACCTAGTGATTCTTCAAAGCCGTTACAAATATTACATTGTTCTTTATCAACTGCTGTTTCGTTAAATTGGTATTCAGTGATATTACTTTCAAGTTCTGTGTTTGGTTCTATTTCTTCTTGATTTGTATCATTATAAAGAAATTCATCTACAAGCTCTTTAGTTTCAAAACTAAGTGTACATTCACACATCTCCTTTTCAATAATGCTCTCTGTTATTATAGACTGTTCCTTACCTTCAGCCTTCTTAACCTTTAGTTCTTTAAATCTTTTGAGTCTAAAATTATCTTCTCTCTCAGTTTCTTCTAATTCAGAAAGTATGTAGTGACAGCTTAAGTTGAGTCGAGGAACTACCAGTTTAGACAAAACATTCCATTTCCTGTGAAGACAAAGTCTTGTATAAAACTGTGCTCATTTAATTAGGATAAATGATAATATTCGGTCTTTCTCTATCTTGCTAATTAAAATATCGAAAACGGTGTTAGTTTTTAATAACATTTTCATTTACTTTAACGATAGGATATTCTTTAATAATCTATCGTCGGTGGAGTAAGAAAGAATAAATAGTCGGTAACTGATGGAAATTTTTTTACAAGGTTCAAGTTTCGTTATGAATTACGTTGGTTAAACAATTTTTTTATCATTATTTATTTTTTGTAGGATTATTATCTGATATATCATCATCATCATCATCGGAGGTTGAAGAATCTATAGGATTCTGTTTTGTTTCATTAATAATTACAATATCTTTTTTTTTAAGAATAATTCCATCTGTATTAAGCCTTCTAGTCACCTTAACTTTCTTGTCTTTTATCTTTTCAAAATTACCACTACTATTTTTGACTTCAGTTTGTGTTCCTTCACTTTCTTTTGTTTTAATCACATCATCTTTAGCTACCTTGTTTTCGATTATTTTTTTGCACAGTCCACATCTGTTTTTTTCCGATGTTTTTAATGTTTGAGTAGATATTATTGTACTTATTTCTTCTTCTCTTGGGTGTGCACAAATAGAACACATACTTTCAATTACAGATTCGTTTATGTTTACGAAATCCTTACAAAAGTTGCAAGGTATTGTCTTATTAGGAACGTTCTTTTCAATTACTCGTTCCACGATTGATAATTTTTCAGATTGAGGACTATTAGTACTATCGTCTTTACGTTGAAGCGTTGAATCTTCATTACAAAAATGTAATGGACTGCTTGACCGGTTAGTGGTTTGTTTTATGTCCGCTACATCTTCAGATGCTTTAAAGAATCTCTCAAGGCTATCTTTTTGCTCCAATTTAATTTTCTCTATTAAATTCATAATTTCCTCTAAATTTATTTGAACATGATGAAACTTTTGTACATTTTTATATTCTTTATTTACACAACATTCTATCTTATTGAATGAATTTATCAAATCATCTATGCTGTTATTCTTCGTAGTCTCCCTACTTCGTAAACTGTTCTCGCCTAATTCAGCTGTATGTCCCTTGAGCTTGCTGGAATAGTAAGAAGCACTTTCATTGTGTATTTCAGTGTTTTTTGATACATTTGACTTATTTTTTTCTAAACCATAATTTAATTGTTTTGAATCTTTATTATTATTATTAGTACTATCACGTTTAACATAGTTATTTATTTTCGATCTCATCTGATCACAAGATTTTACAAATGCCTCCATACTTGGTGGCAATAGTCCTTGTTTAATATATGCGGCTGTAATCTTCTCGACACCCGTTATTATATCTTGGAATTCTTGTAATTTGATAACATTTTCTTCAAATTTATCCTCAACCTTTTCGTCTCGTGGTAAAATGATCGATTGGTTGTATTCTATTCTTTTCGTCTGATAATTATTAATATTATCTACAAATGATGATAAATTTATTTGTTTTTTATCTTCTTTATTAGTGACATCAATAATCTCTCGAAGATGACACTTTAAGTGTTCCATTTTACGATTTAAGAGTTTATCTAATACTGCATAATCATCTTCATTGAGCAAATAATCAAGTTTTTTGTTAGCATTTTCATATTTTTTCAAGAATTTGCTTGTTTCCAAGGAATCGTCACCTTTTTGAATAAGTTCTTTAGCCCGTAAAACTAATTCTTCAAAATATTCTTTTACATGAAACATTTTTTCTTGAAAATCTATTTCGATTGATGATGTCTTGTTAGATGAAGCAATTTGAAATTTATTTCTTTCTAAATCTGTCTCCATTTCAGGCTTCATATAACCATTTGTTTCAACATCTACAACAAGCACTTTTTTTTCTAAATTTGCAATATTATTAAACAATGTAGCATGATCTGCTCTATCTGTTGATTGATTCTTCATTTCTCTCTCGTTACTATCTATTTTCTTGTTTTCTTTAACTTTTTTTAATCTGCAGAACTCTTCTCTAGCCATTTCCTCTAATTCCATTAATATGTATCCAATAGTAACATTTGTTCTTGGTATGACAATTTTTTTAAGGACGTTCATTTTCCTGTGGGCAAATTATTCATTTTGTATTCGTATTCTAATATAATTATATCACTGCTGATGAATTTATCCTCTCATCATAAGGACTTTACATATATAAAATATTTTTTATTATTAAATTTCAGTATGATATTTTTATACTTTATAAGTGTTGAAATATTTTATAAAACATACAATTTCTACTTGAATAAGAATGTGAAAAAATAGTATTTGCGAGATTTTTCAAGCTTCATCATCAGACGATCTTACATTGTTTCTTGTACTTGATGATAAATTATAATTAATATCATCCATTGGATAGTCAAAATCTATATCCAATGATAGTATAGTTGTAGATGACAAACAAAATCTTTCAGTGGGAACTGACATTGGCGAAAATGTATTCAAAATTTCTGATTTTACTCTACGTTGTACCCTATAGAGGGACAATAAATTATCTTTGGGGGTAGGGTTTTTGAGTGTAACTAAGCCAACAGTTCTTGAACCTGAATATGGATTAAAATGTGATGAAGAATTAGCTGATTGACTAGTGACATTAGATTTGTTTGCTGAAGTCCTACTAGAAGAAGGTTTGCTTCGAACTGGAGTTCTAATTTCTCTTTCGATCTTAATTACTTTCTTCTTTATGGTAACAGATCCATCTTCATTTATAGTTTTTGTAATTTTAGTTATTTTCTTGAACTCAGTTTCAAAAGTTCCTAGCTCTGCATCAGAATCATGTAGAGATGGAGTGTTTTCTTTTTCCTCGAACTCTTTTTCGTCCAAGGCATTCTCTTTTTCTTCTTCATTTGGAATTGGATCTGTTTGAGTTCCATTATCGTTACTTTTGCTATATCTTTCCTTACAAGTATCACATAGTTGGTCCATATTGATATCATCTGGTAAAATTGTATTTCGAGGCAACGATTGAACTCCATCGAGTTCTTCATTTTGTTTTTCAGGTTTTTGACCTAACTTTGACTTTAGTACTTGAGCTGTTTTTAAGAAATCATCGACGCTAGCCTTTAAGAGGCCCTTTTCATCCATATCAGTGGTTACATCAACTATTTCATTTAGTTGTTTTATTAGTTTATCTATTTCTTCATAGCTTAACTTATTTTCTTGTGAAGAAACAGATTCAGGTTCAAGGGCAGGTTTAGGTTCAGGAGGCTTATCAATTTTAGCAATTGGTGATTTTTCAGTTTTCTGTTCATACATTTCCTCTTTACATGCTATACAAAGGCTATCTTCTTCTGCAACTTCCTTTTTTTTCTTACCTTTTGGATCTTGAATACTCTCATACATTTTTCTTTTAATTTCCAATACTTTTTTCAACCTAAAAAACTCTTCTCTAGCATATTCGTCTAATTCATTGTTTATGTATCCCATCGTCACATTAGTCTTCGGGATCACAATTTTGGATAAAACGTTCATTTTCCTATAGAAAATCAGGAATTTGTTTAGATATAATCTTAATCAATCATTTTTATAACAGATTTACTAAAATATTTGCCAAATAAGGACTGCACGGGATCAACATTATATGACTTCTTCTCCAAAGAATTCAAAAGTATAAATGGCTCTCTTCGAAATTCCTTCATTTTGAAAATCGGTACCTAATCATGCGTTAAATTATTAGTGATAATTGAAATGTTTATGGTACTATAATAATAAATTAACTTAAAAACTTAAGCGCTATATATGGTTAATAAGGACTCTTCTGGCTAAATCAAGACAATACTTATACATAGCACACACACAGCGTACCTACGTCATTTTAATCGTATTTCTTTCTCGTTAGTAAATATCATTTTTTTCCTGATATACTGCAAACAAAGCAGCAACAAGGCATTTTATGCTTAATGCTTAGCTTTAATGATAAATAAATAAAGATATACGTAAGAAATTCATAGTTTTAGTAAATTTACAAACCTTAAAAAAGGAATAAACTGTTATTTAGGGTTAAAGCTATGAAATGATCCATAAAGTAGGGGAAAGTTTCCGTTGGGCTTTAATGGGCTTTATCTTTTACTGGCTTTTTTAGCCATACCACATGGTCACCAATACGAAGGCAGCGTGCAAAAAATAATTTCTACACATCTTAGAGGAAGGCAAGTTGTTTGGGATATAATTGAATCAAAATTAACAGGTTTTTGATTTTTGTCAAACAACAGGAGAGTTACTCGACTAATCGGGCCAAAATGTAGGCTATCAACAAATCTGGTCCAAAACTATTTCTTTGCTAACAATAAAACTTTATCGTTATGTAACACTTTAAAATAAGGTATTAAAGTATTTAAAAACCCTTTTTATTTTTTAAGTAAAAACGTACACTGTTGTCAAAATCACTTTTTAAGTACATTTCGCTATCAGAGATGATTTTTTTTGGATAAATTATTTACTTACATTCTAACGTTTAGTATCGATTTCTCAGAGATGAGATAATTTCCCGCAGTAAAAAGTATCCTACATGTTGACCCGTATAACCAGCTATTATCATACCAAGTTTCATTAAAATCCCTTCAGTGGGTTTTCTGTGATGCGGTAACAGGCAGACAGACAAAACATTCTAAAACCTATAGATTCGGCCTCTGTATCGATAATAATGTCTATTTCAATAAGATTTTCGAAAAAAATATTTAATGTACATATTCGGCTTGGTTACAATTTTATTATATGTATAGATATTATATATAAAATATCATAACTGTAATTAATAACATAATTTAATTGAAGGAAGCACTCAATTAGTGTCTTCCTTCAATTGAATTCTATCACAAATTGCAATTTCAACTGCTTTTAAGCTTATTTAAGACATATTTTTAAAAGTTTATATACAAATCGGTACAAATATTTTCTAGATTATAAATACATTTATATATATATATATATATATATATATATATATATATATATATATATATATATATATATATATATATATATATATATATATAGCGTTTCTCCGCGGCTACGGCTACTCTCTGCTTTATTTATGTATAATTACTCCGCTCCCAAGTTTTACATCATTACTTATTTTTCATCCTTCTATTTTTCGCATAAAAGTTTGAATAAGATTAGTCACAATTTGAGTATTATTTGTAGATATTTGTATATGTAGATAAAATATAAAAATTATAGGGATGGTTAATAATGTCATAAAATTTATAGAAAAGTTAAAAAATAATTGTAAATTTAAAGGATTCCGTCCAGTCCTTAAGAGACGGAAAGAGTGAGTTCATCGGCAGCTTAACTCTACGAGCCCAAACACACTAGACGAGCTCGACCAGACACCATGGTCGCGAGCATGGACCAATTTCATTATATATATATATATATATATATATATATATATATATATATATATATATATATATATATATATATATATATTTATATATATATATAATGTATGATAAATTATAATTAATTTATATATAATTTTCTATAACACATTTTTGAAGTTATACTTCTTTCGACACGTTTGGAAAAAATTATGAGAGTAAAATTTTTACAATGCGCGCGCACACCGACAGCCAAAAAGCGACATGATGACGTTAGCTAAACAGAGAGTTGTTACATACGGGATGAAACCTTTAGCTATTTTTGTTCTGTTACGTGCGTGCGTACATAAGTACACGTTTTCTTTTTTAAATGTATGTACTTATATTAACATATGGTGGTCACGGTCGTGATAGCTTAGTGTGCGGGCGGAATAAGGCTTATTGACTATACTCTATATCTATATATTCTTTAAAAGAGGCAAAGTTAGTGAAAAATATTTGCAATTAGATATGAACAATGATATGGTAAATACAATATGTAGGTATATATAAAAATTGGTAAAGAATGATCGGTGCTTGCGGAAAAGGGTTGAAATGTATGTGTCCGTTTTTTTAAAAAGTCACAATAATTATGTATTTGTTCAATTTTTAACATAGAGTTGAAATCGTTCTGATTCTATAAGTTCATGGGCCATCTAACTCTATATAAAAACATGTCTTTATATAAAGTTTGTCCATGTACTATAAATTTAGAACTCAGACTAAGAAATAATATAGAGTATAGACAGAGTGTCAAAGAACTAAACATGAAGCCAAACAATAATGATCCATACTAATATCATAAATGTGAAAGTTTGTATGGATGTATGGATGTTTGTTACTCTTTCACGCTAGAACGGCTGAACAGATCTAGATGAAATTTATCACAGAGTTAGATAGATTATAGTCTGGAATAACACATAAGCGAAAAATGTACGGTTCCCGTGGGATAAGTTTGTTATTGGTTTCCAAAATAGTGTTTTAAAATAAAATAAAATATTAATAAAAAAATAATTGCTTTGATAAGTAAATAAATGATTAACAGAAAAAATCAATAATAATCGTGTAGTGTATACTCATACATATAGAAATGCATGCCCGAATTGAATTCCTTCTTTTCTTTAAAGTCGATAAAAAATATGTAATATCAGTACTTTAATGACAAATAAATAAAATCTGTCTATTTGTTTGTATGTCTATATCTTTTGAGGTAGGTATTACTATAGATTATAAACAATTTTGTCGATTGGATGAGAAAATGATAATTTGACATTATATTTAGTTGTTCATTCACTATCTGTGCCTCATTTCAACTACTTTACTATACAATAACTAATAATAAAATTCAATATAAAAAAGGAAATATAACTGTCCCTCCTCTTAGAGAATTTCTTGGAAAAGTTGCTTCGATCGAATCCAGTGATATCATAAAATTTTAATTAATTTTAAAAATAATTCTTTAAAATAATCTACAGCTAATATAAATATTGAACTCAGCTAAGGAACTTCGATGGAAATGCTTTGATTCTTATATTTCATATTAGACATTAAAATCTTATCAAGACAATGAGATTTTTCTCAAACTAGTTTTAGCCCAGACCTAAGACTCGAACCCAGGGCCTTCGGTTCTACTGCCCTACATTCTAACCACCGAGACATACTCGTATAATTAAGATTAAGGTATTTATACATATAGATAGGATTGACCCATTTAAAAATAAATTGAAAAATATATATTTAAAAATTCAAATATTTACAATGTGCCGGACATAACGACCCTTCAAATTTATACTTTATACTAAGTACAGCAGAAACGTGTTGTTGGAAGTTCTTTAGACCAAGTTTTATTTAATTCGTTTTGTTAAAAAAATCGGAAAAGCGCAAGTCTGACTCCCACATCGAGGATTCCGTAGTATTAAATAACCAAACATTAAATTTTTTATGCATTAACCACAGACTAAAATATTATATAGACCTGGATATGTAGAATTATATATCCAGGTCAAAAATAGTAATGTGATTTTGCTGTTTATATGCTACTATTCTCGATTGTGTCATAAATATCTTTTATTGCCTTCAAAGAATAAGGATAATAGAATAACTAGTTATTTTGCAAAAAGAGGAAAGATATAAGTTTGACATCTTTGTCTGTCTGTCTGTGTGTGTGTGTTTGTCTGTGGCATCGTAGCTCTCGAACGGATGGATCGATTTCTTCAATTGAAAGCCAGTTTCCTTACGGTGATTTTTAGCTATGTTTAGTTAATATCGTTCCAGCAGTGTAAGAGTATCAGCTCTTTTCCAAAATGATGTAAGTCATTTTGGTATATGAATACTCGATTAAGTACTTGATGACATGACAATTAATTTGTGTAGGGTTTTTTTTTATTTTTTATTTATATTGCTTGTTTAAGCATTTGTTCTCATCCCCCATTCCCTAAGAGAGATAGTATAATATTAGCTTATTTATTTTTTTATTTAAATACATATGTATATCTAATTAAAATGGAGCTTAATCAAAATGGAGTAAGCGTTCCTTCAAACAATTTTATGTTCTTTAATAAATCTTACTATTTTTAATATTATAAATGTGACAGTTTAGACGTTTAGATGTTTGGATGGATGTTTGTTCCTCAGTCACACTAAAACATCTGAATGGATCTGAATGAAATTTGAGACAGGGATACATCATAGTCTTGAATTGCACATAAACTTTTTATCCCGGAAAAATGTACGGTTCCCGTGGGATAGATTTGCTTTAAGAAACTACGTACCCCTACCCCAAACTGCTATAAATAATTTGGAATCAATTCTAAAATCAGTATACTCTTTAATTTAAAAAGGGCCTTTAAAAGAAATATACAAGTAAAGCTCAAAATCGATACTATACCTATTACTAAGCGTATATTTTATCAAACAATATATATATATATATATATATATATATATATATATATATATATATATATATATATATATATATATATATATATATATAAAAGCACTCAAATTGGCTTGGACGTGGACCCACCGGACTTTCTTTTCTCATTTTTGACATTACGAGTAACTTGTTTGAAAGAAATCTTTTTGAGTTATCCTACCTAACATGGCTCAAGGGGCGGGGCTTATGAAGCTGTATTATTTATACTAATATTATAAAGAGGTAAAGTTTGTGAGTTTGTGACGTTGTATAGGGTAATTAATCTCTGGATATACTGAACCGATTTAGATGAAATTTGGCAAGAAGATAGTTTGAGATCCTGGGAAGGACATAGAATACATTTTATCCAGGAAATCATCTCTTAAAGGGGTGAAAATGGGGATGAAAGTTTGTATAGGAGATCAACCTAGGGACGAACCCGAGCTGAGCGAGGGTGAGTTGCTACTTTATTTATAAAGTCCCTCTGGCACAGTGGTAGAGTCGGTTATTAAGAAAGTGGTCACTAGATCACTATCATAGAAAAATGTCTATAGCTCCACTAACGAAGACTAATCTCTATCGTAATTTAGGCGACCACAGCCATGGTTGATAACGATCGACTCAAAATTATTTCATTATTCTAGGGCATAATCTATCTGCGTACCTTAAATTTTATCCAAATCTGTACAGCAGTTTCAGCGTATAAGAGCAACATACATACATACATACATACATACATACATACATACATACATACATACATACATACATACATACATACATACATACATACATACATACATACATACATACATACATACATACATACATACATACATACATACATACATACATACATACATACATACATACATACATACATACATACATACATACATACATACATACATACATACATACATACATACATACATACATACATACATACATACATACATACATACATACATACATACATACATACATACAATACATACATCATACATACATACATACATACATACATACATACATACATACATACATACATACAGACATGTACATACATACATACATACATACGCATACATACATACATACATACATACATCACATACATACATACATACATACATACATTACATACATACATGCACCATCACAGCCGCCATTCAACATTCATTACACGTTACTTCCATAATGAAAGAGTTTAATTAGAAATCAAACTTGAGGAACCACAAAAACAAAAGGGATGTAAAGTTTGAACGCTTTACGATCGTCTTGCAAAATTCAATGCTCGTTTTTTCTTTAACAATTTTGCATAGGCATTATACTAAGTATACATATTTGATGGTGTACTGTGCCCGTATTGATTTTGCGGATAGCCAGTTCGATATCCGTACAAGGCCAATTTTTATAGTACATGCTAATATTTAAACATACAGGTTTTGTTTTTAAATTCTATAATTTAACTTTTGTTTACAGCTTTTTATTTAATTTAATAATAAATAATAAATATGTTAGGACATTAACACACAGCACCATCTAGTTCCATGGTAAGCTACGAGGCCTGTGTTATGGATACCAGATAGTTGATACACTACATATATATAATTTTAAATACATACATATTATAAATATAAACACCCATGACTGAAGTACAAACATTCGTGCTCATCACACAAATGAATGCCCCCAGCGGGACTCGAACCCGCGACCGCTGGCACAGCAAGCAGGGTTACTACAAACTGAGCCAAACGATACGTTCACGTTATCATAACTACCTACCTAACAACACTATACACACAACCGTTTCTGTACATCTTTTGCACGATACCTCAAGAATTATATAAATGTCTTATATTTTTTTTAATAATAAACAAAAAGTCGTCAATTTCTGATCTTTGAATTTTGGTAAACGTGCAAATTTAAATTATTACGTCAAATTAAAGCGCAACTTCTCCATTATAGATGTAATAACAATATTACAAACAAAATAATACAAAGCCTTGTATTGATTTACATATACCTAACAGGTCTTTGACTAAACCGTAAAAGTTTAAAATAAAAATAATCCTGCTAATATTATTAACGCGAAAGTTTGTATGGATGGATAAATGGACGGATGTTTGTTACTCTTTCACGTAAAAACTACTGAATGGATTTTGATAAAACTTTACAGTAATATAGCTTATAGACTAGAGTAACACATAGGATATAGTTTATATTAATGTATAATTCTTCTGTATGTTTGTTAGTTACCTAACTCTTCCTAAACGGCTGGACCGAGTTGGATTGAATGTTTAATATTTATTTCAATGAGTGGATTCAATTCAATCCTGGATGGTTTGAAAACATAATTGGTCCCGGTAGGTGGCGCTGCAGTCGGTGTGTCACCAAATTTTCATGTAAGACTCCATTTTCCATGCAATAAATACATTTAAATTGTTGATTAAATAAATTAAAAATCGATGTGTGTATGACTGTATGTTCCCTCTCCAAAACAGCGGGAGCGATTTTGATGAAATTTTAAGGCAATCTTTAGGTTAATCCAGCGGGTGATCCTGTGAAGTTTGGTAGCGATTGGAAGTTTGAATGCGGGCGAAGCCGCGGGCACTGCTAGTAGTTTACCAAAATATAGTCGAAATACGCGGTCGGAGCCGCGGAAAGAGTCTAGTAAGATATAAATCCTCAAAAGATAGATAAAAATAACCTAAAAGTCTTTTAACCTGTATATAAAGTGAAAAAATATAAATAAATGATCATAATTTTTAAATCATATCATCAGAAATAAACATTGAAATATGAATTTTGATAAAAAAAAATTATATTCAAATTTTCAAAACAAATTTTAAAACGGAAAGCTAAACCTCTTTCTAAAAGCTTAGTGTGAAAGCTAAAAAAGAAATACATTCTGTTTTGTCAAAAACATAAGCATTTCCATCGATATTCCTGCAATAATAAAAATCGACTTACTTGACAGCAGTCTTATTGGCCAGTTCCACCATCAGAAAACTTGCTCGAAGCTGCATCATCATGATGAGACGTTTTAAGAGTTCCAGCCAAGCATTTTTAGCTTCGAGGATTGCTTGACCGCCCTTCTCAATGCCCAAGTGGGGGTAAGGCGATGACTCCGTCTAAAAGGGACAAAACTATGTTAGAAAGTAAAGTCTTGTCAGAACATGTTATTAGCGTCGAGACCTTGACAATTATTAAAAAAAATCCCGTTGATCTAGTGGCTACAAAGACAATCTTAAGATCTGGGTTCAAATCGCGAGTCGTGGCTTAAATAGGTATTTTTTGTCTGTTTAACTCTAAAAATTTAAACGTAGATATTGTACTTTACAAGATTTTATTTAGATTGCAATTTTTGTATGCATGTTTGTTTCGGGTAAAATCTTGCTACTGAATTTTAAAGCAGCTAGCATCAACTGATTATATTTAGTTTATATGATAATGCAGTGTTAGATAA